>OX276385.1:9632993-10023039 GCA_946251855.1 Alsophila aescularia
GTAACAAAAGTTTTTTTTTATTTCGGTAATAATTTTTTTATTTAATAGTGTAAATAAGAAAAAAAATATAAAAAAAGCGTGGGGTGCTTTTTAAGATATTATGTATCGAAATGATAATCCTTCTTCTCATATCTGTCAATGAAATATTTATAACTATTGACCCATGCACCCCCCGATTTTTTTGAAATAAAACATTTTTTTCTTATTTAAACTATTAAAATTTATTTTCTATTTTTTAGTGTGGTTTTCTATATAAAGCGTGTTTTTTAGTTTTTATAAACATTTTTTTTTTTGTTTCGAATTATTTGCATTGTCATCGGTCTTTGACAAAATTTGAATGAAATCTGACCGTTTAAAGTGGGTCAAAATAGCGTCCAAAGGAGTCGGTTACAAACATACAAACATACAAGTGAAGCTAATATAAAGCGTATAAAAAATTAAAAACACATAATTGTCCGAAAATGAAAAACTATTCAAGTAGATTACCAAATGTGGAAAAAGCGAATATTTTGCCACAATTCATTAACAATCTATGAGCAATTGTTTAAGTAGACTTAGGGCTTTACTTATGTAATAAAATACAATCGATTTGCGTAAACACATGGCACACACCCGACTTGTGTGGGTAACTTGTTTACCTACAACGTATCAGCGCTTCAGCGCCATCGTCGAAGAGAGCGAGCGTTTTCGCCAACTAATATCCGCATTTGGTTTTGTAAAAATACCGAATTGTCATTAAATTGATCGATTGTCAGATGTTAGTGTTGTGTGTCGTGACAATTCTGTATTTTGACAAAACCAAATGCGACACTGATACTCGCTTTGTCTGTCTTCCCGTGACCACGACCAATGCAACTTGATCGCAACATCGAAACGTTTAAATAACTAACCATCACTTTTTTTTAAGGAATATAGTAGCTCTGCAGAAATCTGAAAGTTAGCTTCAACCATACGGCTGGTCTGATGGCGGAGGCCATGTGCAGCTGTGGACACTACCGGCTGATGACGATAGGTACGACTGACCGTACGGTCACATGCTGAATAGCCAGCAATGGGAAAGTTTCCATTTTTTTCTTTTATGCTTATAAAAATAAAAC
The DNA here is from genome assembly GCA_946251855.1 of Alsophila aescularia. Taxonomy (NCBI): domain Eukaryota; kingdom Metazoa; phylum Arthropoda; class Insecta; order Lepidoptera; family Geometridae; genus Alsophila; species Alsophila aescularia. The sequence continues at coordinate 9,634,091 of OX276385.1, forward strand.
TACGCTTGCAATGAAGCCTGGTGAAAGAATTATTCAAATATCTTGAAAAATAAGGAACTTATTCCAATTCTGCTGCAGCCTTTTCGAAAGCAAAATACTCGTCGCTCATTGCGGTGTGACGTCACAACTCTCATTGGTCGCCTCGTATGTACTAGGGGTTATACAATAAATATATATACAATTATAGATAGATAGATAGATAGATAACTCTTTATTGTACACCACATAGAACAAAAATACAATAATAACTAAAACATTTATAAAATTATACATTATATTATTATTTTATTTAATTATATACATTTATATGGGACAATGGGCGGTCTTATCGCTAAAAAGCGATCTCTTCCAGACAACCTTTGGATGGAAAGGAATTAATATACGGCAAAGACGGTGGTGCATTATAATATAACAAATAAATAATAAAAACTGAATACAATGAATAAACATATATACACATATATTCCAATATACCTACAGTATATATATATATATATATATATATATATATATATATATATAAATATATATCCATATACATAGTATATACATTATAATAAATTACATTTACTACATATACATTTACAAAATATATACAAACATAATAAAAATAATATACAGTGAAACCACTACAGAATAACAACAAAATAGCAAGAAGTGATATTAATTAGAGAGATAAAACTTCTTTACTTGAAGTTTAAAAACAGGGAGTGACTGGGCTCGCCTTATAGTAACTAGCAGAGCGTTCCATAGGCGAACTGCTTGGATGGTAAATGAACTGCCATAAAAAGAGCTTCTATGTAGAGGGATCATCAAAGCTAAATTTTCTGATGACCTGAGTGACAACTTGTTATAGGTGTGTTTCCTCACCGTGGTTTTTATTTTACTGCCGAAGTGGGCCAGCTCGCTCCGCAGGGACTCCGTGAAGGCAGTGACGGCGTACTTGGTGCTCGCGTATACGTTCGTAGAGTCCGAGAACGGCAGGTAGTGCCCCTCCAGACTGAAATTATACTCCAATTATGATTACCAGGAGGAAAATACTAGACCTTGCATATACTGGGCCGGAAAGAAAGCGGGTCAGTTATAACAAATGCGAGAACTTTTAAAATCAAGGAATCTTATTAAACTAAAAACTAAATTTAAGTTTATGTCATCTATATTTATAATAAAGCAATAGGCAAATAGCAAAAGTCTGTACAACGAAGATAATTAAAAAAAAAAAAGGTCCAGGATACTTAAAATAAGCTCCTGGACAAGAATAGAACATTTTCAAAAATCGTGTCTGTCTGTTTGTCTGTTTGTTTGTTAGTTAGTTTGTTTGTCTGTATGTTTGTTCGCGCATCACGGAAAAACTACTGAACCGATTGCGTTTCGGTTTTCACTGTTGGATAGCTTAGGGTTTGACTAACAAACTGGTGTACTTGGTATCTCAATCCGATGAGTAGAAGCCAAAGACAATTCGAAAGGATCCTATCCTTTCGAATTGTCTTTGGTAGAAGCGAAGCAATTGACAAAAATATTGTTGACGGCTGAAGGAATATTGACCAAACGCTGGTATATTGGAATTTTAGGTCCTGGAATAGCACAAAGAGTACTTTTAACCTCGACAAATAACCACGCGTGCGCGGTGTGCTCGTGCGTGTGTGCGTGTGCGGTTGCTAGTTACCATATATAGCAAGAATTAAAACCATAAATAAAAGTAGTCGATTTTTACAATTTAGCATTTCTCAAAAATCTGGTTCTAATAATATAGCAGATGACACACATGAGACGACATTAATCGGTACTTCTATGTATTCTTATAAACATGATCATTTATCCTTTTTTCGCCCAGCGACGCGTCATTAATGGTGTCTCATTAATTTACTCAACACTGCATTTTTTGCAACAATGTCTAACACATAAACAAAAAGACGATGCGAAGCCACTCCGTCATGTTGAGCTCATTACTTGGCGGCACGTCTACGGTTGCCAGATTCATTTCGAAACACGGCACGTCTACGGTTGCCAGATTCATTTCGAAACGCGGCACGTCTACGGTTGCCAGATTCATTTCGAAACGCGGCACGTCTACGGTTGCCAGATTCATTTCGAAACGCGGCACGTCTACGGTTGCCAGATTCATTTCGAAACGCGGCACGTCTACGGTTGCCAGATTCATTTCGAAACAAGCACAAATTAAAAATGTATATAACCCCCGACTTCCCACCCCAGGAAGCATCTCGATCACATCAGTTTTCAAACATAGAAACCGTTCCATCCGTTTTTGAGCTACAGTCGTCACCCCCCCGTAAGTTGAAAAAAGGGGGTGAGAATCGTATCTTTCAGACGAATGGACTAATTTAACTGCGGTTTTTAATGTTTCAAAGCTGAGGTAAACAAGATGGTTCTTAGCTATAATGGGGGAGGGGGCGGGGGAATGGGGGTGCGGATCGTAGTTCCCAAACGGATGGACCGATTTTGATGCGGTTTTTATGTTTGAAAAGTGATGTGATCGAAATGCTTCTCAGCTATAATGGGGGTGGGGACTCGGGGTCGGGGGTTATATAATTTTTTAGTTTGCGCTTGTATCTACACTAATATTATAAAGAGGAAAGATATTATTGTTTGTTTGTTTGTAGTGGATAAACTCAATAAACAGTGAACCGATTTAAAAAATTATTTCACCTGTAGATAGCTACATTATCAGTGAGTAACATGGGCAAAATTCTAATTTCAAAAAATTTGTGGTCCCTACGAAAATTGTAATAATGGAACCCAATGTACCAAAAACAAATAACGGAAATTACGTTTCCATCGAAACGAAATAATAGCAAGTCTCTCAAGTATGTGAGTACCTATGCAGTTGTCTATGGTCAAGAAACACTGCTGCCAATGATTTTGAATTACGCTTACTGTTGTTTTTTAAAAGAGACGGGTGTTATAAGTTTAGGGTGTATATCACTGTTTTACTGTGAGTGTGTGTGTATCTGTCTGTGGCATCGTAGCTCCCAAACGAATGGCCCGATTTTGATGCGTTTTTTTTTTGGATTACAAGCTGATGTAGTCGAGATGGTTCTTAGCTATAGTGGGGAGAGGGTGGGGGGGGGGGAAGAATCGTAGCTTCCAAACGAAAGCACTGTGGGGAGTTGAGAAAAGGGAGGGGAGAGTTGAAGTTGTTTTTAAGCTTTAATGGTGGGTGGGACGTCGGGGGTTATATACAATTTTCATCATCATCATACTTCACTCTCAAACGGGTGGACGGATTTTGATAAATTTTGGAATGGAGATAGCTTATACCATCGAATAACACATATGATACTATTCATCCGTAGAAGAACCAAGGTTATCGACATAGCTTTCAGAATTTGCAAGTTGAAGTGGCAATGAGCAGTCCATATAGTTCGCAGAGCCGACAACCGCTGGGGAATACAAGTTCTGGAATGGCGACCACGACCAAGCAAGCGAAGTGTAGGCAGGGGTCTCCCTCCACAATGTCGTCCGTCCACACGATGGACGGACGACATTGTAGCCATCGCAGGGAGTCGGTGGATGGAGGCGGCACAAGACTGTTCGTCGTGGCGCTCTTTGGGGGAGGCCTATGTTCAGCAAAAGGCTGAAATGATGATGATGAATCTTGAACTTTATGACTTACTAGCTTTCCCACCCGCGATTTCGTACGCGCGTACTGTTTATTGCGAAAAAAAGCATCCTATTTTCTTCTAGGATATTAAAAACCAATGCTCTTGATGTTTTTTGGCAGACTTGTTATTTCGTTTCCATGGCAACCACAGACCATTCTGTGATGACAACCGTTCCTCACAGTAAGTAATCCACATTTTCCAGTTTTCCCGTTGAAAAATACAATTTTCCGGGATAAAAAGTATCCTATGTTTTATTCCAGGGTGTAAACTATCTCCATTCTAAATTTTATCAAAATCCGTCCAGGCGTTAAAGCTCCCCAAACAAACAAACAATCAGACGTCTCACTTTTATATATTGGTATGGTTCAGCTAATACTCAACTAACCTGTGCAGTGAAACCACTAATCATTCTCAAACTTGATTTCGCCAAAAAAAAATTACAAAGTGGTATATTTTCGTTTATACCATTAGTTTAATTATTGAATGATATTTTAAGTAAGTTTCTACTTTGTTAACAGATAATTTATAAACTATCGTATCACAATCCGTGACGGCTTATAAGAAGCATACTGCATAGAGTAGAGTTGTTTTTTTATCCACTTTGATAAAAAAAACTCAACATAAGATAATGGGAGAAATCTAGCAAGCATGCAAACATGTTAAAAGCGACATGATCGCGCAGATTCGCCCGCGTGCAAGATATGCAACACCATTTCAAAAGAATTATTTAATTAAAACCACCTTGGTGCACCCCTAGGGTACTTAAGGAATATTTCTTTCATATTTCAAATCACTAGGTCCACCGGTTTAGGCTGTTTTGTCTGACAATAGATGTATCACGGTACTGTTTTATACTTAGGTATCATAATCATCATCAGCCTATATCAGTCTACTGCTGTACGTAGGCCTCTCCTAGTGCTCGCCACTAAGCTCAGTTTTCAGCACTCCTCAATAGAGAACTCTCTCCTTTATAGGTATAGAAGTTAGAAGATAGACAGATACTCTTAAAGAAAATTAATGTACCACCAAAAATATACCACCTGATGGTATTTCTAAGCATTTTGGACTTTGTTGAACTTCATATAACTAATATTATAAAACTGAAAGTAACTCTATGTGTCTGTTTACTTTTCACGACTAAACGGCGAACCCTGGGCAAGAATATGTTCTTCCCCAGGGTTCAAATTATCTTTTCCTAATCTATGGATTAGGTATCGCGATAAACTGAAAGCAAATGTAAATTAAAAAGTAATCTAAAAATATCATATATTTTTTCTCAATATGCATTGTCATCGAATTTTGAACTATCCTGTAATCGGGAAGGGCTCGAAATTTGAGGTGCAAGTTTCCACCCAGAACGACAGTCAAAGATGAAACTAAATTAAATAAATAAAAATATTAAAAAAAAACATTTTAAAATAAACTAAACGAAATGAGACGCACCCGTTAATATTGATGATGTGCCCGTCGAAGTGGTTCCTCTTCATAGAGGCGACAGCGTGTCGCGCGCACAGCACTGTGCCTTTTATTTTCGTATCAAGACTGGACAATATCTGATCTTCGGACAGCGCGTCACTGCCCATTTCTGAAAATATATAAGTGCTTTCCTAAATACAAGCAAAACAAATGATTTTGTTTAATATCTAAGCATGTGTGTTTACATACAAACAAATGATTTTGTTTAATATCTAAGCATGTGTGTTTACATACAAACAAATGATTTTGTTTAGTATCTAAGCATGTGTGTTTACATACAAACAAATGATTTTGTTTAATATCTAAGCACGTGTGTTTACATGCAAACAAATGATTTTGTTTAATATCTAAGCATGTGTGTTTACATACAAACTCTCGGTATATTTTGGAAGCTTATTTACTTACTAGCTGATGCCCGCGGCTTCGCACGCGTGGTCATTTGTCCAGGTTAAAAGTACTCTATGTACTATTGCAAGGCCTAAAATACCAATATACAAACACTTGATCAACATTCCTTCGGCCGTCAAAAAGTTTGTATCGATTGCTTCTACTCATCGGATTGAGATACCAAGTACCCCAGTTTTTAAGTCCAACTCTAAGCTATCCAACAGTGAAAACCACACCGTAATCGGTCCAGTAGTTTTTACGTGAAACGCGAACAAATACACAGACAAACATACAGACTCGATTTAAAATGATATATTCTTGTTCAGTAGCTTATTTTAAGGTAGGTAAAAAATGGTCGGGTACGACCATTTTTTAAATTATCTTCTTTGTGCTGGCTTTTTCGTACTTATTGCTTTACTATAAGTATAGATAGATAGATAGATAGATAGATAGATCATTTTCTGCTTTTTCGATAAATACAAATTTCATCTCTGATCTCTTAATAATAATTCGGCCAAGTGCTTGCAGTATACGCGTTTAGTTTTTTTTTTAACGAGACCTAAATTGAGGGGAAACAAAAAAATGCATAAATTAACGTTACTTTCTGCACAGAGCAATAAAACGGGTAATGGAATAACTAACCTATAGACTATGTATAAGGTAAATAAATAGAATGTCCTGATGTCATCATCCAAACCACACACAGAAGGAAACAAACGAAAATACTATATACTGTACAGTGTTTTGGATCTTTGGGACTTCTGAGCGGTATAAAGTATATTTTACCTAATACTTACAGAAGTCTAATAGGTATTGAATTAACTTTAGAGCACTGCAAAATAAACAGGTTTCGCTTGTCTATAAGCATCATCATCAGCCTATATAGGTCTCTCCTAATGCACGCCACTGAGCTCGGTCCTCAGCTCTCCTCATCCAATCTCTTTCAGCCGCTTTCCGCAGGTCCTCACTCCACCTGGCCACAGGGCGTCCTACACTACATTTGTCTAAACGTGGTCTCCACTCGAGAACTCGTCTACCCCAACGGTTATCGGTTCTTCGGGAAATGTGACCACTTTAACCTTGCTTATCCTTAGAGCTATGCCGGTTACCTTGGTTCTCCGTCGGATATCTTCATAATCTATACTTATAATAAAGCAGTAAGAAGTACTTGATATCTCAATCCGATGAGTAAAAGCCGTGCAATTGATAAAACACTTTTGGACGGCAGAAGGAACTTTGATCAAATGTTGGTATATTGGTATTTTAGGTCTTGGAATCCACTCGACAGAGTAGGCGAACCTGTTGTACCTTAAGACCATGAGGTAATGTTTCCGCCCATTATAGAACTAGTAAATATAGTAAATATAATACAATGCGGACAGACGTGAAGTTAGTTGCAGGCGGCCATCACCCGGCGTTTTGTGTTGAAGAGTCTTTGAAGGGTTTTGAAGCGGAAAAGTAAGTTTTCTATTGTTATCATTTCTTTTCTTACGTGAAATACATTCAGCATCGCGTTCTGTTTAAACATTATTGGTTTACCTATGATCTGTCCCTGGTACAGTACTCCCGCGTTGTTCACCAGGATTTGCACTCCACCGAGCTGCTCCTTGATCCACTTGATCTCGGCGGCGACCTTCACTTCCTTCACTGTGTGACAGTATCGTGTTCTGTTTAAACATTATTGTTTACCTGTGATCTGTCCCTGGTACAGTACTTCCGCGTTGTTCACCAGGATGTGCACTCCACCGAGCTGCTCCTCGATCCACTTGAACTCGGCGGCGACCTCGTCTGGCTTGGAAATGTCGCAATACCTACCTTAGAATGAAGCCTTCACTGTGTGACAGTATCGTGTTCTGTTTAAACATTATTGTTTACCTGTGATCTGTCCCTGGTACAGTACTCCCGCGTTGTTCACTAGGATGTGCACTCCACCGAGCTGCTCCTCGATCCACTTGAACTCGGCGGCGACCTCGTCTGGCTTGGAAATGTCGCAATACCTACCTTAGAATGAAGCCTTCACTGTGTGACAGTATCGTGTTCTGTTTAAACATTATTGTTTACCTGTGATCTGTCCCTGGTACAGTACTCCCGCGTTGTTCACTAGGATGTGCACTCCACCGAGCTGCTCCTCGATCCACTTGAACTCGGCGGCGACCTCGTCTGGCTTGGAAATGTCGCAATACCTACCTTAGAATGAAGCCTTCACTGTGTGACAGTATCGTGTTCTGTTTAAACATTATTGTTTACCTGTGATCTGTCCCTGGTACAGTATTCCCGCGTTGTTCACCAGGATTTGCACTCCACCGAGCTGCTCCTCGATCCACTTGAACTCGGCGGCGACCTCGTCTGGCTTGGAAATGTCGCAATACCTACCTTAGAATGAAGCCTTCACTGTGTGACAGTATCGTGTTCTGTTTAAACATTATTGTTTACCTGTGATCTGTCCCTGGTACAGTACTCCCGCGTTGTTCACTAGGATGTGCACTCCACCGAGCTGCTCCTCGATCCACTTGAACTCGGCGGCGACCTCGTCTGGCTTGGAAATGTCGCAATACCTACCTTAGAATGAAGCCTTCACTGTGTGACAGTATCGTGTTCTGTTTAAACATTATTGTTTACCTGTGATCTGTCCCTGGTACAGTACTTCCGCGTTGTTCACCAGGATGTGCACTCCACCGAGCTGCTCCTCGATCCACTTGAACTCGGCGGCGACCTCGTCTGGCTTGGAAATGTCGCAATACCTACCTTAGAATGAAGCCTTCACTGTGTGACAGTATCGTGTTCTGTTTAAACATTATTGTTTACCTGTGATCTGTCCCTGGTACAGTACTCCCGCGTTGTTCACTAGGATGTGCACTCCACCGAGCTGCTCCTCGATCCACTTGAACTCGGCGGCGACCTCGTCAGGCTTTGCAATGTCGCAATACCTTAGAATGAAGCCTTCACTGTTTGACAGTATCGTGTTCTGTTTAAACAACACGTTACTAGTTAAATATTTCAGTTGAATCAATGGATATGTTAGCCTAAGTTGCAGTAGCCGGAATACTATCTATGCTAATGCTTGCTTGCTTGTCGAATGAGGTAGTGCTGGAGAAAAGTCTGGTGCACATTACTTAGAAAAGTCATTAGTGCGGAGCCGAGGACCGAATCCTGGTACCTTTAGATCCTAAATCGCACAAGTATACCGCTTGGCTACCATCACTCTAGAATAGTTCGTTACCTTATCTAAATAAGACATTAGTTCAAAAACTAAAACCCGACAACGTTCGGGTAAAAAATAGCCTATGAAAAGGGTAGCCTATGAAAGGTAGGAAATGAAAAGGGTCATTGGAGTCCGTAGGTACTACGCAAGAAGTCCCACGGGCCCGGCAAGACCGAAGACGAATGGATTGATACCTATCTCATTTGTCAAAATCAGATCAAGTTTTTAGTTTGATCACATAACCCTTACTTTTCCTTGCCGTAGTCGGGTAAAAAAATGCCTATGACACTGTATACTTGAAGACGAATCGATTGGACACCTCGCTTGTCAAAATCGAACCAATAGAGGCGACGCTATGGTGGAACATTCACATACGAGTACATACATACATACATACTGTTAAACTCATTACCCTTGTCTTGCTTCGCTGTAGTAGGAAAATAAAAATTAGGTTTCCTTCTAAATTATTCATGGTTTGTGTTGCCAATCAGCTCCTCTCAGTAACGTCTGAATGGAAACTCAGTATACAGGGCTATTGATAACTTAACATTCCTGGCAGGACGTGGAAGTAACCAGTGATGTGAAGTCGTGTACATCTTTTCTTTGTCCCAGTTTGATGGTTTTGTCAACATGGAATGATGATGGACATCTCATGGGCACTTTTATTGGGTGCTTCCCATCGACCCTATTAAGTGCTTCCCATTTGTTCTACGGAACTTGACGTAATCGGACAAAATGAGTCTATTTCTGACTTATTTGTTCCTTAGAACAATTTACACTTTTTTTCGGTCATCGGAGAAAATTAGTCTATTTCTGACTTATTTGTTCCTTAGAACAATTGAAACTTTTTGTCCTAAGTTGTTCTATAGAACAAAAATATTAAAACCTTTCTGGTTTGTGATGTGAGATGTCATCACAGTCTTTAATACTAAACAAACTAGCCACTTGAAAATAATTTTATTCTTCTGTAACATATTTCTTAGTTACGTATACGATGATTTGTTTTACTTCATAGAAATAGAATAAAATAAAATATGTACTCAGTCTTGTTTTTCTCTTCAAACTATTTTTTTCACTTCCTAAACTCTTCCAAAATCAGCATTTTTGCTGATATTTTATTTCATTAATTTTTAAATTTACTCAAAATACTACACCAAATGTGACAGGAAGATTTTTCATACAATGCAAGATTTTTGTCAAGTGGAACAATTTGGGATAAACTAGATTCTTATTTAGTCCCATGACGTCACTGAGAAGTGAAGTCGGAAGAAATGCTAGTATATAGTTCAATAGAACAAAAACATAGACTCATTTTGTCCGATGACGTCATGTTTCATGGAACAAATGGGAACCACCCCTTTTATTTTTGTATTTTACATTTACATGCGTATTATTATAAATTCGGGCATTTAAAAAAAAATAGACAAAAATGGAGAAAATTACATCCCCTAGTTTCTTGGTGCTTGTATTTATAGATTCAACTCGGATTCAACATGAAAGGGAAATTTCCTATTCAACCAATCTATTCGAAAAACACTGATTGGTTCCTGGAAAAGTGGGAGCAAAGTAAGTATGTTCTGTTCAAGACTTTCAGAGAGGGCAGTAATGAATTTCCGTGGCTCGTGAGAATCGTAGCTCCCAAACGAATGGACCGATTTTGATGCGGTTTTTTTCTGTTTGAAAGCTGATGTGATCGAGAAGATTCTTAGATATATAGAGGATGGGGGAGAGGTGAGAAAAAGGGGGTGAGAATCGTAGCTTCCAAACGAATGGACCGATTTAAATGCATTTTTTTGTTTCAAAGCTGAGGTAATCGTGATGGTTCTTAGCTATAATGAGGGAAGGGGGAGGGGGGGGGGGAGGATAGCAGCTTCCAAACCCCATATGAATGAACCAATTTTATAGCGGTTTTTTATGTTTGAAAGCTGATGTGATTGAGATACTTCTTAACTATATGAGGGGGTGGAATTGAGAAAAGAGGGGTGCGAATCGTAGCTTCCAAACGAATGGACCGATTTAGCTAAGATTTTTATGTTTGAAAGTTGAGTTGAGGTAGGTAGGTGTGATGGTTCTTAGTTATAATGGGGAGTAGGGGGTGGGGGGGGGGGGTGTGGTGGTTATATACATTTTAAATTTGTGCTAATAAATAAATATATAAGCTGTAAAGTGTCTACAAGCGCCTTTTATTTCTTTTTCTCATAGAGGGGGGTGAAAAGTAGAGTGTATCAATGGGGCGCAAAATTATTTTCCCTCGGGCGAAGTATATTGAATCCCTCGCTACGTTCAGGATTCTACTCTAGAATCCTTCACTCCGCTCTGGATTCAAAATAGCGCCCTCGTCGGCAAAATATTATTTCGCTCCCTAGTAATACAATCTACTATTTTAAACCCAAAGCATACTTAGTTTACCTAATTTCATTGGTTTGATCTATTTCTAATATTTTATGTTTTTCTCCTTATTCATGAGATTTTAAGTTTTGACTTATAAAAGTGCTATTATTTTGCCTAGGTATTTACAATAAAATATTTTAACTTTCGTTTTTTTTTTTTTTTTAGTTTGTATAGCAAAGGAGTTATAGTTATAGTATAGTTTGTGGTCTACAAAATCAAACGCCATAATATCAAAATGAACTTTATATTCGTCAAAGTCTTTTCTCCATTACAGGTTGAATGCTTAGCTCGGAAATCTGAAATAAATACAAAATCTACGATAAATTTTAACAAAAGATACATAATCTCCTACAGTAAAAATATACTAACGCAACTAATTAGTATTTAAACTACAAACTGGCGCACTCAAAGACGTCTATTAACGTTAATAAATAGGCTCGAAACTTGGCGAGTGACTTTACTGGAGGCTAATACCAAGTATCTTGCAGAGGGATGAATGATGGGTTTGAGTACAGTTCGTAATTTTTTCTCCCTTCCCCCCTTTCTCTTGCTAACTCAAAAGATTCTAGGCGTGGCGATAGCAAGTAGTAATAGTTGATTAGATACTCACATTAACATGTTGCGGGGTGGACAGAACATGTCGCACGGCATCCGCAATGTCTGTCGGCTGCAGTGCCGGGAGCCCCACTTGCACGGCGGGCGAGCCCATCCTCGTGTTCGTGAGCCCGGGAGAGATGCTCTGCAACAATAGAGGACGTTGAGCCTGTTCACATATGTGATCTGGGCCATAAGTCTGCTAAAACAATTGTTCATAGATTGTTAACACTAGAAATACGGGAGCAGTCATTTTGACGGTATTTTCAATGAATAGTAACAAAAGTTTTTTTTTATTTCGGTAATATTTTTTTTATTTAATAGTGTAAATAAGAAAAAAAATATAAAAAAAGCGTGGGGTGCTTTTTAAGATATTATGTATCGAAATGATAATCCTTCTTCTCATATCTGTCAATGAAATATTTATAACTATTGACCCATGCACCCCCCGATTTTTTTGAAATAAAACATTTTTTTCTTATTTAAACTATTAAAATTTATTTTCTATTTTTTAGTGTGGTTTTCTATATAAAGCGTGTTTTTTAGTTTTTATAAACATTTTTTTTTTTGTTTCGAATTATTTGCATTGTCATCGGTCTTTGACAAAATTTGAATGAAATCTGACCGTTTAAAGTGGGTCAAAATAGCGTCCAAAGGAGTCGGTTACAAACATACAAACATACAAGTGAAGCTAATATAAAGCGTATAAAAAATTAAAAACACATAATTGTCCGAAAATGAAAAACTATTCAAGTAGATTACCAAATGTGGAAAAAGCGAATATTTTGCCACAATTCATTAACAATCTATGAGCAATTGTTTAAGTAGACTTAGGGCTTTACTTATGTAATAAAATACAATCGATTTGCGTAAACACATGGCACACACCCGACTTGTGTGGGTAACTTGTTTACCTACAACGTATCAGCGCTTCAGCGCCATCGTCGAAGAGAGCGAGCGTTTTCGCCAACTAATATCCGCATTTGGTTTTGTAAAAATACCGAATTGTCATTAAATTGATCGATTGTCAGATGTTAGTGTTGTGTGTCGTGACAATTCTGTATTTTGACAAAACCAAATGCGACACTGATACTCGCTTTGTCTGTCTTCCCGTGACCACGACCAATGCAACTTGATCGCAACATCGAAACGTTTAAATAACTAACCATCACTTTTTTTTAAGGAATATAGTAGCTCTGCAGAAATCTGAAAGTTAGCTTCAACCATACGGCTGGTCTGATGGCGGAGGCCATGTGCAGCTGTGGACACTACCGGCTGATGACGATAGGTACGACTGACCGTACGGTCACATGCTGAATAGCCAGCAATGGGAAAGTTTCCATTTTTTTCTTTTATGCTTATAAAAATAAAACTACGCTTGCAATGAAGCCTGGTGAAAGAATTATTCAAATATCTTGAAAAATAAGGAACTTATTCCAATTCTGCTGCAGCCTTTTCGAAAGCAAAATACTCGTCGCTCATTGCGGTGTGACGTCACAACTCTCATTGGTCGCCTCGTATGTACTAGGGGTTATACAATAAATATATATACAATTATAGATAGATAGATAGATAGATAACTCTTTATTGTACACCACATAGAACAAAAATACAATAATAACTAAAACATTTATAAAATTATACATTATATTATTATTTTATTTAATTATATACATTTATATGGGACAATGGGCGGTCTTATCGCTAAAAAGCGATCTCTTCCAGACAACCTTTGGATGGAAAGGAATTAATATACGGCAAAGACGGTGGTGCATTATAATATAACAAATAAATAATAAAAACTGAATACAATGAATAAACATATATACACATATATTCCAATATACCTACAGTATATATATATATATATATATATATATATATATATATAAATATATATCCATATACATAGTATATACATTATAATAAATTACATTTACTACATATACATTTACAAAATATATACAAACATAATAAAAATAATATACAGTGAAACCACTACAGAATAACAACAAAATAGCAAGAAGTGATATTAATTAGAGAGATAAAACTTCTTTACTTGAAGTTTAAAAACAGGGAGTGACTGGGCTCGCCTTATAGTAACTAGCAGAGCGTTCCATAGGCGAACTGCTTGGATGGTAAATGAACTGCCATAAAAAGAGCTTCTATGTAGAGGGATCATCAAAGCTAAATTTTCTGATGACCTGAGTGACAACTTGTTATAGGTGTGTTTCCTCACCGTGGTTTTTATTTTACTGCCGAAGTGGGCCAGCTCGCTCCGCAGGGACTCCGTGAAGGCAGTGACGGCGTACTTGGTGCTCGCGTATACGTTCGTAGAGTCCGAGAACGGCAGGTAGTGCCCCTCCAGACTGAAATTATACTCCAATTATGATTACCAGGAGGAAAATACTAGACCTTGCATATACTGGGCCGGAAAGAAAGCGGGTCAGTTATAACAAATGCGAGAACTTTTAAAATCAAGGAATCTTATTAAACTAAAAACTAAATTAAAGTTTATGTCATCTATATTTATAATAAAGCAATAGGCAAATAGCAAAAGTCTGTACAACGAAGATAATTAAAAAAAAAAAAGGTCCAGGATACTTAAAATAAGCTCCTGGACAAGAATAGAACATTTTCAAAAATCGTGTCTGTCTGTTTGTCTGTTTGTTTGTTAGTTAGTTTGTTTGTCTGTATGTTTGTTCGCGCATCACGGAAAAACTACTGAACCGATTGCGTTTCGGTTTTCACTGTTGGATAGCTTAGGGTTTGACTAACAAACTGGTGTACTTGGTATCTCAATCCGATGAGTAGAAGCCAAAGACAATTCGAAAGGATCCTATCCTTTCGAATTGTCTTTGGTAGAAGCGAAGCAATTGACAAAAATATTGTTGACGGCTGAAGGAATATTGACCAAACGCTGGTATATTGGAATTTTAGGTCCTGGAATAGCACAAAGAGTACTTTTAACCTCGACAAATAACCACGCGTGCGCGGTGTGCTCGTGCGTGTGTGCGTGTGCGGTTGCTAGTTACCATATATAGCAAGAATTAAAACCATAAATAAAAGTAGTCGATTTTTACAATTTAGCATTTCTCAAAAATCTGGTTCTAATAATATAGCAGATGACACACATGAGACGACATTAATCGGTACTTCTATGTATTCTTATAAACATGATCATTTATCCTTTTTTCGCCCAGCGACGCGTCATTAATGGTGTCTCATTAATTTACTCAACACTGCATTTTTTGCAACAATGTCTAACACATAAACAAAAAGACGATGCGAAGCCACTCCGTCATGTTGAGCTCATTACTTGGCGGCACGTCTACGGTTGCCAGATTCATTTCGAAACACGGCACGTCTACGGTTGCCAGATTCATTTCGAAACGCGGCACGTCTACGGTTGCCAGATTCATTTCGAAACGCGGCACGTCTACGGTTGCCAGATTCATTTCGAAACGCGGCACGTCTACGGTTGCCAGATTCATTTCGAAACGCGGCACGTCTACGGTTGCCAGATTCATTTCGAAACAAGCACAAATTAAAAATGTATATAACCCCCGACTTCCCACCCCAGGAAGCATCTCGATCACATCAGTTTTCAAACATAGAAACCGTTCCATCCGTTTTTGAGCTACAGTCGTCACCCCCCCGTAAGTTGAAAAAAGGGGGTGAGAATCGTATCTTTCAGACGAATGGACTAATTTAACTGCGGTTTTTAATGTTTCAAAGCTGAGGTAAACAAGATGGTTCTTAGCTATAATGGGGGAGGGGGCGGGGGAATGGGGGTGCGGATCGTAGTTCCCAAACGGATGGACCGATTTTGATGCGGTTTTTATGTTTGAAAAGTGATGTGATCGAAATGCTTCTCAGCTATAATGGGGGTGGGGACTCGGGGTCGGGGGTTATATAATTTTTTAGTTTGCGCTTGTATCTACACTAATATTATAAAGAGGAAAGATATTATTGTTTGTTTGTTTGTAGTGGATAAACTCAATAAACAGTGAACCGATTTAAAAAATTATTTCACCTGTAGATAGCTACATTATCAGTGAGTAACATGGGCAAAATTCTAATTTCAAAAAATTTGTGGTCCCTACGAAAATTGTAATAATGGAACCCAATGTACCAAAAACAAATAACGGAAATTACGTTTCCATCGAAACGAAATAATAGCAAGTCTCTCAAGTATGTGAGTACCTATGCAGTTGTCTATGGTCAAGAAACACTGCTGCCAATGATTTTGAATTACGCTTACTGTTGTTTTTTAAAAGAGACGGGTGTTATAAGTTTAGGGTGTATATCACTGTTTTACTGTGAGTGTGTGTGTATCTGTCTGTGGCATCGTAGCTCCCAAACGAATGGCCCGATTTTGATGCGTTTTTTTTTTGGATTACAAGCTGATGTAGTCGAGATGGTTCTTAGCTATAGTGGGGAGAGGGTGGGGGGGGGGGAAGAATCGTAGCTTCCAAACGAAAGCACTGTGGGGAGTTGAGAAAAGGGAGGGGAGAGTTGAAGTTGTTTTTAAGCTTTAATGGTGGGTGGGACGTCGGGGGTTATATACAATTTTCATCATCATCATACTTCACTCTCAAACGGGTGGACGGATTTTGATAAATTTTGGAATGGAGATAGCTTATACCATCGAATAACACATATGATACTATTCATCCGTAGAAGAACCAAGGTTATCGACATAGCTTTCAGAATTTGCAAGTTGAAGTGGCAATGAGCAGTCCATATAGTTCGCAGAGCCGACAACCGCTGGGGAATACAAGTTCTGGAATGGCGACCACGACCAAGCAAGCGAAGTGTAGGCAGGGGTCTCCCTCCACAATGTCGTCCGTCCACACGATGGACGGACGACATTGTAGCCATCGCAGGGAGTCGGTGGATGGAGGCGGCACAAGACTGTTCGTCGTGGCGCTCTTTGGGGGAGGCCTATGTTCAGCAAAAGGCTGAAATGATGATGATGAATCTTGAACTTTATGACTTACTAGCTTTCCCACCCGCGATTTCGTACGCGCGTACTGTTTATTGCGAAAAAAAGCATCCTATTTTCTTCTAGGATATTAAAAACCAATGCTCTTGATGTTTTTTGGCAGACTTGTTATTTCGTTTCCATGGCAACCACAGACCATTCTGTGATGACAACCGTTCCTCACAGTAAGTAATCCACATTTTCCAGTTTTCCCGTTGAAAAATACAATTTTCCGGGATAAAAAGTATCCTATGTTTTATTCCAGGGTGTAAACTATCTCCATTCTAAATTTTATCAAAATCCGTCCAGGCGTTAAAGCTCCCCAAACAAACAAACAATCAGACGTCTCACTTTTATATATTGGTATGGTTCAGCTAATACTCAACTAACCTGTGCAGTGAAACCACTAATCATTCTCAAACTTGATTTCGCCAAAAAAAAATTACAAAGTGGTATATTTTCGTTTATACCATTAGTTTAATTATTGAATGATATTTTAAGTAAGTTTCTACTTTGTTAACAGATAATTTATAAACTATCGTATCACAATCCGTGACGGCTTATAAGAAGCATACTGCATAGAGTAGAGTTGTTTTTTTATCCACTTTGATAAAAAAAACTCAACATAAGATAATGGGAGAAATCTAGCAAGCATGCAAACATGTTAAAAGCGACATGATCGCGCAGATTCGCCCGCGTGCAAGATATGCAACACCATTTCAAAAGAATTATTTAATTAAAACCACCTTGGTGCACCCCTAGGGTACTTAAGGAATATTTCTTTCATATTTCAAATCACTAGGTCCACCGGTTTAGGCTGTTTTGTCTGACAATAGATGTATCACGGTACTGT
Organism: Alsophila aescularia; assembly: GCA_946251855.1. NCBI lineage: Eukaryota > Metazoa > Arthropoda > Insecta > Lepidoptera > Geometridae > Alsophila > Alsophila aescularia. Next base: position 9,651,604 of record OX276385.1, read on the forward strand.
TTTATACTTAGGTATCATAATCATCATCAGCCTATATCAGTCTACTGCTGTACGTAGGCCTCTCCTAGTGCTCGCCACTAAGCTCAGTTTTCAGCACTCCTCAATAGAGAACTCTCTCCTTTATAGGTATAGAAGTTAGAAGATAGACAGATACTCTTAAAGAAAATTAATGTACCACCAAAAATATACCACCTGATGGTATTTCTAAGCATTTTGGACTTTGTTGAACTTCATATAACTAATATTATAAAACTGAAAGTAACTCTATGTGTCTGTTTACTTTTCACGACTAAACGGCGAACCCTGGGCAAGAATATGTTCTTCCCCAGGGTTCAAATTATCTTTTCCTAATCTATGGATTAGGTATCGCGATAAACTGAAAGCAAATGTAAATTAAAAAGTAATCTAAAAATATCATATATTTTTTCTCAATATGCATTGTCATCGAATTTTGAACTATCCTGTAATCGGGAAGGGCTCGAAATTTGAGGTGCAAGTTTCCACCCAGAACGACAGTCAAAGATGAAACTAAATTAAATAAATAAAAATATTAAAAAAAAACATTTTAAAATAAACTAAACGAAATGAGACGCACCCGTTAATATTGATGATGTGCCCGTCGAAGTGGTTCCTCTTCATAGAGGCGACAGCGTGTCGCACGCACAGCACTGTGCCTTTTATGTTCGTATCAAGACTGGACAAGATCTGATCTTCGGACAGCGCGTCACTGCCCATTTCTGAAAATATATAAGTGCTTTCCTAAATACAAGCAAAACAAATGATTTTGTTTAATATCTAAGCATGTGTGTTTACATACAAACAAATGATTTTGTTTAGTATCTAAGCATGTGTGTTTACATACAAACAAATGATTTTGTTTAGTATCTAAGCATGTGTGTTTACATACAAACAAATGATTTTGTTTAATATCTAAGCACGTGTGTTTACATGCAAACAAATGATTTTGTTTAATATCTAAGCATGTGTGTTTACATACAAACTCTCGGTATATTTTGGAAGCTTATTTACTTACTAGCTGATGCCCGCGGCTTCGCACGCGTGGTCATTTGTCCAGGTTAAAAGTACTCTATGTACTATTGCAAGGCCTAAAATACCAATATACAAACACTTGATCAACATTCCTTCGGCCGTCAAAAAGTTTGTATCGATTGCTTCTACTCATCGGATTGAGATACCAAGTACCCCAGTTTTTAAGTCCAACTCTAAGCTATCCAACAGTGCAAACCACACCGCAATCGGTCCAGTAGTTTTTACGTGAAACGCGAACAAATACACAGACAAACATACAGACACGATTTAAATCGATATATTCTTGTTCAGTAGCTTATTTTAAGGTAGGTACCCCGACCATTTTTTAAATTATCTTCTTTGTGCAGGCTTTTTCGTACTTATTGCTTTACTATAAGTATAGATAGATAGATAGATAGATCATTTTCTGCTTTTTCGATAAATACAAATTTCATCTCTGATCTCTTAATAATAATTCGGCCAAGTGCTTGCAGTATACGCGCTTAGAATATTTATCTAACGAGACCTAGATTGAGGGGAAACAAAAAAATGCATAAACTGCCGTCACTTTCTGCACAGAGCAATAAAACGAGTAATATAATAACTAAGCTATAGACTATGTATAAGGTAAATAAATAGAATGTCCTGATGTCATCATCAAAACCACACACAGAAGGAAACAAACGAAAATACTATATACTGTACAGTGTTTTGGATCTTTGGGACTTCTGAGCGGTATAAAGTATATTTTACCTAATACTTACAGAAGTCTAATAGGTATTGAATTAACTTTAGAGCACTGCAAAATAAACAGGTTTCGCTTGTCTATGAGCATCATCATCAGCCTATATAGGTCTCTCCTAAGGCACGCCACTGAGCTCGGTCCTCAGCTCTCCTCATCCAATCTCTTCCAGCCGCTTTCCGCAGGTCCTCACTCCACCTGGCCACAGGGCGTCCTACACTACATTTGCCTAAACGTGGTCTCCACTCGAGAACTCGTCTACCCCAACGGTTATCGGTTCTTCGGGAAATGTGACCACTTCAGCTTGCTTATCCTTAGAGCTATGTCGGTTACCTTGGTTCTCCGTCGGATATCTTCATAATCTATACTTATAATAAAGCAGTAAGAAGTACTTGATATCTCAATCCGATGAGTAAAAGCCGTGCAATTGATAAAACACTTTTGGACGGCAGAAGGAACTTTGATCAAATGTTGGTATATTGGTATTTTAGGTCTTGGAACCCACTCGACAGAGTAGGCGAACCTGTTGTACCTTAAGACCATGAGGTAATGTTTCCGCCCATTATAGAACTAGTAAATATAGTAAATATAATAAAATGGGGACAGACGTGAAGTTAGTTGCAGGCGGCCATCACCCGGCGTTTTGTGTTGAAGTCTTTGAAGGGTTTTGAAGCGGAAAAGTAAGTTTTCTATTGTTATCATTTCTTTTCTTACGTGAAATACATTCAGCATCGCGTTCTGTTTAAACATTATTGTTTACCTGTGATCTGTCCCTGGTACAGTACTCCCGCGTTGTTCACCAGGATTTGCACTCCACCGAGCTGCTCCTTGATCCACTTGAACTCGGCGGCGACCTCGTCTGGCTTGGAAATGTCGCAATATCTACCTTAGAATGAAGCCTTCACTGTGTGACAGTATCGTGTTCTGTTTAAACATTATTGTTTACCTGTGATCTGTCCCAGGTACAGTACTCCCGCGTTGTTCACCAGGATTTGCACTCCACCGAGCTGCTCCTTGATCCACTTGATCTCGGCGGCGACCTCGTCTGGCTTGGAAATGTCGCATTATCTACCTTAGAATGAAGCCTTCACTGTGTGACAGTATCGTGTTCTGTTTAAACATTATTGTTTACCTATGATCTGTCCCTGGTACAGTATTCCCGCGTTGTTCACCAGGATGTGCACTCCACCGAGCTGCTCCTCGATCCACTTGAACTCGGCGGCGACCTCGTCTGGCTTGGAAATGTCGCAATATCTACCTTAGAATGAAGCCTTCACTGTGTGACAGTATCGTGTTCTGTTTAAACATTATTGTTTACCTGTGATCTGTCCCAGGTACAGTACTCCCGCGTTGTTCACCAGGATTTGCACTCCACCGAGCTGCTCCTTGATCCACTTGATCTCGGCGGCGACCTCGTCTGGCTTGGAAATGTCGCATTATCTACCTTAGAATGAAGCCTTCACTGTGTGACAGTATCGTGTTCTGTTTAAACATTATTGTTTACCTATGATCTGTCCCTGGTACAGTATTCCCGCGTTGTTCACCAGGATGTGCACTCCACCGAGCTGCTCCTCGATCCACTTGAACTCGGCGGCGACCTCGTCTGGCTTGGAAATGTCGCAATACCTACCTTAGAATGAAGCCTTCACTGTGTGACAGTATCGTGTTCTGTTTAAACATTATTGTTTACCTGTGATCTGTCCCTGGTACAGTACTCCCGCGTTGTTCACCAGGATGTGCACTCCACCGAGCTGCTCCTCGATCCACTTGAACTCGGCGGCGACCTCGTCAGGCTTTGCAATGTCGCAATACCTTAGAATGAAGCCTTCACTGTTTGACAGTATCGTGTTCTGTTTAAACAACACGTTACTAGTTAAATATTTCAGTTGAATCAATGGATATGTTAGCCTAAGTTGCAGTAGCCGGAATACTATCTATGCTAATGCTTGCTTGCTTGTCGAATGAGGTAGTGCTGGAGAAAAGTCTGGTGCACATTACTTAGAAAAGTCATTAGTGCGGAGCCGAGGACCGAATCCTGGTACCTTTAGATCCTAAATCGCACAAGTATACCGCTTGGCTACCATCACTCTAGAATAGTTCGTTACCTTATCTAAATAAGACATAAGTTCAAAAACTAAAACCCGACAACGTTCGGGTAAAAAATAGCCTATGAAAAGGGTAGCCTATGAAAGGTAGGAAATGAAAAGGGTCATTGGAGTCCGTAGGTACTACGCAAGAAGTCCCGCGGACCCGGCAAGACCGAAGACGAATGGATTGATACCTATCTCATTTGTCAAAATCGGATCAAGTTTTTAGTTTGATCACATAACCCTTACTTTTCCTTGCCGTAGTCGGGTAAAAAAATGCCTATGACACTGTATACTTGAAGACGAATCGATTGGACACCTCGCTTGTCAAAATCGAACCAATAGAGGCGACGCGATGGTGGAACATTCACATAAGAGTACATACATACATACTGTTAAACTCATTACCCTTGCCTTGCTTCGCTGTAGTAGGAAAATAAAAATTAGGTTTCCTTCTAAATTATTCATGGTTTGTGTTGCCAATCAGCTCCTCTCAGTAACGTCTGAATGGAAACTCAGTATACAGGGCTATTGATAACTTAACATTCCTGGCAGGACGTGGAAGGGGTGCTAATATGCAACAAATTTAAGCCCCCCAATGTATGGCTGAAAGTTAATATTTGACTGATGATGATTTTGAGATATTTGAAATTTAGCTATTTAAGAAAAATATCCAATTCGGGACGTTTCTTGGTGACACAAAAAAAACAAATAGAAAATTGAACGACATTTCAAAAAAAACATATTAGCACTCCTACCACATCCTGCCGGCAGCGTTCACTGACTTCTTATTTCCGTGATGTAATATCGATAACACTGAGTGAAAGCTTGCAAAATGCCTACCTACATTTAATTTTACCACGGAGATCGGTCGACAGCTCCTACACTATATCTTGCCGCATGACCGCACGACCGAGACACGCTGGTGCCGCCGAGTGGCCGTGGCTACTACACAGTAGTATTATTTATTCTGTGACCACGCGACCGACCGATTTCTGAGGGACGTGGCTGCACGCGGGCCTCCGCATGTCGAGACGAGCAACCCTAGAAATAGCGGCGCGCAGCCGTTGAATCAAGCGGTTCAGTGTAATATCGCCGTTCTCCAATACGCGGAGGGTACAAATTGTCATGCGCTGAATAGATTTGTCGACTGTAGGTATTTAAGCGTTTTGTAAGGAAGTGAGTCATCTGTACGTAGTACTATTATTTATTGTGCTGTGGGAATGCGTCAAGTTACCAATAGCCCTGTATAATATAGATATCTAGTAGGTTTTGGTACACCTATTACTAAAATACTTTTAATCTCGGAAGGTCCACGCGCCCGCGCGGGCATGAAGGTAAACCTACACTTTACCACAGTACCTACATATAACTATACGTAACTATACATATACCGTGACTATACCTCGGCCTTGCAATTTCACTGTCTATGGTGTGGTGATTTTTGTATGTTCCACGAAAAGTCCCACAGACCCGGCGCTGGTTTCTATGCGGAAGCGAATTCTTTGCGGGGCCCGCGGGAATTCTTGCGTGGTTCCTACGGACTCCAATGGCCATTTTCATTACCGATTAGTTCCGAGTGACCGTCATTCTGTATACAAATGTTTCGGGCGGGAAGCTTAGAGCCAACAACCAACTACGGAGTATGAAAAGGTCTATTGTTGCCAATTGTGTGACATACTTCGAACAGCTGTGGGTTGTTCTCGAACCCGACCACGCGCACGCCCGCGTCAGCGAGCGCAGTTGCGATCGCTGCGCCTATTCCTTCGCCCGCGCCCGTCACCACTGCAGTCTTCGCGTGCCACCGTTCCATGTTCATGTTTCACTGTAGATAATGCTATCAAAAATATAAATAATTATAAGTACTTCATAATAAAAAATAATATCATGTACCTACTCGGGTCCTCATCCATTTAATCATATCTTATATTCTTGATCCATCCATATTTTGTATTTTTTACTCAATAGGACTACAGCTGCTCCACTAATGCCTTCTACCGCTGTTACGGAACAAATAATAGTAACCATAACAATAAAAAATAAAACTTGATAATTACGAATCATTTTTTTTGTAGTAATTGTACTTACTTACCTACCTACTTTAAAAAAGGTGTCTTCAAAAAAATATGTACTTAAGTCAATTATATTTAAAAACGAAATTATCAAAAGATATAAAAAACTTAGATAATTTAATTACTTGGATGTCAAGTCCAAATTCATCTACGATATACTATTTACTTTCAAACCTTTACAGCGCCCATACATTTTATTGAGGATACTTTTTTTAACAAAATTTGAATTACCTATTCTGTCATTAATTATTACCAAAATTCATGATTGGACAAAGGTAACTTGTTAAACTTTGTCCAATCATGAAAATGGAACGCACAGTTTTTAGAGCATAAACATTAAATAGCACTTACCTAATAGTTGGCCTTCACAATGTTCACACCGCGTCTCACCACTGTCCACAAACAACTTCAAATGTTTGTGAAAAATGACGTAACAATGTAAAAGGAAAATAATAAACTATTACCGTACAATATCAAATGCTTTAGTATTTATCTACTAGTATTTAATTTACGTGTATTCAGTAAGTATTCAAGGAAGAGTATTAATAAATATCTATACTTATAATAATAGCAGACTAAAAAATCTGCACAAAGATAATTACAAAAAAACTAGGGTATAGGTACTTAAAATAGGCTACTGAACAAGTATATATTATTTTTTAAATTGTGTCTGTTTGTTCGCGTATCACGTAAAAATTACTGGACTGATTGCGATGCCGTTTTCACTGTTAGATAGCCTAGGGTTTAACTTAAAAACTGGGGTACTTGTTATCTTAATCCGATGATTAGATGCCGAGCACGCGATAAAAAACTACATACATTTGAATTTTGAAGAAATGTATTTTGTACTTTAAGAGGTAATTTTGGTCCTGGAATAAAACGTATGGGCACAGCTAGTATCATATAAATTTTGTAATTCAATTTACTTATTTGTAAAAATACTATAGTCGGCCGGTCTGTTCTAATTACCTAATATCCCGGACCTGTTTTCCTTATAACCGGAATTAATCAAGGAATACCCAGTCCCTGAATAAATAAGTAGTGTTAGTTATTCCCTGTCTAAAACAATAAGGATGTTGACTTACATAAGTAACAATTATTCATTATTGTGGTTTAATTTGTTGTAAGTATTAATTAGTGGTAAGTATCAGCTGATTCTATTTGTTTTAAATTATATAAAAATAATTATTTTTTTGGTTTATATTTATTTCATTAAAAACTAAAAAGTTTCATATTTATAACAGATGGCGTTGTACTCTATAAACTGCAAGACTCACGCTCAGAATCACATAATTCTGTGATCATAATGTAACCAGTTGCGAATGTATGGCGTCTCATTTTTTTACTGTCACAACGGCACATACCATATTTTAATATTTACACTACTGTCTGCGCCATCTGTAATATTTTTATAACACCAACAGAACTAAATTACAAATCATTCACACACTCATTCACAACATTCACTCATTCCCTATCCCGCTCCGTTCCAATGTTCACTCTCCTCTCGCCGCCTAACCGTTGATGTTCGAGCGTCTGACATTGAGCTACACGCAACCAAATATCCTCAAAATAACAAATATATATAAATCACCGCGACGCGAGTGTGTGAAAGCTGAAAACCCAAAAATACAATTGACTTGTAGTGGAAACATAATCAGTGCCTGAAGCCTGTGGATTGCTGCTCACCACCAAAGCTATCGGAGAACTCGCATCCAGACGGCAGGTACCTATCTTCCCTTATTTCCCCACACACTACAACGTTTAATCCGAAATTTCTCAATAAAATATCTATATGTGAATCACTATGAACAATGACATTTGGATATACTATACTACATAGACATTTCCTGCGTCAATGTATACTACACGAACACCATGGGTAAAAATAAACAAAACTAATATTACTCTATGTGCAATATACATTTGACAGATACCTCTTAAAGCATTACAACGCCATCTGTTTTGGGTAAAATAAACTACATTTAATCACTTTAAGAAATGCCTTGTTATGGAAAATATCAAAATATCATCACATAAACAATACATAAAAAAATCTATACAAGTAATATAATAAGTAATAACATTTATATAAAAATACTGAAGTCTGTATCCATATTTTTGGGTTATGTTGATAATAAAACAATAAACTTTATGTTACAGCGTAATTTATTTATTTTACGTAATAGAAAATTTAAACTGACAATAATTATGTAATATTTATATATAAACTACACATATCCAACCATTTCATGTACTCAAACCGATATTTTTACATTCATAGGAACATTTTCACCCTAAGCTAAATCTCTATGTAAAATAAAATTATGAGTCACTTAAAAATCAGGGGTATCAAGGGCAGCAAACTCTAAAGTATGTAATTTATGGAGAAGTATTTTCTTTTATATATATATTTTTGAATTTTACTGATTTATATATTTCGGTCATGTAGAACTGCATATGTTCCAACTTTCGATAATGAAAATTAAATTAAATGAGCGCAACTTAACGAATAATTCACACAAATAGAATGGAGATTGCTGATTTCGTTACTTATGTTTGGAGTTAGTTACATTTGTTTGTCATTTGAAGGAGATTGCTGCTTACATTGATAAGTGCATTTACGGAGATAGCTGCCTTTGATGCTAAGGCATTCATAAAAGTGATTTTTATATTGGATTTTGATATTTTTAATGTGGAGTGAATTTATTATACATAACAAAATGCCATAGACTAAGTGAGAGAAAAAAAAACCGTGGAGTTTGTTACCTTTGATACTAGCCCCTGAAATGTAACCAAATGTGTGTAATTTTCAGGATGGAAAAGAGTTCCTAAAATCTTTAAAAACTCTATTTTTTTATGTTAGATAATAAAATAAGAATATCTTGCATAATCAATCAAAGGGTTTCAATATACTTACACAATGTATCAGTACATAAAACAAATTTAAAGTAAGTAGACATAAGTATGGGCTTAAAATTAAAAAATATATTTATTGCATTTAAGTTTTTAATAAGCCTTCTGGATTAACTTAATATCACTAATAATTACATTTATAAATTTTATATAGACTAAAATTACAAGTCTAAGATAATCGGTACATCAATTGCGACAATTATTTCGGGGCTTTTATGCCGGATTTCGGCGACATTCTCTTAAATATGGGGAATTCTAACAAACGTTACGTTCAGGGATATAAAACAAACTCGCCATGTTACCACTCGAGAACATATTATCATCACAATAATTCGTGCTATCCAAAGTCCTAGGTTGCGTTCGTTGAGCCACAAGCGTGCAAAGAGAATACAACCGCTACGCTAGAACAAGCGTGCTGCCTCTCTGAAATACGATTCAGTTATGAAGGTGTTGCTGTTACAAAAATTCGCAAAAACAACCACGCGCAACCACGCGGTTTTGTGGCTGTCAGCTGAAGTGACACCACGGAATGTGCAGTTGTCTATGAGTGACACCATTCATACTAGCAACATTTTTGCCGCTGTAGCGGTTTGAGACTGTCTAGCGTGAACATTAGCAGAACTATTCGGAATCTTACCATGCCAAAGACTAAAGCAACAGCCACGTGACAGGATTTTTATTTTCCTGGGCACTTATTGCATAACATTGTCACAGGAAGATTATTATATCAGGAACGCCTAATTATGTTACCTAGTACGATAAATGTTTTTTTTTTAATAATTCTATTTACTTAAGTGTTCTAATCTTACTTGCTTACTTCAGATTTCGAGAACCAATTCGAGAGATCAATTTTCTAATACTTAAATGTGCTTTGATAATTTAAAATCTACTTTATGTACCGTTTTATATATATTTTTCCTATAACACCACAGACGACCGAATTACGAAGTAAGTGTCGGGGAGTGGTCTGCACTGCGACAGTAAACTCAAAGGACTTCTTAATTTTGTGGCATACAGGTGAAAATACCGAAAAATCACGGCCACTGATCAAGGTTTAATAAATTTATAGAAATTTTTAATATAAAACATAAATAGTTAGGACAAAGCAAAATAAAAAGAAAGCGAAAATATAATATGCTATCTTTGACCTCAAATATCGCAGAAAAGCTACACTTTACGATAATATATGTATAGATAACTCCTAATATTAAATTAAACGCTTCTCCTCTGAACTTGACTGTTTCAATGTGTGAGAGGTCATATTGCAACACTTTACATGTGTGCGTGCGGCGATTTTACTGTAAACTTGAACTCGTCCACGTGTTTAGAGGTCAACTAATCGTGCGATCAGTCCAGGTACTGGCATTGTATGGCGAGGAGCGCGCGCTTTGCTTGGAACGATGAATTACTAGTTAACCAACAGACCCGGCCATTCGGGCACAGAATAAATAATAGTACAAGTACAGAAGGATAACTGAGTAAAGTCATTTAAATACACTGCTTCTCTCACTATAACGCAATAAAGTGCAATTTAACTCGCACAGCGCTGCGACCTTTCAATTATATTTACTTAGAAGGCGCTCACCCATTGCGTGCAGGCTAGAATGTACCGTATCACAACGCGCGAGAGCTTCCATTGTTCTAACCGTTTCAGAATCGCTTTGTCACTTTTTCGCTCCGCAGGGTTGTATCAAGATATATAGTACGAACCAATCTTTATGGCGGCTGTGAAGCGCGCTGCGAGTGTGACTTCGCGCTGGTACAGTAAGGTTGGCAATTATTAGTATTTTTTTTACTACCTACTTGTAGAACATGCTAAGAAACACTTTATTACACCAGAATTATGGAACAAATATACAAGAATATAATTTAAAATAAACTAAAAAACACGCTTTATATAGAAAACCAAACTAAAAAATAGAAAATAAATTTTAATAGTGTAAATAAGAAAAAATAAAATAAAAAAAAAACGTGGGGTGCATGGGTCAATAGTTATAAATATTTCATTGACAGATATGAGAAGCACCCCGCGCTTTTTTTTAAATAAAACATTTTTTTCTTATTTACACTATTAAAATTTATTTTCTAGTTTTCTTAATTATGAGTACCAAGAAGAATACTAGAATGTACTGCATAGCATTCGGTCTGACAAGTCGCGTAAAATACCTACATACTGACATTTTATTACGTAAGTAGCCGTTTCTGTTTCATTCATTATTAAGCATGGAATTCAGACAGGCACCATCAAAGTGCAATACCTATTAAGTTATAATCAAATAATGAGGTACTAGGTCTATTCTGATAAGAATGTCATTATATATAGTTAATAGAACTATCAACATTTATAATAAATAATAAGTATATAATAATACATTATTACATAATTGTTTATTCTGTTACAATATCTAAGTCATATCATATCACAGAATAATTACTAGTGCAAGTATCTAGTTAGAGTAGGAACCAATCTTTATGGCGGCTGAAAAGATAGGAGCAAGGCGATGCGCAATTTTAGGTGTAAGCGGGCTTTGGAGAGGTGAGAGGCCGGCGCACACCCTCCCGCTAGCCCACCGCATCCCGCGCGCGCCCGTCTCATTTGTGCTTGTGTGCACGCTACATCCGTACGCTGCACACATGTATGCTTTTCTGTTCAAGTACAGTCTAGTTAGTTATTTTAGAGTTGTGTGTTACCAACCAATACAATCCATCAACACGATATCATCGTATATTCCGATATTAATATTATTGTGTTGACGTATGTTAATTGTTAACATAATTTCATGATTGGTTAAAAAATAATGAATAGGTTAAAGCGTTCAGTGTCGACGCTAATTTAGCTACTAGAAACATAGCTATAGGTATAACATTTTTTTATCGTTCCTTTATTTGTATGTACTTAACACATATATTTTTTCAATCATTACATTATTTGCATGTACATGTAAGTATGGTTTATGTAGTTTATTAAATATGTATGTAGGTATATTCATTTTTATTTTGCATGATTTATTGTATTGTTTTGCACCACCGACCTTTTTATACGCTTTATATTAGCTTCACTTGTATGTTTGTATGTTTGTAACCGACTCCTTTGGACGCTATTTTGGCCCACTTTAAACTGTCAGATTTCATTCAAATTTTGCACACCTGTCAAAGACCGATGACAATGCAATAATTCGAAAAAAAAAGTAGAAAATAAATAATAGTTATAAAAACTAATAAACACGCTTTATATAGAAAACCAAACTAAAAACTAGTAAATAAATTTTAATAGTGTAAATAAGAAAAAAATGTTTTATTTAAAAAAAAGCGCGGGGTGCTTCTCATATCTGTCAATGAAATATTTATAACTATTGACCCATGCACCCCACGTTTTTTTTTTATTTTATTTTTTTCTTATTTACACTATTAAAATTTATTTTCTATTTTTTAGTTTGGTTTTCTATATAAAGCGTGTTTATTAGTTTTTTTAAACTATTATTTATTTTCTACTTTTTTTTTTCGAATTATTGCATTGTCATCGGTCTTTGACAGGTGTGCAAAATTTGAATGAAATCTGTCAGTTTAAAGTGGGCCAAAATAGCGTCCAAAGGAGTCGGTTACAAACATACAAACATACAAGTGAAGCTAATATAAAGCGTATAAAAAGGACGGTGGTGCAAAACAATACAATAAATCATGCAAAATAAAAATGAATATACCTACATACATATTTAATAAACTACATAAACCATACTTACATGTACATGCAAATAATGTAATGATTGAAAAAATATATGTGTTAAGTACATACAAATAAAGGAACGATAAAAAAATGTTATACCTATAGCTATGTTTCTAGTAGCTAAATTAGCGTCGACATTGAACGCTTAAACCTATTCATTATTTTTTAACCAAAAATGAAATTATGTTAACAATTAACACACGTCAACACAATAATATTAATATCGGAATATACGATGATATCGTGTTGGTGGATTGTATTGGTTGGTAACAAACAACTCTAAAATAACTAACTAGACTGTACTTGAACAGAAAAGCATGCATGTGTGCAGCGTACGGATGTAGCGTGCACACAAGCACAAATGAGGCGGGCGCGCGCGGGATGCGGTGGGCTAGCGGGAGGGTGTGCGCCGACCTCTCACCTCTCTAAAGCCCGCTTACACCTAAAATTGCGCATCGCCTTGCGCCTATCTTCTCAGCCGCCATAAAGATTGGTTCCTACTCTAACTAGGTACTTGCACTAGTAATTATTCTGTGATATGATATGACTTAGATATTGTAACAGAATAAACAATAATGTAATAATGTATTATTTTTTTACTTATTATTTATTATAAATGTTGATAGTTCTATTAACTACATATAATGACATTCTTATCACAATAGACCTAGTACCTCATTATTTGATTATAACTTAATAGGTATTGCACTTTGATGAATAAAAGGTGCCTGTCTGATTTCCAAGCTTAATAATGAATGAAAAAGAAACGGCTACTTACGTAATAAAATGTCAGTATGTAGGTATTTTACGCGACTTGTCAGACCGAATGCTATGCAGTACCTTCTAGTATTCTTCTTGGTACTCATAATTAAGAAAAGAATAAAATTTGACAAAAACTTTACGTAAGTAGGTACTTTATCGTAAGCACACGGCGCTGCGACTCATCGACCGCACGCTTGACACTACCCACTGAATGAACCGCAATATTACGGCCGCAAAGTGTAGTTTTAATATTTGTACTTGTTGCGGAGTGCGACTGGCCTGATTCGGGTGCGTTAGCATTATTAGTTATTCTGTGACTGAAAGACCAATGACGACGACCAATTCGTATGTATTGCATCTATGCGTCTTTGCATGTGAGCGTAAACACATTAAGTTCTAAACTAAACGATCTCTAGTAAAGTATTTTGTTTACTTTTGAGTTTTCTATCGATTAATTAATTATGATATGATCAGTGGCCGCGGTTTTACAATTTATTCACCAGTAAGCTAAATTTGGATTTATACCAGTCTCTGTAGTAAAATTTAAGGATCCCTTATACATCTTGTGTTTTCTTGCACAATGCACGAGCTGGTGATTTAATGAGCAAGTGAAATGACAAACGAATGTCTCAGGAGACGAACACTCCAGCCAGAGATGCTCAGGACTTGTCAATAGGGCTTTTGTCTCTATGAATTCATTTTTATATTCATCGATAAATTATGTTTATATTCTCAAAAATTGGGGATTGGATTTATTAAAACATAATTTTTAAAAATAAACTCTTTAAATGCTATCCGTATATTATGTGACGGATGTGACATCAAACAGTAGGAGACAACCAAGGTCTATGTACGATGTACTAGAATAGTACACTTCCTTGGAGACAACCATGATCCAAGAAAACAAAGTCTCGCACTCCGGGAGTGACACATGCTACGTCACTAACCGGTTGCCACTTTATTGCAACAAAACACAGAAAATTGGAAAACAATCTGTCATTACTCTATTAAATAAATAAATAATTTCTATTGTCATTTCGTTCGATTCAAGTTGAACTGGAATTGACGTATTTCTTTTATCAAAACCTCATAGTTTTATTTGATTCGGACAGGTAATTTAAGGTCGGGGAGTTATGATTTCACGCTTCTGGTAACACAGAAAACAGCTATCTCATAGAGGTTCCGTCATTTTGACATGTAACTATCGTCATCTCTGTCTAACGTGTGAAAATTACGTATTCCGCTCTTTTTATCCACGTGTCCAGTGATTCGAAAACTTTTGTGGGCGTGTAAAAATTAATTATGTTTAAGTTTCTTGACCACAATAACAATAAAATCGTGTAAAAGGCTGTACAATACTTTTTTTTTCATTTCCCGCTTGTATAGCTGGAGAATGGCTTCGCTATTGTGGACCTAAAATTACTAGTAAAAATGGTATGTATAGAAATATTATTATGTTTTTAAATTATAAATGTATTCGATTAGAAGAAAATTACTATTAGGCCCACTTCCACTAACCAATAGTTAGGTTCACTTGCGCCCACCATAAATCATAGGTTAAAGTCAGCTTATGTGTCAATAACACGTAAATGTTGGCGCAATGTGTACCATGGAGACAACCACCAAATTGATTATATAATCTATCACTCGATTTATTTATATTCAAGTTTGACGTCACAAACAAAGTAACATGGCGGGTCTTGTATCGGCGCCAATTTAACGTGCATTTTATATTATTGATGGATTTAATTTAATCGATATTTAATCCTGTTATCTATAATACGATGTGGAACATCGACCGTTTTAAAAATAAGAGTCAAATGTCTATTCATAACCTGTAGGTAAACAAGACTAATTTTATGTAATTTTAATATAGCTTAGTCTCGAGTGTGGTTTCATTAGGAGACAGACCCGAACTCTCCGCACGGCACTGCATAATTCCGTAGCTCTATCCTTTTCTATCGCTCGGTGGCGTAGTTCGCTAGTCAATGCTAGCGCCATCAGTGCTTTTTAACCCCCGAACAAAGAGACGGGTGTTATAAGTTTAGGGTGTGTATCACTCTGTGTGTGTGTGTGTGTGTTTGTGTGTGTGTGCGTGTGTGTGTGTGTGTCTGTGGCATCGTAGCTCCCAAACGAATGGACCGATTCTGATGTTTTTTTTAATGTTTGAAAGCTAATGTGATCGAGATGGTTCTTAGCTATATGGAGGGGGGAGGAGGAGTTGAGAAAAGGGGGGTGAGAATCGTATTTTCCAAATTGAAACATGAAAACTGCATGACATGTAAACGAGATGGTTTTTAGCTATAATGGAGAGGTGGGAGGGGGGAATGGGGTGACGACCGGAGCTCTTAAACGGGTGGAACTAATTCTATGTTTGAAAACTGATGTGATCGAGATGTTTCTTAGCTATAAAGCGGAGTGGGAAGTTTTTTTTTACTTGTGCTTGTCATTCTAGCAGACGACGCTTTTGGGATACAGAAAAGAACTACGGAAAAAATATTGAGCAGTCGCGGGGCGCCTGGCAGATGTGAAACTTCGAATATCGCCGAGCTGAGGCGGAAAGAGCCGACGAGCCACGAGGGGCGATCGCACCGCAAGAGTCTGCCTTACTCCCGTACCGCGCCATTAGATGTTTCACATCAAACATGCAGTTCCGGGCGGACATGTGGGGTCCAACCCTGAACAACTGTCTAGATAAAAATATGTAAGTAATTAATGTGCTTTATTGCAAGTGACCTGCACACTGCTAAGCTCGTAAATTCTTTAACATATTGCATTGATAACCAGCCTAAAATTTGCCTTTATATTTAGCTCCAGGGTATGCTGTATAGTATGGAATTTATTACATAGGTATATATATATAATTATCTTCTCGAAACAAATTTGAAATATATATATCTACCTGTTTTCAGCTAGAATGAGTTCCGCCATAAACAGAGGTGTTAATTTGTTAAAAACAGTTTTAATAGACATGTATTTTCTTGTAATTCAGAGTTCTATGGTGAGTTTTGGCTAAGCCATGTACTTCAACATAAATATTGGATTCACTGAAATATGGCATGCATGGTATAATTGGTTCGTTAGTTAACAAGTATTGATTGATTAAAAAAACCTCTCATCCATGAGTAATTTAAAAAAACACTATTATTATAATATATTCACTGAAACTATATTCTTTTTAAGAATACTGCTCACGAATTTCAATCACTTTATTGAAAGTTTTTAGGGTTCTGTTCCTCAATAGGAAAAAAGTAACCCTTATAGGATGACTTCTTTGTCCGTCTGTCTATCTGCCTGTCTGTCTGTCTGTCTGTCAAGACTGTTGAAAGTTGAAATTAATGTCAAATACTCAGGTCTGCAACCCTTTTAGAGCTGCAAAAGTAAATGCAGTCAAAAGATACGGCGTTTAAAAAATAAAACGGAACCCTCGGTGCGCGAGCCCGACTCACACTTGGCCGTTTTTTTTTAATTAGTTTACCAACAGCTTGAATCGTGACTATTGTCTTTACTTGGATTTGTTTGAGTACAGTACAGGTTTAGCCAAACCCCTCCACATAACTCTCGCTATTCGTCCTCGGCACGTGAATGCCACACAAAGCACCAGGCGATATTATACAAAGCTAACGTTAAAATTAATCCTAAGTACAAGGTCTTATTAATAAAATTGTTATCGATAAACTTATGTAATTGGCCCTAAGTTAAGATTCAAACGTTTTTGAATTAACTCCATAATGTACACTCTTAGCGTAAGGAGGTTTATCAAGTTCGTGCGAAGTACGTCCACCGTGCAGGTTTAAAGTTATTAGTATTATTAGAAGTAATAAGAACATATTTAGGCTCATTGTGCGAAAAGTTCCTATGTGTACTGTAACTCTTGACTTGAGTACGCCTCATTTCATTAAAAAAATACCAACAACAATATTCTACACCCAAACAAAGTACTAAAGCACTAGACCCTGCGATGAAAGAAACAAATACAGATCAAGCACTTAATACTTACTAATATTCAAAATGCAATCACGCGACTATTTGTGGTGTGCGTGTCGCGTGGTACAAAACAATTCGTCACAGTTCGTCGTCAAAAGATCACAAGCGATATTGTGCCATCCTTTTTCCACACGCATTAACCCGTATCGCTTGCATGTACCTCTATTATGAGTTCAATTAAACGCTTCAATCTATACTCGCTATCGAGTATCGTAACATTTTTGTATGAAATCCAGCGCAGCGCAACTAGCGGAACTATTTGTCACTATAAATCTTTAGCTCTATTAGCAGTTTGAAAACTCTACATCAAAATAGTCAGTACGTGAGAAACTGTAGATATTACGCCGTCATGCTGGTGCCTTCTTAGCATTTGTCTGTTTCTAAATATATGAAAAAGACAGAGAAAAAACAGCGGCTAGCAAATACATTGTCATTTTGGTTCACCCAAATCCAGATAGATGGCGTTGTAAGAACCTTCATCGGGCAAACAAATAGCGTTTTCCATTTTAGAGTAAACACGTTTGTTTTTTTTTTGTTTGAATACTTGTCAAAAACAAAAAATCTAATCTGTTTAAATAAAGTAAAATACGATAATAGTGACAAATATATAATGGGTAAACGCAAAAAATACTGAACTGATTATAAACATTTTTTCACATAAATAAAGCTACATTATTTTATTTTACAAAAAATTATCATACCCTACGAAAATTGTAATAATGTAACCCCGCCCCACTCACTCACGATGATAAACGGCAGTGAGTGACATAACTACTGCAGCAGCGTAAACTGACGATAGCCATTGTAGAAATAGTGACCCATAATACCAAAAACATGCAAACTGAGAATCCGTCTCACGAAAGAAGTAGCGGCGATAAGAGGAACTAACGCTTAAACATTTTTCGCTTTTACAAGGAAACTAGCGCCGCGTCTGTGAGACTTCTTTCATAAGTCGGACTCTACACACTGTATTGTCTAACCGGTCAGTCGCGTAGATACTTTTACATGAGTTGTAACGTCAAGAGCGTTTACTAATGCAACTCGTAATAGTGGTACTGTTCGCTCCACGCAAACATTTACGTGTTACGCAACAAGCGTGTTTCAGCGCGCGTAGTCGATTAGTTATGTGTGCTGCTCAAAACGATGGATAGGGGCTTTTTACTTTTTATTATGGTTATGTTTAGTTACCTATTTGCCAATTAAAGAAGCCGTCTCCACTATAAGCGGACGATACGCGGAGTTTTGGTAGAACAGGAATCGGGCGAATTTAGTGAATCCTTATTTGTTTCTTTCTCGAAGATTAGACCTCAGTCTATGCTTCTCGACATTTTAGAAAGGTGCTTGACAATCATCCCTCTGTCTCATTCTGTCATAGTTAGAAGGCCATGTGGGTGAAAAAATGAACTAGTGTATAAACTATATTCATAATGTACATACTATTTGTAAGCAATTAACAATAAAAGCTTTGAGATACTAAGCCCGGCCACGATACAGAGAGAATTTAGTACAATGACCCCGTATTACTTCTATCTATCACTCGCGCATAAATATATTGC
The DNA here is from genome assembly GCA_946251855.1 of Alsophila aescularia. Lineage (NCBI taxonomy): Eukaryota > Metazoa > Arthropoda > Insecta > Lepidoptera > Geometridae > Alsophila > Alsophila aescularia. Next base: position 9,670,479 of record OX276385.1, read on the forward strand.
CGTCGCATTCGCACATGAGCGATGTGGGCTGCGACGGCAATATATTTAAGCGCGAGTGATAGAGAGAAGTAGAGAGGGGTCATTGTACGAAATTCTCTCTGTATCGCAAACGGGCTTTTTAAACTTTGCCACTTGAAAATCATGTTTAGATCATCAATGGAATATCAAATGCTATTTGATATTTTATTCTGTGCTTGAATATACCAATATTATCTTAAAATAATAGCTCGAAATACTACCAGAGTAGTCCGAGAAAATACGCTACAACAGCTTAAGGTACATCGAATCTGCTATGGATTTCAGATCCATTTCTTTTATAAATCTTACCCATAGATCTCATTAAATCTGGGGAGATTCGGTACTATCTTCACGGGCTTGGACCGCATATATTAAGTGCAAGACAGCATCAAGTGCATCTAGCTATTGGCCTTAGTTACAATCGGAGTGGCGTTTGTGTAGCACATGTTAGCAGTGCCAATTATTGTTATCTCATTCGTGCTACAGTCTGCGTATGTCTCCCTATCTTTGTTATTAATGCACATGAAACACGAAATTGGAAATGTAGCTATACGGGTGCTTGCCTGTAGTTTTAATCTAGTCCAGATTTGTTTACGTGATACCAACGCGTGCCGTATCTTCATCTTTTTATTAACCCCTGAATTTCAACGAGAGGGGTGTTATAAATTTAGGGTGTGTATGTATCACTATGTGTATCCGTGTGTCTGTCTGTGGCATCGTAGCACCCAAACGAATGGAACGATTTTGATGCGATTTTTTCTATTTGATAGCCGATGTGATCGAGATGGTTCTTAGCTATAATAGGGAGGGATCGTAGCTGCCAAACGAATGGACCGATTTAGATGCGTTTTTTTATGTTTGAAAGCTGATGTGATCGAGATTTTTATTGTTCTATGATTTTCCGATTGATTTATTTAACTTGTAAATAAAGGTTATCTAAGAAGCTCGTGTGCGATGTGCGTACCTCGTACGAATTTGACGAACCGTTCATAATTGTTTTCATCCTTGCGACAACGATCACTCGTGCACTCACTGGAATAAACTTTGAACTTTCAATTTGGGCATGTACTGAGGCTGCTTCAGAATCTTCACCTGGAATAGAACACAATGTGATGATAAGTTATTTATTTATAAAATAAGTACAATTGCAAAAATTAAATCAAACAAAAGCTTTTAAATCCTCTTTTTATACGCTTTATATTAGCTTCACTTGTTTGTTTGTATGTTTGTAACCGACTCCTTTGGACGCTATTTTGACCCACTTTAAACGGTCAGATTTCATTCAAATTTTGCACACCTGTCAAAGACCGATGACAATGCAATAATTCAATTAATAGTGTAATTAATAAGAAAAAAAAGTTTTATTTCAAAAAAGCGTTTTAAGATATTATCGAAATGATAATCCTTCTTCTCATATCTGTCAATGAAATATTTATAACTATTGACCCATGCACCACACGATTTTTTTGAAATAAAACATTTTTTTCATATTTACACTATTAAAATTTATTTTCTATTTTTTAGTTTGGTTTTCTATATAAAGCGTGTTTTTTAGTTTTTTAAACTATAGTTTTTATAATGAATGTCACGTTTTTTATTTTTTGCTATTTTTCACTTCTTAAGTAATAAATTACAAAAATAAGAATAACAAAGTTTTTTATGTCATCGGTTTGTGAGCTACCCTGAATGTTTCAGCCGGATAGCTAATTGGGAAGTGCACGAAATTTGAATTGCAAGATTCCAGGACAGACAAAATACATACATACATACACATAAGTGAAGTTAAATAAAAGCTTTTAAAAAAGCTTTTATTTAACTTGAACGACTGCGAACATGATTAAAAGGATTGCCTCTTTTCAGATTCTTGATTTCGAAATAAAAGATGCAGTTTTGTACGCAGTGTTTTTTTACAATAATCTATTTTAGTTTTCAGTTTCCCTCAAATATTTTTGGAATGGTATTTTAAAGACCATCATTTTGATACCTCACTCGATATGATTTAGATATTTTTTTCTGCGACGGCTATACAATATGGTAGTTGCAAGCCGCCATATTAGTTTTCTTGACACTTCCATATATCAAGGCACTTTCTTGATTAAAATGAATCCAGTACTTCATTTATCAAAATCTATCAAGCTGTTTACCACCAAAGGAACATACAAACATACATACAATCCAAAATCATAGCCCTCCGCAGTGGGGTAAAAAACTTAAGACGAAATATATGGACCAAGCGATTAGAGAAATAGGAATTTGAAAATGATATCTAGAGAATATAAACCTAAGGTTGATTTTACCAAATGACAATCTTTTGTAGTGGTTGCCTGGGGAAGTACCACACCTTTGTCAGATAATTATTCAACCGCCAAGCAGTAGTGTGTAGATAGATAGATAGATAAATTCTTTATTGCACACACCACAAACAAAATAAACATAAAATAAAGGAACAACAGCAGAAGAAGTATCACAATGGGCGGCCTTATCGCTAAAAGCGATCTCTTCCAGGCAACCTTTGGATGGAGAGGATATATAGTTGTGAGGGACGGGGTGCATTATGATATAAAAATACTACTTAGTGGGAAATAGTAAATCAAATTTCTAATTATACTAAAACTATTTTATGATTAATAATAGATATATTACAATATACATTCAAATATAAATTTACAAAAATAAATTAAATTTTTTGTTTAAATATTTCTGTTTCGGTTCGAAGGGCAATATTTTTCGATTTTGTAACCAGTTCTGGGTGGCACTGGAACTGTTATAGGCAGGAGTGACGCTTACCAACAGGCTAGCGACCTGCTCGACTCGTCCCGCAAGCAAGTGAAATATTGGGGTTTCATATTCCCCACTTTCCTCCTACAAATCTCAGCCGAATGAAATAAAAATTACTCCATCCGAAGGGTAATTAATTGTCCTGCGTGTTTTTTAATAATTATATTACAATATAAGATTTTAAAGTAACATTAGAAACAGGAAATACATGCTAAATACAGTACAGTGCACGTCATAAAAACGACGCGATTTTTTGTACTTTTAGGGGGCGCCAATTGTTTATAAAAATTGCATAATCAAAACATACAAACATAGTGATTGTTTATATATCATATACAAAAAAATATCGCTCTAATGTCAAAATCTAACAAGGAAACAGGAGAATATGTTTGTGTGGGACATTGGTTCAGATATTTCCTCTTGACCTCGACTTATAAAATAAAAGGTAACTGAAACTTTACGTACCTCATGAAAATCCTCTTCCTTTATCTCTAATGGATCTTTCAAAATCTGTAAAAAAAATATTATGTAATAAGTTAATAACATTATTTTTTGGTGACAGGTCAATTTTCAAAATGAAAGCGAAGCGATAATCTTCTTTTACTTAATGTTGTCGTTGATTCGACTCTGATTTATCTACCGTCTAACTATACTTATAATAAACCAGTAAGTAAAGTCTGTACAATAAAGATATTTAAAAAAAGTCTAGGTGCCTTTGTTCATAAGCTACTGAACAAATATATTTTATTTTTATTTATTTATTCGAACACCAACACGGTGCACACCAACACATTCATAATATTATACAATTGTTAGTAAAAATACAATCAATTGTCACAGTAATTATAGGTGAGGACAACATACAAGTACATAACAAAATAAATTTAAATTTAAATTGAGCGAGTAACAACAAGTTAACTACGATTAAAAATTAAAACTAAATCATTACATAAAAATTAAATTAAATAAAAAATGTTACAAATTAAAAAAGTGCTTTTTTTAAAACAGAAATAAAATTCAAAAAATTAAATAAATTAAGAAGTCAGATAGTCAAAGTCTTTTTAAAACCGTGAATTTTGTCAACGAATATGTCGACATTCTTAGATTTAGAAATAATATTGTATTGTCGCACCAACCTTGTCATGGGGGCATTATGACCAAGATTAGAGTGAGAACCGGCAACATGAAATAATTTATATCGCGAAGCCCTAGGCAGCTTAAAAGGCGCACAAATGTACAGCTCCGCAAGTAAATTCGGTGCATCCATGATACTCTGCACTATTTTAAAAAGGAACATACAATCAAGCGTGTGTCTACGGTGAGCTAGCAATTCCATCTTAAAATATTTAAGTCTAGCGTCATAACCCTGCAGCTCCTTCCCAAGAAAGCAAGAGTAGGTCAAATGCCACAGAAATCTTTTTTGTATTCCTTCTAGTTTCTTACTATGAACCTCGTAGAAAGGACTCCAAGCAACGCTGCAATACTCCAGCCCACTCCGTACCAATGAGTTAAATAGCATGATTTTAGTGCTAGGGGATTTGAAATCCCTACAATTCCGCAAGACAAAGCCGAGGGTTTTGAATCCTTGAGACACTATGTTGGCGATGTGGATATTAAAACGCAAATTGCCGTCAATCATAACCCCGAGGTCCCGTATAACATCAACATTTTGCAATGCAGAGCTGCCCATTTGGAGAACTGGACGCTCCATAACCTTCTTTCTTGTAAAAAGCATAGCAAAGCACTTTGACACATTCAGACTCATGCAATTTAAGTCACACCATGAAACCAAACTATCAATATCCATCTGCAATTATTCGACATCTTGGGTAGAGTCAATTCTGAAGAACTTTAAGTCGTCAGCAAAAAGATAGAAATTAGAATAACTGAAGCACTGATCAATGTCAATGATAAAAACATTGAAAAACAAAGGGCCCAAACGTGAGCCCTGTGGCACACCCCAAAACACACTTCAAAAGAGTCAGACGAGTCACCATTAACAACAACAGTTGATGTTCAACAGTTGATGTTCTGTCTAGAAGGTACGACCGGCACCAGTTCAGCAAGGGTTCAGCGATACCGTACATAGAGAGCTTACGAAGAAGAATCTGGTGGTTTACTTTATCGAACGCCTTGCTGAAGTCTGTATAGATTGCGCCCGCAGATGAGCGTTGGTCAAGTATGTGAGACACATCATTAACAAAAGATACAAGATTAGTAGCCGTTGATCTAGATTTTGTGAATCCGTGCTGTCGTGTGGTTATAATATTTTTAAAATGACAGGACAGCACGGGATGCAGCAACTTTTCAAAGACTTTAGCAAACACTGGTAATATAGATATAGGCCTATAATTATTAATATGGTCTCTATCGCCGTTTTTATGTAATGGTACTACCAAGGCTTCCTTCCAAACTGACGGGAAGATTCCGGAGTTCAGCGACTTGTTGAAAATAAGACACAAGGGATGCGCCAAAGCAGGTGCACACTTGGCAACGAACATTGATGGAATTCCATCGGCGCCCGCTCCCTTTAAAAAATCAAGTCTCTTTAGAATCTTCATAACTTGGTCATCTTTGAATCTAATCGCTGTTAAAAAGTTGCTAGTAAGATCAGGTACTCTGAGTGTATTATGCGACGAAGAAGATTGGGCACTGTGTGCATTGTATGCTGAGGAAAAATTGCTTGCAAAAAGATTGAAGACAGCTTTGCTACCCTTTGCAGATATATCCTGAAAGAACATTTGAGCAGGATAGTGGCTGTGGTTCTTTCGCTTACTCTTAATAAACGTCCAAGATAATTTTGGATTGGAACGCAAATTACATTCTAAGCGGGTAATATATTTTTTATAACACAGAGTAGTCAATTTATCGGAGCGGGATTTGGCTAGCACAAATGACAATCTATCACGCTCATTATTATTAAATTTCCGCAGCTTTTGACGATACGTGTACTTTTCTCGCAACAGTTGGATAAGGTCGCGAGAAAACCAAACTGGATATTTCTGGGAGCGGGGTTTATTTATTTTACTGTCTGTAAGTTTTTCGGTTTGTTCGCGTATCACATTAAACTACTGGACCGATTGTAATGTGGGTTTCACTGTTGGATAGCTAAAGTTTAGACTTAAATATTAGTATACTTGGTATCTCAATCCGATGAGTAGAAGCCGAGCAATCTATAAAAAAACTATTTGACGGCTTAGTAGTCATTGTAGATCAATTTGAAATCGTATTTTTTTAAGAGTCATTTAAATCGGCCCAAAAATCTTAAAGAAATCAGTAAACAACCAAAAAAAAATTGTACACTTTGATAAACTCCTTTTTGTAGTCGTTTAAACCGGTCGAATGTGTTGTTTACGCAAATTTAGTGTTGTTGTAGTGTTCATGCGGCAGGCGAGGGTAGTACCTTGGGCGGGCGGCCGCGCTTAGGCGGGTCGGCGGGCGGCGCGGCGGTGGCGAGCACGCGCAGCTGGTGCGCGCGCAGCAGGTGGTCGGTGTGCTCGCGCGGCGACCCGAACTGCGCGCCGCACGTGCTGAACACGCACGTGTAGGAGCCTTCTGCGATGAGAGAAGCACGGGTTAGATGCTAATCTAGATTAGGGCTTGAGCTTCGGAACTCGGGTTTAGGTAAGTTACTTTCAGAAAATCTTTATACGCTGTCCCCACTAATATATAAAAGTGAAACGTCTGTTTCTTTTTTTGGGGCATTTTCACACCATAGCGGGTTGACCGATTTTGATGAAAATTTGTATGTGTGACCAGAGACCAACATATAATGTACTTTTTATCCCGAAAAGAGGAATATTGCTACGAGAAAACAGGAAAAAGACGATTACTCGCATTCACACCAAAACAGCTATGATGAAGCTTTAAACATAGTTAGGTACTCCAAATACTGTACAATATAGAAAACAATACAAGATACATTTATAACGGAAAAATTGAAAGTTCAGTAGTGAAAAAGGGAACATTTTGGTTAATAAGGTTTTACTCGCTTCACATCAAAACTGCTAAGCCGATTCATATGAAATTTTGTACTCAGTTTAAAATAGAACTCTATTTTTCAAAAAATCCCGCGTTGTTTTTGATAAAATAGAAAGGGAGATTTGTCTGTTATAGCCGCTTAGTCAGGAATGTAATTTTTTATTCTATTTATTGGAAAAAAAGAGGAAGAGAGAGGAGAGATTGAGTATGTTTATGAGTACTTATATCTGGGCCAATTAAGTCTCTTTCCAGGCGAAACAAGTAACAGAAGTTGCACCGATAACACCTGGAGGAGCTATTGGTTCATGAAAGACCTGATGAAGGGTAAACTTCCATTAACCTTTTAAAAGAAACTCATGGACATATGCATTCTCCCCATACACACCTACGGTGCTCAGAGTTGGTCTTTGACCGAACATCAAAAGCACATTCTAGTGGTTTGCCAGCGGGCAATGGAGCGCAGCATTCTGGGATTGAAACTATCTGACCGCATCAGAAACAGCAAACAGCGCTCCAAGACACAAATCGCCGAAGTTGGTCAAAAAGCTGCCAGTTTGAACTGGGCTCGGTCGAGCTGTGGGCTAAACTCACCACTGAGTGGAGCCCACGCAACGTTAAACGACGTCGTGGCAGGCCCAGAAGGAGATGGCGGGATGAACTGGTCTCCTATTGGAAAGACTGGCAAGACAAAGCCCTATATCGTGACTTATGGAAGGAAGGTAGCGAGGCCTTTGCTCTGTAGTAATAACAATATTGAAAAGGAGTACAAAAATTACGAAATAATATCTATGTATTTGTATTGAGGAATATATACTCATATATAGTTAGTGTGATCAATTTTTATTAAGAAAACATTTATAACATAGAGTACAGTAGTGGCAGCCAATCTATATGTTTGTGAAGGTAGGCTTTGTGAACGGTTGTGCAGGTACTACTGTGGGGATAAAACAACATAAAGTAAGAGCGTGATAGAATATGCGATAAACGTAAGCAAGTGAGCGAGGCAGTTATACAATACTGTCTTTCCCTTCGACATTGGGATTGCGCCTGAAAAATAGCAGCTTGCGCAGCGACTTGCAGACAACTTCCGAGCCATAAAGATTCGTTGTGACTACCGTAACTTAAGTGTTTCTAAGCTAAATCATACAATGCTGTCTTCACCTTCAACATTGGGATTGCGCCTGAAAAATAGCAGCTTGCGCAGCGACTTGCAGACAACTTCCGAGCCACAAAGATTCGTTGTGACTACCGTAACTTAAGTGTTTCTAAGCTAAGTCATACAATGGTGTCTTCATCTTCAACATTGGGATTACGCGCAGACAACTTCGGAGCCACAAAGATTCGTTGTGACTACTGTAACTTAAATGTTTCTAAGCTAAGTCATACAATGCTATCTTCAACATTAACATTGCGATTGCGTCTGAAAAATAGCAGCTTGCGCAGCGAGTTGCAGACAACTTCCGAGCCACAAAGATTCATTGCAACTACTGTAACTTAAGTGTTTCTAAGCTAAGTCATCAATGCTGGCTTCACCATCAACATTGGGATTGCGTCTGAAAAATAGCAGCTTGCGCAGCGAGTTGCGGACAACTTCCGAGCCACAAAGATTCATTGTAACTACTGTAACTTAAGTGTTTTTAAGCTAAGTCATACAATGCTGTCTTCACCTTCAACCTTTACCTACAAATGTAAGGGGGTGTGAGGGAAAGGTGGGAAATAAGGAAAAATATGAGGGGAGGGTAGGGTAAGTTTGGGAAAAGTGAGGGGAAGTTGGTGGGAGAGTGTGGTAGGCAGGAAGAAAGTGTAAGGAGGATAGGGTAAGTCGGGGAAAGGTTGAGGGAAGTGACGCTACGGTCGGGGAAGATGGAAAAAAGATCTTCCCTGACTTTTTTACATCTTTTTCCCACCCTTCCCTCACATTCTTCAAACTTACCCCACTCTCCTTTCAGTTTTTTCCGACTTCCCTCATCCTTTATTCACTTTTCCCTTACTTACCCCATCCTCCCCTCTCTTCCCACTACCCTGCCTTCACTTTTTTCAAACTTACCCCACCCTCCCGACTTTTTTCCATCTTCCCCCACCCTCCGCTCACATTCCCCTAACTATGCCCAACTTACCCTAGTATTCTCCCTACACATTTCTAACTTACCCCACCCTCCCCTAATCACACCTATCCCCCCACCACAGCCACGCCCTCGGCCGTGCACAAACAACACACCCTACCCCTGCAAGTTCTTTAGTTTACTTGAAATGATCAAATGGGATTTAAGAATCTCTACACTAAATTTAGTTTTAGTTCAGTTTTAGTGAGTGGGTAACAGAATTGACACCAATTTGTTTCTAAGCTAAGTAGCTTAAGTAAGTTTAAGTTAAATTACCCACTGATTCCCTCAACTAAAGAGAAAGGAAGGGTAAAGTAGGCCTAACTTTGTGTCTTTACGACTATAATAATCAGAGAAAGACTTCAAAAACTTACTTTCCGAGCTGTCACTCTGTATTTCCGCGTCTACCAGCACCACGCGGTCTTTGTGTCGCACCGGACTCTTCACGTCGCCGTGCGCGTCACGTCTGAAACAACACCGCTCTACTTATTGTATCATCATCAACAGAATAAAACGTCCGCTGCTAAACATAGTCCTCCCCCATAAAAGGCCACAACAGACGGTCTTCCCGTCCTTGGGAACGATCAAATTTTATTTTTTTATTGCATTCTATAATGTAAAAATTAGATGGTGAAACACATATATTACCTTTCGCTCAGAAAGCCAAATTTTTTTTTTTTGGCAATTGAAGCTCTATTACTCATCGAGGGTTCATGAAAACTTATTTTGCGGCAGTAAATAGGTTGTATCAAGAAATTACGGTTAAAATGATCGCCTAGATAATATTGGTTTAGCTACACATGTCAAATAAAAAAAAATAAAAAAATATATATAATTAGTACAGCATGTTTTATGGTTTGTCAGCATGCAAATATTACACACATGGTTATATTTATTATTCTCATGTCAAAATTCAATATTTAAGTCATAATTACAATCTAATTTAATAATAATATTGTCAAAATTACCTATAAAGTGCCTTTGGTTAATTGTAAGTTTACATTTTCATCAGTCAAAAATTCATTGACACTGTAGTAACATTTAATCATCAAAATTTTATGTAATTTTAATTTGAACAAATTCGTGTTTAGCGATTTAATGTCATTAGGAATTTTATTATAAATTTTTGGAGCCATTCCAAAAACACTTTTGTGGTGTAAAGCCGTATTACAATGAGCTAAACAAAGACGGTCCAGATCCCGTCTACTCCTTGAATGACTAGGCTTGGGAAAAAGATGCTAGTAACATTTAACAAATATTGCTATTTCGTATATGTACATACAGGGCAATGTCAACAATTGTCAATAAGCTGATTTTCATGTTGGTTTTTGGTTTATTGACAAATACACTTATACTAGCTTTCATCTTGATTTTTAGTTGGTGTAATTTCTTGATACAACCTATTTATTGCCGCAAAATAAGTTTTCATGAACCCACGTTGAATAGAATAGAGCCGTAATTGACAAAAACCGCAAGAAAATTTCAATTTGGAGCGCTGAGCGAATCTTTGCATCTTAACAAACAACAATGAACTGTGGACCCTATCGGGCACAGCAACCCGAGAACCTTATGAGAAAGTTGTTAGTCATAGGAGTTATTTTGCGGAAATCTATATTTAAAATGAACGAAGAAGCTTACTTCCGCCAATTTGTAAGTCAAACTAATGAGACATGGAAAAATAAAAATAAAGTAACAATATGAAAAACCCACGTCAACCAACCATTTATCAAAATGAAACTAACGTAAAGTAACTCTAGGTCCAGCACTCAACGAGTCAAACTTCTGAGTTTGCCTCGTGCAGAGGCTAAACACGTGTCGTATTGCAGTCAAACAGTGGTAAATAGATACTTCATCATCATTTCAGCCTTTAGAAGTGCACTGCTGAACATAGGCCTCCCCCAAAGAACGCCACGACGAACGGTCTTGTGCCGCCTCCATCCACCGACTCCCTGCGATGGCTACAATGTCGTCCGTCCAACGTGTGAGGGGTCGCACTTCGCTTGCTTGTTCGTGGTTGCCATTCGAGAACCTTTAGTCCCCAGCGGTTGTCGGCTCTGCGAACTATATGGCCTGCCCATTGCCACTTCAATTTGCAAATTCTTGGTTCTTCTACGGATTTCCTAGCTACGGATCTTATCACGTAGTGAAATACCGAGCATAGCTCTCCCCATTGCAAGCTGGGCGACTTTGAGCTCGTGTATGAGACCAATAAGTAGCGACCACGTCTCAATGCCGTATGTCATCACTGGCAACACGCACTGATTATAAACTTTCGTCTTGAAGCACTGCGGTATCTGTGATGAGCAGATATGGCGTAATTTTAAGGCCAGGCTCCAAGGTTACATTTTTCCACTCCCCACTCCCCTGACCCTCCCCTACACACTGCCACCCTCTGCCCGCAATAACCACTGAAGTGCCTGCGAAACAAGGTTGAATATCGCGAGCGCTGTTTGAACACAATTTAGCTCGGAAGTAAATGACGTATGTCTCAATAGTTCAGCTCAGTACGCTATTTATTTTATTGGCAGACTAATAATTTAGTTAGGTAAATTTTGTCTTAACGCTTGCGGTGATGGTTGAGGTTGGTTACTAGTATAACGTTACACTACCTGTGAGTGTACATGTGGTTCCGCTGTTGGAACTGCTCGCCACACACGGTGCAGTCGTACGTCATCTCCACGGGCCGTCCGTTGTAGTGCCGCTTGCGGTGCTGGTTGAGGTTGGTTACTAGTGTAACGTTACACTACCTGTGAGTGTACATGCGGGTCCGCTATTGGAACTGCTCGCCGCACACGGTGTAGTCGTACGTAATCTCCACGCGCCGTCCGTTGTAGTGCCGCTTGCGGTGACGGTTGAGGTTGGTCACCTGTGTAACGTTACACTACCTGTGAGTGTACAAGTGGTTCCGATGTTGGAACTGCTCGCCGCACACGGTGCAGTCGTACGTCATCTCCACGGGCCGTCCGTTGTAGTGCCACTTGCGGTGCTGGTTGATGTTGGTCACTTGTGTAACGTTACACTACCTGTGTGTGTACATGTGGTTCCGCTGTTGGAACTGCTCGCCGCACACAGTGCAGTCGTACGTCATCTCCACGGGCCGTCCGTTGTAGTGCCGCTTGCGGTGCTGGTTGAGGTTGGTCACTTGCGCATACGCCTTGTTGCAGCCGGGCTCGGGGCACACGAACGGCCGCTCGCCGGTGTGCAGGCGCACGTGGTTGTTCAGATTTGTCACCTGCAGTTAATGGCACAAGTCTATGGCAGTTTGGCGTATATCGATCGATCCTACTGAAGTGACTGATCGAAATGGGAAATAGAATCAAAAGTCGTGAGTGGAGAAAATCTATCTTCTATATGTACGAGTACTTATAATAATGCAAAAAAAAAAGTCAAAATGTATGTAATAAAAAAGGTCTAGTATAGGGAACTTGAAATAAGCCACTGAACAAGATATAACTTTTTTTTTTAATGGTGTTTTTCTGTCTGTCTGTTTCTTGTTACATCACGTCAACACTTCTGGACTGATTGAAATGCTACTTTCACTGTTGGATAGCTTAGGATTTGGCTTAAAATCTGGTGTACTTTGTATCTCAAACCGATGAGTAGATGCCGAGCAAAAAACTATTTGACGGCAGAACGTAATTTGGTACATTGTTCTTTTGGTCCTGGAATAACATAGACTTATCATACTTTTATCCCAGAAAAATGACCACGCGGGCAAAGCCGCGGGCTCAGCTAGTAATAATATAATCCAGTATCAACCGAAACAAGAAATACAGAAAGAAAGCTCACCTGAGTAAATGCTTTCCCACACTCAGTACACTTGAAAGGTCTCTCGTTGGTGTGTATGCGAAGATGCGCCCTCAAATTGTTGGACTGGGAAAATGCTGGAACAAAATTTGTAACACGTCAGTTTTATATTTTAACATTCTGCTTACTTTTAAAAGCTTTTATTTAACTTCACTTTTATATATCTATGTATTTTGTCTGTCCTGGAATCTTGCAATTCAAATTGCGAGCACTTCCCGGATTAGCTATCCCGCTGAAACTTTCAGGGTAGCTCACAAACAATGTTAAACGTGAAAACCCAAAAAGAAAAAATGGAAAAAAAGGGGGGGAAAAGAAACCGTTTTTTTTTATTTCTACATAAAGGCAAATTTATAATGTAATATATAAATATGCCTTATTTAGGCATATTTATATATTACATTATACAGCATAATCAAAAACGTATATTGCATAAATTATGTATGAATAACATAGTATCCAGCTTTATGGCAGGTAGTGCTTTTTACAAGTTACTTAAAAGGTGTATGGTAACAAGCATAAATTAAAAATTTATATAACCCCCGACTCCCCACCCTCATTATAGCTAGGAAGCATCTCTCTCGATCCCATCAGTTTTCAAACATAAAAATAGTTCCATCCATCATCCACCATCCCCCCCCAGAACCCCCAATTTTAGCTAAGAACTATCACGTTTACCTCAACTTTGAAACATGAAAAACCGTAACTAAATTTGTCTATTCGTTTGAAAAATACCTCTCTTAGGTCTTAGCTATATATTTAGCTTTTCTCGACTAAATATATAGCTAAGATCCATCTCGATCACATCAGTTTTCAAACATTAAAACCCGCATCAAAATCGGTCCATTCGTTTGGGAGCTACTATCATCACCCCCATCCCGCAATTGTATAGTCAGTGCAATAAATAGATTTTGCAGAATGTACCCCAACATTGTTGCCCTATGCTGCAATAGCTTTATACCCGACTACGGCGAAGCAAGGGAAGGCTAATGTCGTTAACAGTCTATGTATGTATGTATGTATGTATGTATGTATGTATGTATGTATTTCCACTTTAGCGTCGCCCCTATTGGTGCGATTTTGACTAGCGAGGTGTCAATCGATTCGTCTTCAGGTATAGTGTCAAAGGCTATTTTTTTACCCCACTACGGCAAGGCAAAGGCAGGGTTATGTGTTCAAACTAAAAACTTGGTCCTATTTTGTCAAGCGAGGTATCAATCGATTCGTCTTCATCGCAAGAGTGCCATAGGCTATTTTTTACGCGACTGTAGTCGGGTTTTAATTATTTGTCTTGTTGGCTACATGTACAGTTGCGGCAATTATCTAGCCCGTAACAGTACAGAATGTAAAAAAACGTTTGGTATTTTTATGATGGGACTTTTGGAGGTGACGCAACCACCGTATATGACTATCTCCTTTTAATAATAAACTAGCGACCCGCCCCGGCTTCGCACGGGTAGATATATAGAAAGATAAAATTAGTAGGTACTTTATTTGGACAAATAGAACAACAACAATTTCTTACACAAAATGTTTATGTTTATAGGTTTTATACTCACGTACCATTTCGTCTATAGTATTATTCTGTTTAACGCAAGGAGGTTGAATTACGGTTACTATTTCGTGTATTATTAGCATACAGCATTTCCTACGTCAATGATTATTAGATGTTCTGTGATTTCGCTTCCGTGGCAACTTTCCATATACAAAGACCCGTATCTCCTTCTTAGTTTGTGATCTAACGTATTTATATACTCTTTGGTTTGTGATACAAAGTAATCACGTATTTTTGCAAAATTTAATACCGCGGGTTTCATTATTGCATATTTCGAAGGGAACTCTATTTTTTTTAATAATATAATCCTGCTAGTATTACTCACTGATAATTTAGCTTTCTTTATGTGAAATAATTTTTAAAATCGGGTCTGTATTTTTTTATTTTATCCATTACTAACAAACAATCAAATCTTTCCTCTTTATAATATTAGTGTAGACAGCCCGGTCGCACTCCGCTACAAGTACAAATATTATACCTACATTTCGAGGCCGCAATATTGGGGTTACTTCAGTAGAGTGTCAAGCGTGCGCTCGATGAGTCGCCGCGCCGTGTGCTTACGATAAAGTACCTACTTACGTAAAGTTTTTGTCAAATTTTATTATTTTCTTTGTTATGAGTAACAGGAAGAAACCTAGAAGGTACTGCATAGCATTCGGTCTGACAAGTCTCGTAAAATACCTGTATACTGACATTTTATTACATAGGTAGGCATTTCTTTTTTATTCATTATTAAGCATGGAATTCAGTCAGGCACCTTTTATTCATCAAAGTGCAATACCTATTATGATACAACCAAATAATTAGGTACTAGGTCTATTTTGTTAAGAATGTCATTATATGTAGTTATTAGAACTATCAGATATTCTTTTTCATCATTTTTTATCAGATTTTCCTTTATCAGATATTCAACCGCCAAGCAGTAGTGTGTAAACATTTCTGTGTTTCGGTTTGAAGGGCAATGTTTCTAGCGAAATTACTGGGCAATGAGGCTTAACAACCAATGTCTCAGGGTGACGAGCGCAGTGCAGTGACGCGCATGACTTTGCAACCAAAGTTCTGGGTGGCACTGCAACTGTTATGGACAGGCGTGACGCTTACCATCAGGCGAGCGACCTGCCCGTCTCGTCATTCTACGAAATTAAAAAAATAACAACATTTATAATAATATGTAACAAAATAATACATTATTACATAATTGTTTAATCTGTTACAATATCTAAGTTATATCATATCACAGAATCATTACTAGTACAAGTACCTAGTCATATCTTGATACAACCCTACCAAGCGAAAAAGTGACAGAGCGATTCTGAAACGGTTACAGCAATGGAAACTCTCGTGCGTAGTGATATGATATATTCTAGCCTGCACGCAATGGGTGAGCGCCTTCTAGGTAAATATAATTGAAAGATCGCAGCGCTGTGCGAGTTAAATTGCACTTTATTGCGTTGTAGCGAGGGTCGCTATGTATTTAAATGACTTAACTCAGTTATCCTTCTGTACTTGTACTATTATTTATTCGGTGGTGTAGACGAGTTTCAGACGACTGTCCTTCAAATGATTTGGTGCTACAAATTTTTAATGGTTTGGCCCCAAATATAACAATTATTAAAATAAGTAAAACCAGACTTGAAAATGAATAAAATAATCTTAAGTGGGAAACAGTAAGGCTGATTGGTTAGATTTAAGAAAATTGGAAAAATTAACCGACTTCCTTACCTGTTTCTCACATAAGATTATTTTATTCATTTAGAAGTCGGTTTTTACTTCTTTTTAAGTTTTTCATAATTTCCCCAGTTTGAGTGGCGATTACAGCAATCACAAGTGACTTGCTGTTATCCATTGAGAAGTTCCTTTGTATCTCCGAAGGTCTTCATCAGATCTTCACCAAATTAAATATATGGGACCATACCTAAAGCATATCTTAAAAAAAACTTCAAAATCGACCCACATTTGACGGAGATATCTCAGCATAAAGTGGGTGAAAGTTAATAAAATTAAGTCATCCCCTAATTTTCTACCCTTAGAGTTGAAATTTAAATGGGGCTACCCCTGAGGCATACACTAAACGGTTAGTAAAAAAAAAAATTTTTACCATTAAAATTCTTTTTTTAATGGTAAAAAAGAATTTTTGAAATCGATCCACAATTGCCGAAGATATCGCGTAACATACATACAAAAAAAAAACATACGGGTCGAATAAAGAACCTCCTCTTGAAGTCGGAAGAAAAGAATTTTAATTTAGTCTGCAGTCTGCAGTGGATATGTCGAGTTAGCTTGCTTAATAAACAGATCTCCAAGTCGATGCGACACGATTTGCGTTCCTATAATACTACTTGTATTAAGAACGCAATAGAGCGGAACAAGGGCTCCAAAGTGTTCGCAAGAGATCTGTCTATTGGACAAAGCCTGTTGACGAAGCTGAAAATCGACAGTGGCAGCATCGTTTCGTCGAAGCCAGAATTTTTGAGTGAACTCGAGAAGTTCTATGGACAATTATACACCTCATCGCGTAGTCCTCCTAGCAGGACTCCGTTTGACCCGACATTATACAGAAGATATCCCGGACGTCAGCCTATACGAGATCAGAATGGCTCTCAAACAGCTTAAGAGCAACAAGGCACCAGGGGAGGACGGAATAACGACAGAGCTACTGAAAGCGGGTGGAACACCGGTACTTAAAGTCCTTCAGAAGCTGTTTAACTCCGTCATCCTCGAGGGTACTACGCCAGAGACGTGGCACAGGAGCGTAGTGGTTTTGTTCTTTAAGAAAGATGATAAAACCCTTTTGAAGAATTATAGGCCCATTTCGCTGCTGAGCCACGTCTATAAGCTGTTTTCGAGAGTAGTTACAAACCGTCTCGCTCGTAGGTTTGACGACTTTCAGCCTCCCGAACAAGCTGGATTCCGGAAAGGCTTTAGCACCATAGACCACATCCATACGCTCCGGCAGATTATACAGAAGACCGAAGAGTATAATCGGCCACTATGTCTAGCGTTTGTGGACTACGAGAAAGCCTTTGATTCAGTCGAGACCTGGGCAGTGCTACAGTCATTACAGCGGTGCCAGATTGATTACCGGTACATCGAAGTGTTGAAGTGTTTGTACAGCAAGGCCACCATGACAGTTCGTCTTCAGGATCAGAGCACGAATTCTATCCAGCTGCAAAAAGGGGTGAGACAGGGAGACGTTATTTCTCCGAAACTGTTCACCTCTGCACTGGAAGATATATTCAAGCTTCTGAACTGGAACGGATTTGGTGTTAACATCAATGGGTCTTAAAATGAACATGGGCAAGACGAACATCATGTCAAATGCCCATGTCGTACCCATGCCGGTTTATGTTTGGAACGATATTATCGAAGCTGTTGATCACTATGTCTACTTGGGTCAGACGATCCAACTGGGTAGATCCAACTTCGACAAAGAGGTCAACCGACGAATCCAACTCGGATGGGCAGCGTTCGGGAAATTACGCCATATCTTCTCTTCGCAGATACTGCAGAGCCTTAAGACGAAAGTTTATAATCAGTGCGTTGAGCCAGTGATGACATACGGCACTGAGACGTGGTCGCTAACTAATGGTCTCATACAAAAGCTCAGAGTTGCGCAGCGTGCAATGGAGAGAGCTATGCTCGGTGTTTCACTACGTGATAGAATCAGAAATGAGGAAATCCGTAGAAGAACGAAGGTTACCGACATAGCTCTCAGAGTTTGCAAGTTGAAGTGGCAATGGGCAGGCCATACAGTTCGCAGAACCGACAACCGCTGGGGAATAAAGGTTCTCGAATGGCGACCACGAACAAGCAAGCGTAGTGTGGGGAGACCCCCCACACGATGGACCGACGACATTGTAGCCATCGCAGGAAGTCGGTGGATGGAGGTGGCACAGGATCGCTCGTCATGGCGCTCTTTGGGGGAGGCATATGTTCAGCAGTGGACTTCTAAAGGCTGACATGATGATGATGATGATGATGATGATGATGATGATGATGATGATGATATATCTATATAAATAAAAAAAAAGGATTTACAACCTTTTTTTAACGAATGCAATTTTTTTTTGTTCTTTTTTTCTTTTTTTTTTGTTGCATTTTGACTTTTTACATTCTTAACTCCTTTTTTTACTTTTTTTATTGCTCTTGCACTTTTTAAGTATATTTTTTATTGCTTTGTCATCGGTTTGTAAGCTACTCGGAAAGTTTCAGCCGGATAGATAATCGGGAAGTTCGAAATTTGAATTGCAATATTTCAGGACAGACAAAATACATAGATACATTGATACATACATACAAGTGAGGTTAAATAAAAGCTTTTAAAAAAAACGTCAGCATTGTATTTGAACCCAGCACATACCTTTGTTGCAGTAGGTGCAGACGAAGCGCCTCTCCGCGCGGTGGTTGCGCAGGTGGTTCTGCAGCTGCAGGTTCTTCTGGAATGATTTGTGGCAAATGCCGCAGTAGTAGCCAGTCTCTGAACCATCCTAAATAACGAGAAACATACCGTAGATGCTAGATTCAGGCATTACTTTGCGGTAATCCACACCAATATATTAAAGTGAAACGTTCTTTGTTTGTTTGGGGGGCTTTCATAGATACGGGCTGGACGGATTTTTGAAAACATAACACCTTTTTACATTCTTTTTTTGGGCAGTTGTGTAATATGGAAAATAGGCCTCGTGGACATCTTTTTATTTTACGTTAGTTCAATTAAGATAAGGTTTGGTTTGTATTTTTCTAGATGTCATTAGGCTGACTTACAGTTTGGCAGAAGTAAGCTATGTACATATTATGTCAACATAATATCCAAACAATACCAAAAGATACTAGACACAGCACTTTGGTGCACTGTAGGACATATGGGAAGTGACGAATTTTCTTTTATACATTTTTATTCAACTGTGGGTGTGACAAAATAATTAAATTACATTTGTCCTTATGAAGTCAAGCTTATGCAATCGAGGATTGTCTGTATAACTACCACAGGAAGAATCATAAACTCAAAGGCTATATTTTTATAGCGCAAGGCGAAACAATTATTGTTCTTATCAACCTGTGTATTTCTTTATTTATACTATTATATTTATAATACACTAGCAGTCTAGTGTCTGTTCCTAAAAGAGTTCACTGAGGGAGCATTTATCACATCCTCCGGTAGGCTCCAAGCCTGCACTATGTGGTTAGACACAAAGTGTTTTCATGGTTTGCATGTAATTTGAAAAATAATAATAAAAAAAACTGGTTAATTCCATACCAATTACCTAGCCCCAAACTAGGATATTCTGTACTATGGGCACTAGATAACAGATAAACATACATAGATAAGAATATTACACCCATGACTCGGAAACAAACATTTCTGCTCATCACACAAATGATTGCACCTTGCAGGATTCGAACCCGCAACCGTTTGATTTTGTACCTAAAGCCACTAGACCAACCGGTTGACATGGTGATAAGCATTAGCGAGTGTCCTCTCAGGTGTTTATTCATATTAAGAGTGTATATATTCGTCAAGTGTGGTACATTGTTTTTTTTCTTATTACTGACTAGGCAATTGTTTGACCACGATCTCACCTGATGGAAAGTGATGATGTGGTCGAAGGTGTAGCACGCGTGATAATAGTTTCTCGTTTTCGACGTTTTAAATCCTAGTTACTTTAGGTTTCTTTTTTACCTGATCAGATGTAGTTGGGCCTGGGTCCTGGGCTTGGTCTTCATTATTGTCTTCAATTGTAACTTCTGGCACCAACGGCTGGCACTTGAAGCAAGCATAAATACCATCCTTGCCCGTCTCAAACAGCTGCTGGAAAATATGTATAATATAATAATATTCACACACGAGGCCGCCTGCGGAAGTATAACGCCTGTGTCAGATATTCAACCGCCAAGCAGTAGTGTGCAAATATTTATGTGTTTTGGTTTAAAATTAGTGGGCTGTGAGACTTAAATACCAATGTCTCAGAGTGACAAGCACAGTGCAGTGATGCACAAGATTTTATAACCAAAGTTTTGGGTAGCGCTGCAACTGTTATGGGCAGGTGGGACACTTACCATCAGGTGAGCGACCTGCTCGCATCGGAACACAATAATATTTTTACAAATAGATAACTCTTTATTGAACATACCATTTAACTTTTCTAGCCCGGTGTTTACAACTATAATTGCTTCGAACAATTAAATTACGCGATATTGTGTAAGTTTTGGGTTTAAGGGATCAATTTATAACAGATAGAAAAGTCTAAGGTTATACAATGGGCAGTCTTATCGCTTTAAGCAATCTCTTACAGACAACATTTTTATTTTAAAATCTTCCTCCATACAGCTGGATGACAAAGTGATGTAGGCAAACATTTATTTATATGAACTTTATGGTGCATCTTTAAATATAAAAATATTCAGGACAAATTCACACCAATTACTTAGCCCCAAACTAGGATACTCTGTACTATGGGCACTAGATAATGGATAAACATACTCATAAAAGGACTCGGAAACAAACATTTCTTGATCATCACACAAAATATGATTGCACCTTGCAGGATTCGAACCCGCGTTTGTTCGATTTTATACCTAGGATTTCTAGCCGCTAGACCAACCGGTCGTCAACTATTGCTTTATTTTTAATCAACTTCACAAAAGGAGACAATTATATGTTCGAATGTAGGTACGTTTATTTTTCCCTTTCTCTACCCTCTTTTACTTTGGTTCAACTCTTATAGGGGCATTTCGTTTTAATGCTTAGTGATCGAAAATAACGGTTCAAAATGCTAAATATGTTTCGATCAGCGGAACGCTGATCGCTTTGGACATGGCAGTTTAATTTAACATCGGTAAAGCAACTTTATATACTAAGTTTTAGGGTTTTTTTTCATTCGGTTTGGAAACAATCATTAGTGTTAAAAATGTCAATCGAAACAGCCCAAAATGCCACTGCATCATTTCAAATGCAGGGATAGTACACACCTACAACAGTTTTTTTAAATAGCAATTGTTCATACTATGGACATGTAATTTCTTTCCTGACATTGCTTTACAAGAACTATTATTTAGAACAATTATTAATTTGTGTGATATATCGCCATATCGGTAAGTTATGGCTGAGGCAATAAATTTATCAACGGAAATCATATCTTATCGTATCATACCAAACCATTTGTAGTATTAAAATAAAGAAAGGTGTGTGTAAAAGGAGTTTTTTGTGAATAAAAGGTGGACATCTAAATATGTACATTGAAGAATAAATGATTTTATGTACCTAGCTTTAATACTGAAACCTCAATGTTATGTATGCACATACTCCAAGTAAATGTTACTTTAAAATGTACAGATAGGTACAAAGGTACTGCTACAGTCATAAAACGTGAATCAAGTAGATGGAATATATCTACCCAGTGACTGCAGAGTATGCCAAGGTTCACTATTCAAATAAAAAAAGGAATTCACTCGTTTTTTTATACGGCACTGAGCCAGACGTAAAAAAAACAAGCACCGCGACCGTCCGACCGTCGAGAAATAAAAAAAAATACGCGGGCAGGTTTTGAATGTTTTTTATCAATATTTTTGGCTGCCACGGTGCTGTTTTATGTCTGTAACAATGTTAGCTTGAGGATATTTTGCCATTTCATAGCGATATAGGACGGAAATATTTCCGGAGATGTTGTTTTTGTGCCATTATCGTAAAGAAAACAAAAAATAATGATTCGAACAAGATGAAAGGATGCCAATTACACGAAGTAAAATACTCACAACAGCTGGTTTCAGGCATAATCCACATTTATCCATATTGAACACACAATAAACTCAGTAAATTGAAATAGAAAACTCATTAAAAACACTAAAACAATAAAAAATTCCGCAAAAGCTATGTCTTCGAGAAAAAATAGCAGGGCGGTGCGGGGCAGGGAAGTGAGGGGAGGGCGGGGCTGGAGGTATTCTACCATAGACAATAGTGCTGCCAGGACATAATTGTCATTTAAGAAATTACGGATATTTACAGATTCTTACAGAACGCAGCCATACAATGACAAGTTGACAACTGACAAAAGTGTTATGTGACATCTGGGCAGTGACTGTCAGACTGAATGTCACTGTTGTAGAGATGGGTAGGTTCGAAGATAATTCGGAGCTACATCCGGATGTACATCCAGCTCTAAAGACCTACATCCAGATGCCGTGTTCGTTGCACCTATATTGGTCCGGCTACTTCACTATGATCAGCGGTCTGCGGGAGCGTCCGCTCCCGTCTCTCCCGTCCGTCCTAGAGAACAATGCAACAACAAAACACAGGGATTAAAATACCTAAATTGTACTAAGCATTTATTATTATTAAGTAAATATTATATAGATTATGGGACATCACTGATCATTGAAGAAATATATGTAACAGGTAGAAAGGTCAATAATTTTACCTTAAAAGACAATGTAATAATTATTTATTAAAATTAATATGGCAGTACTAGATTTGTACCTACTAATAACAATCAATAATATTAAGGCCCAGAATCATGGCCATCAAGCCCCAAACTAGGATACCCTGTACTATGGACACTAGATAATGGATAAACATACATAAATAAGAATATTACATCTATGACTCGGAAACAAACATTTCTTGCTTATCACACAAAATATGATTGCACCTTGCAGGATTCGAACCCGCGTTCGAATCTGGGGAAAACAAATTTGCCCAAATTTAAAAATTTCTAATTTATATCATATAAAAATAAATTATAATTAAATTGAATTGTCTGACGTCAAGTGACGTCTTTGACGTCGGTTCGATCGCGCGATTCCGATCCCCCGTGCCACAGCATCTGCGTCGCACACTTCGTTCGACCCGCTCGCACCCACCCGCTCCGCGCCACCGCCGCTCCACCCGCGCCCTCCCTGGTCCGTAATGCCCGCGATTCAGTTCCACTCAGTGCCTTCTCCGCTCCAACCTGTGGCACCGACCAGCACGGCTATTCGGTGCAGTGTGACCAGATTTAGCAGGTTCCTGCGATTTTAGCAGGATTAGACTCTCATTTTAGCTCCTAGCAGGAATTTAGCATTTTTTTTGAAATCTAGCTTTATTTAGCAGATTCCAATAAAATGTAGGCAGGATTTATTGAACGCGTTTCAAATGCTTCAAATGCTGTTGTTGTATAGGGATCCCTTTTTTATTGTTATTATTTCTTAATTAATCCGTCGTAACATTACAGTTCAAAAGATCATCATTACCAGCCTATCAATGTTCCACTGCGGGGACACGGGCCTTCTCTCAGAGAGAGGATGGGCCATAATCCACCATGCTTGCCCAGTGCATGTTGGTGAATGTTATATATCTGAACTTTTGAGGTTCTTGGACATACCAGTTTCCTCACGATGTTTTCCTTCACCGGTTTTGAGCGATGGTACCGAAACTGCACATAACTTATTTATATACCAAATAAGTCATTGGCCAGGGCCGAGGATCGAACTAGTATCGTCAGATTGTAAATTTCAACATGATATGGCTACCGACGTTCTCTAGAGATACAGTCATTAAAAGGTAGGACGGACAAACATACAGACAGCGTAGGCTTAATAATAGTTGACCGTTAACACCCTCTGTGTAAGGAATCCTAATAAAAATGACAATGACAAAGTGATTCTTATCGTACAAATTGGCATTCTTATTCATATTTTCTAATATTTAAGCAATATCTGTGATAGAAGTAATTTAGCATTATTTGAAAAAGGTCTAGCATGATTTAGCAGTTTTTGACATACAGGCTAGCAGCATTTGATATTTGAATCTGGTCACACTGATTCGGTGGGCCGGTACTGTTGGATCAGTATCCGAATTGTGGTTGGATGTACATCCATCAATAACGCGAGTTATGCGGGTCCTCGGATTCGTATCCGAGTCCATTCCATCCGGTCCTACCCATCTCTACACTGTTGTCATTTTTCACGATTTCTTGAGAGTTTTGCGTATTTTCTTTCTTCTTCGTAAATAAAATAAACCGTGTAAATTTGCAGTACCAATCGATTGAATATTACCATGTGATTTTATGTTGTGAGTCAGAATAGTGCTAAGTTTTTAAACTTTTGAAAAGGTTAATTGTTCTCCATACAAATGTAAATTGGTTGTTTACACTGCGCACCGAAAAACTTTGTCCGAAAAATGTCTGAGAAACCAGTAGTAGCCAGCGGCAATCAGCCGATCGTAAAGATCGGGCACTACACCTTGGGTGCAACGTTAGGTGTGGGCACCTTCGGCAAAGTGAAGATTGGAGAGCATCAGCTGACAAAACACAAGGTCGCCGTTAAAATCCTGAACAGACAGAAGATCAAGTCACTTGATGTCGTCGGCAAGATCAGGCGTGAAATACAGAACCTCAAGCTATTCAGGCATCCTCACATCATCAAGTTGTATCAGGTAGGTAACCTCCTTGTTTTGGCCTTGAAAATGCCTATTTCAGGTTTAAGAATCAAAAATTGCATGTAAATGGTTTCCCGAAGCAGCAGCAGTTCGATTGCATCTGATATAAATAAATGAATAAATTAAAGATATATTCAGTTTAGCATATTATTTCAATGACTCAATTAACGTTCTGGGTTGTATTTTGGGCATATTGCACAGTTTCTACATGTACTTTATTGCTGCTGCGTTGACTACTGCAAGGCTTTCTACTCCTTGGAGCATGAGAAATCTTGGATTGCCTTATAAAAGCAGGGAGTGGAGGAAAAATACATTAGAATAATAAGAAACACACTTACACTGGAAGCACAGCAACAGTAAAACTGGAAAGAGAAGGAGATATAGTAATTATAGAAAAAGGTGTGCATCAAGGAAATCCACTGTCTCCAAAACTTTTTACTGTAGTGTTGGAGGAGGTGTGCAGACAAATTGAATAGCAACATCATGGCCTAAAAATAAACGGAGCAAATTTAACTAACTTAAGATTTGCCAACGACATTGTCCTGTTTGCAAAATATCCGCAGGAACTACAGGCAATGCCAACCGATCTCGACACCCAAAGTAGACAAGTAGGCTTGACCATGACTGCACTTAAAACTAAATCAATGACTAATTCAGTTAAAGAAAAATTAAATTAGACAACAATGTAATAGAATATGTAGAAGAATATGCATACCTCGGACTAGTAATAACAACAAAGAACAGGACAAGCAAAGGACAGAAATGCCTGGAAAAAATATTGGTCATTCAAAGAAATTATGAAAGACAAAACAATGAGTGTTGTTGTCAAAGGAAAACTGTTAAATACATGTATCCTCCCAATTCTAACATATGGAAGTCAAACTTGGGTGCGCACAAAAGCCCACCAATCCAAACTGCAAATATGCCAACACAGCATGGGGAGGAGCATGATGGGCAATAGGAAAATACAAAAAACAAGACACAGCACCATAAGAAAGGCAACTAAAGTGCAGGATGTGGTAAAACTAAACTACTAAAATGGCGGTAGGCTGGTCACACAATCCGAGGAGAAGAGAAATGGAGCAAGGTGGTAACCACATGGTACCCTAGAGATAGAAAGAGAAGAAAGGGATAACAGTTGAAGAGAGTGGATGATGAGATAGTTGCAACAGCTGTTAAAACTTGGGCTAGACTTGCACAATGGAGAGAAAAATTGGAAAAGGTTGGCCTGGCCTTTGGCAAAAGGCACACAGTCAAAGGAGTCCAGTACCAAAACGGAAAATTAAACTTATATGTACATAAAAACCACAGCAATGACTGATAGAGACTATTAATAAATATATATATAACATCTTCAACACTTGCAATTTTTGCCACTAACAATCATTCTCAAACCAAACGAAGTGGCATTTCCACTTTTTGCAAAACGAATGGTGGTTGAAAACATTTCAGAATTCTAATTTTTCCCACCTAATTCCAAACCGAACGCCAAAGGAGGTCATACATAGACCATGTAGAACGACAATCCCTTGATGTCTTTGTTGCAAATTAGAAATGGCACGGACCCAAAACAAACTCTAAATAGAGTCAGGTAGCTGTTGTTCTGGTTGTGGTCTGTGTCTCTAGAAATTAGCTGTTATTTTTGCGTTTTTACTAACTCACTTTCTTGTTTGTCGTTCCGGGTGGAATATTGCAATCAAATTTTGAGCACTTCCCAATTAGCTATCCGGCTGAATCTTTCAGGGTAGCTCACAACTCGAAGACAAAAAAATAAAAAATAAATATTACAATTAAAACTAAAATTGGTTTTTGATTAGTTTTTTAAATGTACATTTGCTGCATTTCATTTGCTCCAAAACAAACATCCTATAAGTTCATATGCATAGGCTAGCTGTGCCTGCGGCTTCGCATGTGTGGTCATTTCTCTAGGTTAAAAGTACTGTGAACCGAGCCCTGCCCGTAGTCCACCTACATAGAGCACCTGGTAGTACTAGGGGCAATTTTTTCTTCTCGTGGTCCACCTTAAGATTTCTGGGTGTACCAGGGGTTTTTATTTCTTTCCATGGTCCACCTTAATTCACCTGGCTGTACCAAGGGCATTTTTTTCATGCCGTGGTCTACCTCAAGATAACTGGGTGTACCATGGGTTTTATTTCTTTCCATGGTTCACCTATGGAGTTATTAATATAAGGTTATTAGAATGTATTGCCCGTGGTCCACCTAGAAAATACCACTCGTTCCTAATAGTTCCGTGACGGAAGTAGTCATACTTTTTTCCCACTAGTTCCGTAGGACAAAAGACACATTAAATATAGTAGGTATTTTTTATTTCCGCTAGTTCCGTACAGTCTTAAACAATTTCAATGATAACCATGTGGCATTGTCCTCCAGTGACAGACAGATGTCAAAGTGAAGTTAGGGAAGTCAAGGGGAGGGTGGGGTAAGTCGTAAGTCTTCATTTTGAAATGATTTTGAAGATGTACATTTCAAAAATTAGCATATAACGATTTTGCCCCGTATTGACATTAATCAGATTTAGTCAGATTCGGCATTTACTGTGTTAATTTATGCAAAATACGTTTAAAAAGCATGGTATCTAGATCATGTCAATAAGTTCGAAAATTGTTTGACACATCTTAAATCGTTTTGGAGCTATTTACATTACAAAAATTATCGTCACACTTGTTACTTGTAACTTTTACTTTCTTTGACTGACAGACTTTAATTTTTAGTGATCACATTGCCCATCATTAAAAAACGAAAAATAAATTGTAATAAATAATTTGTTTGTATCCACTAAGGTGAACCAAGGGGAGGAAAAATTGCCCTTGGTGCAGCCAGGTGAACTAAGGTGGACCATGGAAATAAATAAAAACCCCTGGTACACCTAGTTATCTTGAGGTGGACCACGGGAAGGAAAAAATACTAATGGTAGTTTTTACGTGTTGCACAAACATACATACAAACAATTATATTCTTGTGCAGTACCTTATTTTAAGTACCCCAGACCATTTTTTATATTATCTTTGTACAGACTTTTTTCGTTCATATTGCTTTATTATTATAAGGAAAGATTAAAATAAAAACAATACCAACCTAATATAGTTAATTGCTCAGGGTACGTGTGTTATCATAATTTTTGCACTTCCATAGAGTAAATAAAGTTATTGTTAATGTTCACAGGTGATATCAACTCCAACTGACATATTCATGATCATGGAATATGTGTCAGGAGGCGAGCTCTTCGACTACATTGTGAAACGAGGCAAGCTGCAAGAGCATGAAGCTCGCAGGTTCTTCCAGCAGATCATATCAGGGGTGGACTATTGTCATCGGCACATGATTGTGCACAGAGATCTGAAGCCGGAGAACCTGCTGTTGGACCACAACATGCATGTGAAGATTGCAGACTTTGGGCTATCCAACATGATGATGGACGGAGAGTTTCTGAGAACCTCTTGTGGCTCACCTAATTATGCTGCTCCAGAAGTGAGTAGAAACTTTTTTTTTTGTGTATGTCGTTGGATTATGTGTATATGTTACTGGCAATCTGTTTAT
This sequence comes from Alsophila aescularia, assembly GCA_946251855.1. NCBI lineage: Eukaryota > Metazoa > Arthropoda > Insecta > Lepidoptera > Geometridae > Alsophila > Alsophila aescularia. The sequence goes on from OX276385.1 coordinate 9,698,686, forward strand.
TCCGGTATTCTATACAATACCTAGGCAATTTATAGAATACTATAGAATACCTAAAACGTTGAGGTAATGTATAATTAATTTTATACATTGCCTAGGTATTCTATACAGTGGCACAGTGCCGAATGTGCAGCCGGCAAAGTGTGTAATCTATGGTTTTCATGGAACCAAAGGTGATCAAACAGATAGGTTTTCAAGGCTAAAAAAGACATGGAGACAAAGGCGGCAGCTCTCTACGCTTCGCTCCTGCATTCGTCTTTTAACCTACCAAGGCCAAGTCGGGCTTCCGCCTAGTCTGTACTTATCAATGTTATGTAAGTAGTTACCAACCCAGGTGTGTATAAATAAAGAGGTTAGGTTAGATAACATTGATAAATACAGGCCAAAATCTATTTATTTTACACATTGCCGGTGGACCAGCAGGTACTCGATACAATCCCTAGGAATTGTATACATTACCTAGGTAAATTATATAATGGACAATAATATTCATAATATTTCGTACATTGCCTAGGTATTGTATAGAATACCTGAATTATACAGATTGCCGGTGACATATAGGTACGTACTGTAGAAATGCAATGACTATTATTTATTCTGTGGCGGTATAACTGTGAACTAAGCTGTGCTAAGCTGTGTGTAAGGAAATTATAGTATTTTAATATTTAGATGATGATGTATTCATTCATTATTAGTGCCCATATTGTAATTTAATCGTGATGGCAAAAGCATGTACTTTAATGTAGTATAATTATAGTTTTGAAATTTTATTTTATTTAGGAGAAAATTGACATAGTTTTAGCAAGATTTTGTTTAGAAAATGAGTGTAAAAATGGTAATTTATCTCGAATTTAAAAAAAAAAAAAAAAAAAATAGATTTGCTATTTAAAATACAAAAACATAACAAGTAAAACAATATATAAACATTGTGGTTTTTATGTTAGTAATAAAGCGTAAAACGATCACAAAGTATTCCGTCTGAGCGTAAACTACTTTTAAAGATTGAATGTTGGCATTTTGAGTTTAGCCTTTATATGAAGCCGCTAAATGGAATACGAAATATCGATCCATGTAATTCCGTATTTTAAATTTCTATAGATCTTTCTATTTCTTAGAATGACCGCCAAAAATCGAAGCTTTTTTCGTCAAAAAATGTATCAGTGGGTTATGTAACAGTGCAGCAATTCAGTCATTTTACTCCTTAAACTAAACTAAATTTCTCCAAATGTAATTTAAACCTTGTCGACTTAGTAACAAGGTAATTTTGCCTCTGGCCTCTATTCTAAACTTACGTTAATTTAAGCTGCTCCGCTTTAAATAACGTAATTAAAACAGGTGTTTAACAGCGTTTGGATAAATCGGGACTCTCGCCGCGTGGAAACAAAGTTGATTTTACGCTGGCAGGCTTTAGTGATAGTTTAGTGAGTGAGGCATAAATGCCAGGGGAAAAAATACCTTGTTACCAAGCCAACAAGGTTTAAATGACATTTGATGTAATTAAGTTTAGTTTAGGGGATGTCCAAATCGCTACCAATGTGTAACACAAACTAAATAAAACCTACAAGTTTAGTTCTTACCATTGCCGCGAGCGTCGATCGATGGCCACTCTACACACATGTAAATATTGTACATGTATGTACACACCGCCACAACATGCCGCGTATTTTTTTGCTTTCTTTCGTGGAGTTGGCTGAGCACAGAACAACGGAGTCGCGCGCGCGGCGGACGGAATCTCTCCACTGTTTCATAGTAATATGTGTAGAGATTTCGGCCGAAACAACAATGTTTTTTTTTTAAATTCCTTCTTTATTCTTTGTTGTCTATAAGTAAGTAGGTGTTCTGTTATTATTTACGTCTAAGTTGTGTTTCTTCGACTGGGCACGCTTTTAGTGATATTCAAATATTTTTTACCTTCATCTAGAAGGTGTACACAATTTGTTTTTCCCTAAAAACAACCACTGTCCCTGCTATTGGAATTATTTAGCTGCTACGTTTTTTTTTGTGGCTACTACTTTACGTTTTCTATTTAAAGTTATGGTTCCTAGAGCCCGACCCTATAGTCCGAATTAGGTTTGTATGGGAAGAAAATTTGGAAAAGATTTAGTTGTGTAATTCGGGAAAAACTGAACGTCCTTTCTTTTCTATAGGATTTTTGTATAAACTTGACTTGGACGCTTGACAGTCGTGGTTCTCTCCTTTGGACAATGTCTCAGTAAAAAAAAATAGAAGGAATTGGGGGGGCAGGACAAAATTTGCACGCTTGCAAAACCGCGGGACGCTGCTAGTCGAATTATCTGTAAAGAAATAAGTACAAAAAGTCTGTACAAAGAAAAAAATGGCTAGGGTACTGAAAATAAGCCACAGAACAAGAATATAACATTTTTAAAAAATATGTCTGTATGTTTGTTCGCGCATCACTTAAAAACTACTGGACCCATTGCGATGCGGTTTTCACTGTTGGATAGCTTAGGGTTTAACTTAAAAACTGGGATACCTGGTATCTTAATCCGATGATTAGATGCCGAGCAATCGAAAACTATTTGACGGCTAGACGAATTTTGAAGAAATGTACTTGTTTTGTACTTTATAGGTACTTTCCCTACGTCCACTTGGATCCACAGTTCGGTTCCACATGTGGATCCGTGGACATTATTATCTCCTCTTAAATCTACAGGTGGATCCGTGGATACTTCTTGTTCCTCTTAAATCCACAGGTGGATTCATGGAAATCCACAAGTGGATCCGTGGATATTTTTATTCCTTTTCAATATACCTACATAATACGAGTACGTCTGAAATTTAAATTATTGTTTTCTAATAAGTGCAACTTGAGAAACACTTGAGCTAAAAGTTCTCAACCAGAGCACTCGAGAAAGTTACTGGCTGCATATTATATTTTGTTTGTACGTTTTAGTATTGTTTGACATATAGTTTGTCACATCACCGTCGGTTTGTCAATGAGTAAAAATTATATTTAGTGAATTCTAAAATTGCTTTTGGTTTTATATCGATGAGATTTACGAGTATCACTTCTCTAGAGAAACTACTAGTCAAGGATCAATAGCTTCAGAGTTATAGCTCTTTTAAGTTTGACAGCAGTTATCCAAAAAGAAGATATCAATGAGGACTATCACTTCCGTAAGGAAACTACTAGTCTAGGATCAATATTATTAGAGCTGTAGCCCTTTTAAGTTTGACAGCTGTCATCCAAAAAGAAGACATTGATGAGATCTATCACTTCTGTAAATAAACTACTAGTCTAGGATCAATAGTTTCAGAATTATAGCCCTTTTAAGTTTGACAGCTGTCATCCAAAAAGAAGACATCGATGAGATCTATCACTTCTGTAAATAAACTACTAGTCTAGGATCAATAGTTTCAGAGTTATGGCTCTTTTAAGTATGACATCTGTCATCCAAAAAGAAGATATCGATGAGATCTATCACTTCTGTAAAGGAACTATTAGGATAAGAGTTGATAGTTAGCGGATTGTGGATTTAAATGGCATAGAAAAATATTATTATTTTTGGATCCCCTCGTTTGTGGATCGAAGTGGCATATAAAATTATGTTTATAACTGAATCCACTCAATAGTAGATTTATAGGAGATAAAGGTGTCCATGGATCCACATGTGGAGCCGAGGTGTAGATCTAAGTGGACGGAGGGAAAGTACCTATAAAGTACAATATACTACATTTCTTCAAAATTCGTCGAGCCTAGCCGAGCTGTAGATCCAAGTGGACGGAGGGGGTACTTTAGGTCGTGGAATAACAAGTATGAGCTACTTTTAAATGAAATGACCATGTGGGAAAAGCTGCACATCTAGTAAAATATACATTTCTTTATTTACAGGTTATATCTGGCAAACTGTATGCTGGTCCAGAAGTAGACGTTTGGTCCATCTAGTTAAATATACATTTCTTTATTTACAGGTTATATCTGGCAAACTGTATGCTGGTCCAGAAGTAGACGTTTGGTTCATCTAGTAAAATTACATTTCTTTATTTACAGGTTATATCTGGCAAACTGTATGCTGATCCAGAAGTAGACGTTTGGTCCAGCTAGTAAAATATACATTTCTTTATTTACAGGTTATATCTGGCAAACTGTATGCTGGCCCAGAAGTAGACGTTTGGTCCTGTGGCGTCATCCTCTACGCCCTACTCTGTGGCACCCTCCCCTTTGACGACGAACATGTCCCAACTCTGTTCCGCAAAATAAAATCCGGCATATTCCCCATACCGGAGTACTTGAACAAAAGTGTAGTCAGTCTGTTGTGTACGACGCTGCAAGTAGATCCAATGAAGAGAGCAAGTATAGAGGATGTCAAGAAGCACGAGTGGTTCCACAAGGACTTGCCGGGATATCTGTTCCCATCGCCAGTAGAGCAGGTAGTTGTACACATTTCTTTTTTTAGCCTGTCATTCAGATAATGTCATCAATCCTTTCGTCTATCCTACTAATATTATAAACGCGAAAGTTTGTAAGTATGGATGGATGGATGTTTGTTACTCCTTCACGCTCGAACTGCTGGATGGATTTGGACGAAATTTGGTACCAGGAGCTTATATCCTGGATTAACACATATGCTACTTTTGATCAAGAAATAGGGAAAAAAAAAATTTTTTTAAGGACTTGAAAAAAAAATGAAAAAGAAGCAAAAATTATTTCTAAGTACCAGGAGAGCAGAAACACTTAAGAAGTTGGAGATACAAAATTGACAAATAAAGTTATTGAAAGTGAATATAACCTCCCCATGAACGTTAAATAGTTTGATTGTATTTAAAAAAAAGTATTTCAAAGTACCAAAAGAGCAGAAACAGAATTTTTATCATCATTAATATATTTTTGCAAATTTTTTGTCAAAGTGACATGGTGGCGGTGGAAGTTAAGGGTTGTTGGTAGAGGTTTTAAAGGGGACGGGGCCAGTGGGAGGAGTATGGGACCAAAATAAGGTTTTAAGATTTAAAGGAATATTCAAAATGATAAGTGTCAAAGTGACAGGTTTTAAAGTGACAGGTTTCAAAGTGACAGGTGTCAAAGTGACAGGTGGAATAGCGAGTCTAGTCGTGATTTTAACCCAGTGACGTCATCGTCAGCACCCGGAGGCTGACGATGACGTCATTGTGTTAAAATCACGTCTAAAAACATGCTAGGCGTGTTTTGCCTCACTGGCGTCGAGCTTTCAAAAATACAATGTATTAAAATTTGTTTTCAGCAGTGAAAGAGTTAAAATAATGGTATAAGGGACTTAAAATAAGCTACGGAACAAGTTTTCTTTATTAATTTTTACTTGGTGTCTGTCTGTTTGTTTGTTAGCGCTTCACGTAAAAACTACTGGACCAATTGCGATGCGGTTTTCACTGTTAGATAGCTTAGGGTTTGTCTTAAAAACCAGTGTACTTGGTATCTCAATCCGATGGGTAGAAGTCGAGAAACCGATAAAAAAACATTTGAAGCCACATTTTTTTTTTTTGGATAATTTGAAGTTAAAAGATATTGGTACTTTTAGTTCTGGAATAACGCAGATGATCCTAACATTCCAGAAATATGCCTATGTGGGAATTATAATATATTTTTTACGTCTTGGTAGCTTCTGTCACAAATAAGTTGACTTTAGTGAAAATATATTATTCAACAACCTGAAACATTACTCATTAAAAAAATCAATTTCTATTTATTATTAACTTTATCTGTATATATTTCTGTTCCATTACATATGATTAAGATTTATATTATATGGATGAATAACTATCAACATACACATATTCCCCAGGTAACACCATCTATTTTAATACCTTTTATAGTTTTAATTGAAACCATTACAAATATTATTTACTAGCTTTTGCCCGCGACTTTGTCCGCGCAGACTACAGTTTATCGCGAAAAAAGCATCCTATGTTCTTCCAGGATTTTAAAAACCAATGCAAAAGTATAAAACCAACGTATTGTATTCTCTTTGGCACCAACGCTCTTGTTGACAGACTTGTTATTATTTCGTTTCCATGGTAACCGTTCTTTACAGCGAGTCATCGACATTTTTCACTTTTTCCTTGGAAACTTACAATTTTCCAGGATAAAAAGTATCTTATGTTTTATTCCAGGGTACAAGCTATGTTTATTCCAAATTTCTTCAAAATCCGTCCAGCCGTTATCGCTAAAAACTCCCCAAACAAACAGACAACGTTTCACTTTTTGTGTTTGGTGTTTTTTTTTGGTGTATTGGTGTGGACTTCTTAATTTAAACTTTTTTTATCATGTGATGACGGAATTTGTTTTACTTTTGTAACCCTCGCGCGCAAACAAGGTAGTAGTAGCTAGCAGAAGTATTTTATTACTAGCTTTTGCCTGCGACTTCGTCCGTACGTATTAAAAATATGCTATGGCCCCAAGGTTCAAACTATCTCCAATATCTCCATACTTTTCATCAATATTGGTTCAGCCGTTTAGTGTGAATACGTAACAAATAGACAAACAGAGACAAAGTTTCGCTGTTATAATATTAGTATATATGGATTTAAAATTAAAAAAAGGGTAGTATAAGAGAAAATAAAAAAAGGTGTATAAAGTTTGCCTTGACTATAGGGGTACCAAAAGTACATCCGCAACATCCCAGGGACACGACACCTGATTTAACCATAATCCAACCAACTTCCAGGATAGCAGTGTCATAGACACAGAAGCGATAGCTGAAGTGTGTGACAAGTTCGGAGTAAAGGAGCACGAGGTCCACAACGCGTTGCTGAGCGGCGACCCGCACGATCAGCTGGCTATTGCGTACCATCTCATCATAGACAATAAGAGGATAGCGGACGAAGCAGCCAAGGCGGAGATCAAGGACTTTTATGTTGCCAGTGAGTACTAAATACCTCTATGGTGTGCGACAAGCTAGGAGTAAAAGAACACGTAATCCACAACGCGCTGCTGAGCGGCGACCCGCACGATCAGCTGGCTATTGCGTACCACGTCATCATAGACCATAAGAGGATAGCGGACGAAGCAGCCAAGGCGGATATCAAGGAATTTTAGATTGCAAGTGAGTACTGAAGACTTTTAGCCTACCTCACCTGCACTTGGTACACCCTGCCTTACAACGAACGAGACTCTGGCGAACGAAAAATGGCGGTATATCCATTGACAAATCTGCGCAGCTAAATGGCACAGACCGGTTACGGGCAGCAGCGTCACTGGTACGAGAAGCTGCGCCCTGCGATCGCCAACCCGCCAGCGCAGCGTAGCGATTACGGGCATTTCGTCCATATGTAAGACACCACAAAGAAACGGCCCCCAGTTTCCGGCAGCTCTGCTATTCCTGACCAAGGTGGTGGTCATGGTAATGGCAAGGCAGGGGGTGCTAGGAATCCCGGGGTTACGGAAGGCCATCAACAACGACTGAACTTGGCTACGTTTAATGGACGCACTCTACGGCTCTACGAACACATGGCACAGCTGTAAGTAGAACTGGAGAACATCAGGTGGCACATTTTAAGATTGTGTGAAATCCGGAGACCGGGGGAGGACACCATTACTCTGAAATTGGGCCATCTGATGTACTTCAGAGAGGGAGACCACCAATCCCAAGGCAGTGTTAGGTTCCTCGTTCATACAGTCCTCGCTAACAAAGTCTGTAGTATGTCGACTAGGATAGCGTACCTCATTATTAAACTCACCAAAAGATATACTCTCAAAGTAATACAGGTCTACACACCGACTTCGTCGCACTCAGATGATGATGTTGAAGATATGTACAATTACATATCCAAGGCCCTTCATTCCACCAGGAGGGCTCACTTCAACTTTGTTATGGGGGACTTCAACGCTAAAGTGGCCTGGTGAAAAAGAGAGATGGTGGCCTAATGGTCCTATAGTGCAATTTAGAATCCAACGATACCGGGTTCAAAACCTAGGCTCCCGCATCAATGACTTTTCGAAGTTATGTGCGGTTTTCCATCGCTCCGTGCTTCGGAGGGCACGTTAAGCTGTCGTTCCGGCTGTTATTGGTTAATAGCAGTCGTTAAGCCATGTCAGAGGCCCTCGGGCGGCCTGACAAACTCTGACATCAGAGGCCAGCACTACCTCATACGACAAACAAACAAACAAACAAACGCTAAAGTGGGGGTACAAGACTGCAACGAATCGAGGATGGGACCACATGGGTTTGGTAGATGAAACGCCAGAGGGCAAATGCTTTTTTCTGGAGAGGCAGGGGCTCTTCTTAATGAATTCTTTCTGTAAGAAGCTAGCTCCAGAGAAAGTGGACGTGGCGAAGCCCGGATGACGTTACTAAAAATGAGATCAACTTTATCATGACGGACAAAAAGCATATATTCAGAGATGTCTCTGTGATCAACAGGTTCAATACCGGAAATGATCACCGAATGGTCCGAGGCACTCGTGAGTATCGACTTAAAGCTTGAGCGAATCCGTATGATAAAGTCCACGCTCCGACCGAATCAGCAAACCATAGTTGGGTCCGAACAATTCCAACGAAATCTGAAGAAACGATTCGTTGCTGTGGAAACACAAATGACGTTAACGGGACTTAACACGGCGGTGAGAATTCTCACGGAAGAGGGCCGTAAATTCTGTAGTCTGCAGCGTAAGGGCCAGAAATCCAAGCTCTCAGACGAGACTCTCCGGTTAATGGCACAAAGGCGAAAAAATGCTAAGGGCTCTTTGGCAGAGCAGATGACTGTCAACAAGAAAATCACGAAATTGACGTGACGTGACCTTCGGTGCTCCAATACCCGCCTAATACAAAAGGCAATTGAGCAGAACTGAGGGTCCAAGGTTTTGGTGCAGCAACTTGGGAGGAGTCATCTGACAAAGCTAAAAACAGCTGATGGCAAAACCGCTTTATCAAAACCGGATATTCTCGCTGAGATCGAGGATTTATATAGCCGATTATGTGCTCCACATGCTCCTCGACCGGAAATCCCTGGTGAGGATTCAAGAGCCATACTGACCCGCCACTACACTGATGAGCTGCCAGATGTCAGCCTGGACGAGGTGGAGATGGCCTTGAGATAAAGTAAAAATGGAATAAAGCCCCTGATGAGGACGTTATTACCTCTGAGCTCTTAAAGGCAGTAGGTACTCCTGTCCTCAGAGAGCTACAGGATTTATTTAATTCTGTCATCAACTGTGGAGGAACTCAAGAGCCATGAAACAGGAGTTTGGTGGTACAAGGTTCTTCAAGAAAAGGGATAAAACCTTGCTTAAGAATTATAGGCCCATCTCACTCCTGAGTCACGTCTATAAGTTATTCTCAAGGGTCATCACTAATCGTCTCGCGCGCAGTTGGACGAATTCCAGCCTCCTGAGCAGGCCGGGTTTCGCGGAGGATATGGCACCGTAGACCACATTCACACATTGCGACAGATTATGCAGAAGTCAGAAGAGTATAATCGGCAGCTGTGTCTTGCTTTGGTGGAGTACGATAAGGCTTTTGACTCCATCGAAACCTTGTCTGTTCTGGACTCTTTGCAGCGATGCCAAGTGGACTAGCGATATATTCAAGTGTTAAGATACTTGTATGGCGCTGCTAACTACGATGTCCGTCCGAGTCCAGGACTGACAAACTGAACAAATCCAATTGCTTAGGACGGGTTGTTGTCATAACCCCGAAACTGTTTACCAACACAATGGAGGATATGTTCAAGATGTTGGGACTAGAATGTAATGGGCGACATAAACGGCGAGTATATCTCACACTTGAGATTCGTAAACGATATTGTCCTTATGGCGGAGTCCCTGCAAGAGTTGCAACAAATGCTGACCAGCCTAGCAGATACCTCCCGACGTATTGGCCTCCGCATGAACATCGACAAAACAAAATCGATGATAAATCAACACATTACACCGGAACCAATACTCGTTAGTGACATGCCTCTCGAATTTGTGCAGGAGTATGTCTACCTGGGACAAAGTCTTATGTTGGGCAGAAACAACTTTGAGAAGGAAGCCGATAGGCAGATTCGTGTGGGCTGGGCAGCATTTGGGAAACTTCGTCATGTCTTCTCGTGGCCCATCCCACAGTGCCTAAAGACGAAAGTCTTCGACCAGTGCGTCCTACTCGTAATGACATACGGAGCCGAAACGTGGATACTGACTGTTGGACTGGTCCACAAATTTCAATTCAATTTCGCTCAGCGAGCTATGGAACGGGCTATGCTCGGGGTTTCTCCAAAGGATCACATCCAAAACGAGGTGAATCGGCAGAGAACGAAAGTCACCGGCATAGCTCAAAGAACTAACTAACTGAAGTGGCAATGGGCCGGTCACATTAGTCGAAGAACCGATAGCTGGTGGGGTAGACGAGTTCTTGAGTGGAGACCTCGTATAGGCAAACATAGTGTAGGACGCCCTCCGGCCAGTAGGAGTGACGGTTTACGCAAAGTAGTTGGCAGCAATTACATCAGAAGAGCCGAAGATCGGGCTCAGTGGCGCGCATTAGGAGAGGCCTTTGTCCAGCAATGGACTAATGCAGGCTGTTGATGATGATGATGACTGAAGACTTCTATGGTTTGTTTGTTTGTTTGTCGTATGAAGTATTGCTGGCCTTTGGTGTCAGAGTTTGCCAGGCTGCCCGCGGGCCTTGGACTTGGCTTAACGACTGTTATTAATGAATAACAGCCGGGACCGACAGCTTAACGTGCCCTCCGAATCATCAGAAGCATGAAGCGTTAGAAAACCTCTAACTTAATAGGTTAACTTAATACCTAACTATTCTAAGTTACACTATTGAACCGTTAGGCTACCATCGCTCTATGGTGTGTGACGAGATCGGAGTGAAGGAAAAAGTTTTGTTCCTTACCTCAAAAGGAAAATAGAAATCTTTAAAAGATCACTTCGTTGTCCGTTCGTCTGTCTGTCTTTCAAGACTCTTTTTCTCAGGACCGCGTGGAGGTATCACGTTGAAATTAATATCAAATACTCAGGTCTTCAATTCCTTGGAGCTGTGAAAAAAACATACTTCTAATTCAACGCAATCAAAAGATACGGCCGTTGATGCCGCATATTTTGACACTCGCAAGGGAATCAAAACATATAGGGTACTTCCCGTTGAACTTGAATCATGAAATTTCCCAAAAAGCAATGTCATAAAGCAGAACATAATGTCATAAGAAGGGAAAAAATCCGCAAAAACGTTAATTTGTAGATACATCAGTTTATTTTACTCTTTCACTGTTGAAAACACATACATTGTGTTTTTAAAAGCGCGACGCCAGTGCGGCGAAACACGCCTAGCGTGTTTTAGACGTGATTTTAACCCAGTGACGTCATCGTCAGCACCCGGAGCTAGACACGCTTTTTAAGGTCAGCAATGAAAGTGTTAATATGCATTTGTAAACTGACCGCGTCCTATATCGATGTAAGGGGACAACAGTATTTATGATAATTAACTTGTTTTATTCTATTTTTTCCTTGTTGAGTAAGTGTTATTTCACGTTGGCAGGCAGCTCACCGCCCACCGTCACAGAGAGCAACCGGCAGCACCCGGAGCGCATCGCGCCGCTGCGGGACTCGTCCGTGCCGCCCGCGCCGTACCCGCCCGCCGACAAGGCGCGCGGCACGCCCGTCAAACGGTACGTCACTAGGCAGAGCCTATTTTGCTAACATGTCTTCTTTAGTTTATTTTCCAGGCTTATCACCTCTCAGCCTCTCTTGAGCGCTGTGCACGCCGCCCTGATCGTCTGGAGTTCTAAGATTTCTAAGGGACTGTTGCCAATATGCGTACAATACTTCTGATTGCATTTTGTTTATCCCTTTTATCGTTTTCCTACGCGTGTCCGCCACTTGAACACTTCGGGTACCAGTTTGCATTCACATACGTATTTTAGTATCGATAGCCCTGATGTCATCTAGACATTTACAGGTTCCGGACTTTCTTCCCCGGAATCTCATGCCTTCGAGAATCAACGGCGAGTAGCACGATTTAGGTAGCTGGCCTACGAATAAAGTTGTTCCCGTAAAGAAATTGCATGATATTTTGTTGGAAGTTTTGAATCTGTTAATCCAGCTTTCCCTTTTTAGTTTTCAACCAACTTCAAGAGGAGGTTCTCAATTCGACCCGTATGTTTGTTTTATATGTATGTTACGCTATATATCCGGCAATTGTGGATCGATTTAAAAAGAAACTTTTTTTTTTAATGGTTAGTTTTTGTCTCAGGGGTAGTCCCATTTAAATTTCATGAAAATATTCCACCTCTAAGGGTGGAAAATTAGGGGATGACTTAATTTTATTAACTTTCACCCACTTAATGTCGCGATATCTCCGTCAAATGTGGGTCGTTTTTTTTTATAGAATAGCATTTGCTTTAGGTATCATCATCAGCCTATATCTGTCCACTGCTGGACGTAGGCCTCTTCTCTCACGCCACTGAGCTCGGTTTTCAGCTCTCCTCATCCATTTTCTGTCAGCCGCTTTCCGCAGGTCGTCACTCCACCTGGTCACAGGGCGTCCTACACTACGTTTACCTAAACGTGGTCTCCACTCGAGAACTCGTCTACCCCAACGGCTATCGGTTCTTCGGGAAATGTGTCACCCACTGCCACTTCAGCTTGCATATCCGTTGAGCTATGTCAGTTACCTTGGTTCTCCGTCGGATATCTTCATTACGAATCTTGTCCTTCAGAGAAACTCCAAGCATAGCTCTCTCCATGGCTCGCTGAGTGACCTTACATTTGTGAACTAGTTTGGCCGTGAGTGTCCACGTTTCGGCACCGTAGGTCATGACTGGTAGGACGCACTGATTGAAGACTTTTGTCTTTGGGCACTGTGGTATAGACGACGAGAAGACCTGACGAAGCTTGTCGAATGCTGCCCAACCCAGCTAAATACTTCTGTTGGCCTTCTCAAAGTTGTACTTACCCAATTGCAATATTTGCCCAAGGTAAACATATTGTTGGACAACTTCAAGAGGCACACCATTAACTGCAATCGGTTCCGGATCAATAAGATCGTTGAACATGATCTTGCTCTTACCTATGTTCATTCCGAGACCTATCCGTCGAGAAGCATCATCTAGGTTGGTCAGCATACTTTGCAAGTCTTGCAGCCACCCCGCCATTAGGACGATACCATCGGCAAATCGTAAGTGTGAGATGTTTTCGCCGTCGATATTCCCATTCCGTTCCAATCCAACGTCTTTAACATTTCTTCCAGGGCATTAGTGAACAGTTTTGGGGATATAACATCTCCCTGTCTCACTCCCCTGCGCAGTTGGATATGTCTACACTGCTGGTTTTGTACTTGGACAGTCATAGTCGCGGCGTCATACCGAAACCTCAGCACTTCGATCGCCAGTCCACTTGACAACGCTGCAGACTCCAGCACCGCCCAGGTTTCAAAGGAGTCAAAGGCCTTCTCATAATCCACAAAAGCAAGACATTGGGGCTGGTTATACTCTTCAGACTTCTGTATAATCTGCCTCATTGTGTGTATGTGGTCTATGGTGCTAAATCCTCCGCGAAACCCGGCCTGTTCAGGAGGCTGGAATTCGTCAAGTCTTCTTGCGAGACGATTTGAGATGACCCTCGAAAACAACTTATAGACGTGGACTACAAGAGTGAAATAAGTCGGTAGTTCCTTAAAAGGATATTATCCCTGTTTTTAAAGAAGAGTGCTACCAAACTCTTGAAGCTCCCGAAGTACGGGTTTCCCCCCTGCTTTCAAGAGCTCCGAAGTTATACCACCCTAACGGTGGGCCTTTCCATTCTTAAGTTGTTTGAGCGCCATCACTATCTCGTCTAGGCTGACGTCGGCAGTTCATCTGTGTAGTGGCGGGTGATTATTGCGCGGCAATCCTCTGTGATGGGTTCGGGTCTAGAAGCATGCGAGTCGTACAATCGGCCATAGAAGTCTTCAATCTCAGAAAGGATCTCCGGCTTAGAGACGACTATTGTGCCATTATTGGTCTTGAGCTTCGTCAGATGGGATCTACTCAATTGCTGGGCGAAGACTTTTGACCCCCGATTATGCTCAATTGCCTTTTCTATTCGGCGTATATTTTTGCATCGGAGGTCACGTCGCACCAGCTTACTGGTTTTTCGATTGGGCTCCCTTTTCTCTGACGGTGCATCTTGCTGTTGCTCCGATCGCTCGTCCATAAGTTGAAGAGCCTCATCCGAGATTTTAGACTTCGTGCCCGTACGCTGCAGCTGATAAAATCTAGTGCCTTCCTCCCTAAGGATTCCCACAACTTTTCGGAGTTCCTTATTCACGTCATTGGTGGTTTCCAAGGCAGCGAATCGATTTTCCAACTTGAGTTGAAACTGTTCTGATCCAACAGCGGCCTGGGGCAGGTTGGGTCGGAGCGTAGACTTCACCAGACGGCATCTTTCAAGCTTGTGGTTGATATTCAAGGAGCCTCGGACAAGTCGGTGATCACTACCGGTATTAAACCTTGCGATCACTGAGACATCCCTGAATATGTGCTTATTGTCTGACATGATGAAGTCAATCTTATTTTTGTTCACACCATAGGGACTTTGCCAAGTCCACTTCCTCTGGGGTTGCTTTTTGAAGAAAGAGTTCATCAAAAAGAACCCCTCTTTTTTCCAAAAAGTGAACTAGCATTTGCCCCCTGTGATTCCTGTCTCCATACCCGTGTGGACCTATTTTCGATTCACTGCAAGTCTGTACTCCTACTCTGGCGTTAAAGTCTCCCACGATAACGTTGTAATGGGCCCTTGTGGTGTTAGGGCCGAAGATATATCATCAAACATATCTTCTACCTCATCATGCGAGTATGCCGAGGTCGGTGCGTAAACCTGTACGATCTTAAGGCTATACCTTTCGGTCAGCTTAAGAACCAGGTACGCTACCCTGGTCGACACACTGGATATTTCTACAACATTATCAATGAGGACTTCGTTGACGAGGAACCCCACGCCACCCTGAGACTGCTGATAGCCCTCTCGGAAGTAGAATAGGTGGCCCGATTCCAGGGTTATTGTATCCTCCGAAGTACTGTGAAGTCCGAAGAGAGGGCTCTTCTTAACCCTAGGATGTGCCACGTTATCTTGGTAAGCTCCGTCTCGAGTTGCGCCATGTGATCGTCAAGCCTAATCGTTCGTCCGTTGTACGTAGCCAGGGTCAATTGTTTTTGTTTCGGGTGGCCTACGGTAAGCCCGGGGATTCTTCGCACCCCCTGCCCTGCCATTTCCTTGATCGCCACTTGGTCAGGATTAGCAGGGCTACCGCGAACTTGGGGCCGTTTTTTGGTTGTGCCGTTAATTTTGGAGGGTTTGCCCATAATCGCCACGCTGGGCATGCGGGTTGGCGATCGCAGGGCGTAGCTTCTCGCACCGGTGACGCTGCTGCCCGTCACCGGCCTGTGTCATTTGGCTACGCTTGTTTTTGGGATGGTTATACCGCCGTCTGTCGTAAGGAACTCCTCAATGGAAAACAGCTTGTCACTTGCGATTGCTGTAATCTAATGTTCATGTATTGTTCACGCCACTCTTTATAGGGAAATAAAATAAACGTAAAAAAAATAAAAAAACTACTTCAAAATGAATAAAATAATTTATGTGGGAAACAGGAAGTCGGTGCCTAATTTTATTTAATCTAACCAAATCAACGGCACCGACTTCCTTAACTGTTTCCCACATAAATTATTTTATTCATTTTGAAGTTTTTTTTACGTAAGATTATTTTAATCATTTTGAAGTCGGTTTTTACTTCTGTTTTTAAGTTATTTTTATTGTTTTTAACACTTCTGTAGCTGCTCAGCTCCACATTCTCTTACTCCTGCATATGGGTGACTGAATACCGGGACCGTTAACGCGGGATTAACAGCTTATTATGTTCTTATTTGTAGTTTACACTATCCCTGTGCAAAATTTCAACTAAATTTACATAAACGCAATTTCGGAATAGGCAATTAAAAAGAAAAAAGTTTTATTCATTCATATTGTGTTGTGTGCAGTGAGACGACTTTATAGTTTCCAGCTACGTAGAGATATAAATAAAATAAATATATTCGGGACATTTCCACACCAATTATCTAGCCCCAAACTAGGATACCCTGGCTATGGGCACTAGATAACGGATAAACATACATAGATAAGAATATTACATCCATGACTCGGAAACAAACATTTCTGCTCATCACACAAATGATTGCACCTTGCAGGATTCCAACCCGCGACCGTTCGATTTCGTACCTAGCATCTCTAGCCACGAGACCAACCGGTCGTCAAATCTAATCTTACAATGAACGCCCCTCCACTAACCTTGATTGTTTCAATGTGTGAGAGGAAATACTTATTGCAAGACTGTACTAGTGTGCTTGCGGCGATTTTACTGTAAAGTTGGACTCGTCCGCGTACTTAGAGCTCAAATAATCTTGCGATCAGTCCAGGTGCTGGCATTGTATGGCGGGGAGCGCGCGCTTTGTATGGTACGACACATCCGCTCTGTCACGCATTCGCGTCATTAATGCACTGTCTTACCAACAGACCCGGCCGTTTGGGTGCGTTAGCATTATTTCTTATTCTGTGACTGAACCACCAAGGACGATTGACGACGACCATTTGTGTGTATTGCGTCTACACACCTACTTTCACCTTTATAGCGCAAGAGCCCGCGACGATCAGCCCTTCGTTATTTTAAAAAACCTGAAAGTGTATGTCTCTAGTAGAGGTGCATTTTTATACACCTTTGCTACCTGTTATCCACCGTGATCCAGACTTCATAGTCGGGGATCGTTTTTACCTGTATTAGTGATATACACAGATAAACTTTCAGGGGTTTTTTACAAACCAAGGTCAGATCGTCGCAGGCTCTTGGACTATTAGTGTTAGATTAGACGATTTCTACGTCTATTATGTAGCAACATAAATTATTATTATTTAAACATGTTGTTTTGCAGAGCAAAGTGGCATCTCGGAATCAGATCGCAGAGCAAACCCAACGACATCATGCTAGAAGTGTTCCGAGCTATGAAAGCTCTGGACTACGAGTGGAAAGTCATCAACCCATACCACGTCAGGTAAATATATATATATCAATGAAATGTATATGTCATACCTTGTGAGTCGAAGGCAAATGAGTTTAAATTTTACCCAACCAGATTTCGCTAATCTTGTACAGGTCATCTTGGAAACGGGTATTGGGACATTTAGTTAGGTGAGCCATGGTTTGATTGGCGCCGCAATCGCACAGGTTTTCATGCTCGCCAGCGTAACCCCACTTGCACAAGTTTTCTCTGCATCTGCCAACCTGAGTGCGTAACCTGTTTAAAGACTTCCACTTCAGCCATGGTAGCTTGTGGCCTGGTGGAACGAAGGGCTTATTCCATAACTCCCCTTCTACAATCCCCTGCGAAGGGGACTATTGGACTTTTTGTCCAGAAATCCCTTTTGCGTCTTCTTCTTATGGGATTATTGGACAGAAAGTCCAGAAATCCCCTAACCGTTTATTATTGAAGGTATGCAGAGAGTACGCCTCGCGCCACAGGTTAACTCTTGCTTTTGGTGCATTTTTGGAAACGGGGGTTACGCCTGAGAGAAAACTATTCTAGCTTTTTAGTCGTTGCGGCGCAGGACTAAGCCATATAGAGGGTGCCTGCGAGTGAATCAAGGCCTCCAAATAAACTGTGATATATTTGGCATTTGTGTTTCTTGCTTGCTTTTGGTATGAGGTAGCGCTGGCCTCTGATGTTAGAATTTGTCAGGCCGCCCGAGAGCTTCTGACACGGCTTAACGACTGTTATCAATCACGACAAAAGTCAAGAAGATTGACACTACTGGTCTTCCTCTATCACTGCAGTATTTTTCTGCAACTAGACTAAATTAAAACATATTTAAAGAAATATACAAACAAAGCCCTTTTATGTGACCCCCCGCTTGACCCTATTTTTATGTGACTCCCCGCTTGTCCCTATTTTTAATCAAATCGTCGTGAATTAGCTTTGCAAGATCTTAAAATAGTATACCAAGGGGAAAAAAATAAAAAAATATTAATTAAATGCCTATACAAAATTTCATATCTATGCTATTAACCGTTGAGGAGTGCCCTAGTCATGAGCCAACCCGGAGTGCAGCAAACATTTCATGGTAAAAAAACTTCAAACCGACTATCATAATAAAATGCGTACACCAAATTTCGTGACTGTGCTGGTGACCGTGGAAGAGTTTCTTATCTGGAACTTATCCTGGATGTCGATACAGGTTATGCTTACCATAAAAATGCGTTGTCATCGGAACTGAACCAAAAATGCAAAAATTCAATCCCGTAGGATAAGAGGAAGTGGTTTTAATTCAGCTTGCAAGATTTGAGCTAAACAAACATACATACAAAATCTTTTAAAAATGTAGTTGATTACGTCACAGACACCATATCGAATCCTAAGTGCAGTAAGGGTAGCTCGCCCTAAACGAAGACAGCTTTGTCCCTGAAATTAAACATTTATATCTTACAGGAACAAAAATAGGATTATAGAAAAATCGTTTATTTTTTAGCAAAAGTTGTAATTAAATTTAAAATTGGCAGTGTAAATTCGTTTAAAAATCAAAATAGTAGATTGTACAACAAGTGCATAAATTAATTTATCCGCTCGAGCCGTAGGCAAGGGTGGATATTGAAGTCGCGGACACTTATTTTTACTTCGATTGTGAGGAAATGAAATAATAACTAAACATTTAAATACTGCTAAGAAAAGATGAGGACCTGTTACAAGCTAATTTAAAAAAACATTAGGCTTGGAGACCATAGAGAATTAATAAACACTTTTATGCACTAGATCATAAAATGCAGTTTAATTTCGCCTTAACCCTATAAATAAGTACTTTTAGAGCATGAGAAAAAAATAGTAATTTAAATAGGAAGCTTTTCAAACACCTTTACTAGCAAGCACATTCCATTATCGAACAACTAGAAGCACGGCCATACTACGGTGAAAAATACATAGACTGTTAAATACGTAACCCTTCATTTGATTTGCCGTATTATAAACCTGCGCTTCCCCACTGATCTCTATGGATTCGCTCTGCCGTACTTTCGTATGTGCCATGTCTAAATAAAATTGACATGTCTCATCTCCTGGGGTGCGTTTAAGTAAGACGGCGAAATTTTCACCGGATAAAAATTAACTAGCGAAGGTTCGCTGAACGGAGTCATAGGTTTAGCTGTCAAATTCAATTTTCAATTTGTCAAATTCTTGTTCATTAGCTTATTGTAGGTCCCCTATTTTTTTTTATATTATATTCGTTGTACAGACTTTATGTTACTGCTCTATTATAAATATAGATAGTATGTTCGATTATTAACAACCAACAATTTTAATGTAGCCGCGAATCGAATGACAAACAGCTGTCAATCTGACAGCAGACTAAAATTTTGCGACCTCAAAAGTTCGATAAAATATGGCTGTGGCTTACTGGCATTGTTTGGTTGTGTCATTGATTTATTACATTTCCCTGTGGCACAACTGGTAGTGCCTAAGGGAATAGCAATTCACCATGGCACAACTGGTAGTGCCTAGGGGAATAGCAATTCACCATGGCACAACTGGTAGTGCCTAAGGGAATAGCAATTCACCATGGCACAACTGGTAGTGCCAAGCAGTTGTGCCATGGGTAACTAACGAAAACATATCCTAGCCAGGCGAAAACTTAAACCAGCGGACGCCCGTCAACGGGGCAGATTAAGTTTTAGCCGGATTCATTTTTCGCCTCGCGGTGTGCTTGAATGGGGTGATTGACGTTTAGTCAGTTTAAATTGTATACTGGATAATTAACAAACGCACCCCTCTGACGTTAGTCACAGAATAAATAATAGTACTGGTACATTAGTTCCGTGGACGCTCACTACTGCCAAACTACTGCTATCAGCGCCAAAATGGCGATAATCAAATGCTCTCATTGCAACGTTCGTCAACAACCTGTCTAGGGTACGGAGTCATAATTATATTTTGTAAGCATTTTGCTAGCCATTTTTAACCACCGAACTCGATAAGACTGTTATAAGTTAAGGCTGTGTATCGCTGTATGGCATCGTAGCTTCCAAACGAATAGACCGATATTGATGAGGTGTTCTCCTTTTGAAAGCTGATGTGATCGAGATGGTACTTAGCTATAATAGGAGGGAGGGAGAAGTGAGGCTCGTAGCTCCCAAACTAATGGACCTATCTTGACGCGGTTTATTATTTTAGAAGGCTGATCTGATCGAGATGCTTCTTAGCTATAAGGGGGGTGGGGAGGTCGGGGCTTATATAAATTGCTATTTTTATCTTGACTGTATTTTATTACAGAGTACGCACCCTAAACAAAATGACCGAAAAATACGTGAAGATGTCCCTCCAGCTGTACCAAGTGGACTACAAGTCGTACCTCCTCGACTTCAAGTCTCTGTCGGGCGAGCGGGAGGACCCCGAGGACGAGACGCCCTCGCCCGTGGCGCCCCCGCTCGTGATGCCCTCGCAGCTGCAGGGGCACCACACCATGGAGTTCTTCGAAATGTGTGCGGCGCTCATTATACAGCTGGCGAGGTAGAGGGGGCAGGCGGGATAGCAGCGATGCCCCAAGCGGTCGGTTATTTCGTAACGCCGGCTCCACACTGGCCCAATTTCAGAGTACTATGTTCGCGCCCAATAGCGGTAAAGCTCAGTGGCGCCTCTGTATTTTGCTAAAGACTTATAGATTAGGACATTAATGAACTAAAATGCTGATAAATTCTTAATACGTAATAGTTCAATTATTTCTAGCCATATTCAGTCTCGCCAATGTTGTTGTATAAAGATTGCTGCCTACCATTTTGTTATACGAGTAAGATGCCTGCCTGTAAGGTGCCTGGGCCCAACGTTGGCCCCAATGCTATTCGTCACCAGGGCTAGCATGGCATTTTCTGTATCGAGAGAAGTGAAGAGTCTACCGAGCAATGTGTTTCTAAATTTGTTCCATAGTAACTAGAAATAATAATAATAATAATGTATAATAAAAAAATAATAATGTATAATAGAAATATTAATGTATAATAGATAGAGATAGTACATAGTTACCATGGGATATCTCTTCAGGGGAAGGCCCTGTAGAGATATGACTTTTCTCGATGCAACGTTACGTGGTAGAGCTTTCTTGCGTATTCATTGGTCAAACGCTCTTTCGATAGAGATAAGTCTCAAATGTTATCGCTTGTCCTAGCCTTCAGAGATCGTCAAATAATGAAATATGCATTGGTACCAACATTGGTAGTTGGCGGACCGTGTCGGAAGGAATTACGCCCTAAAGCTGACATTAAGTCCTCATGTTGACAATATACTCAGCTTTACCAATCGTTGTTACCAGTTTTCATCTCCGATTATTTTGTTCTAAGATCAAAGTCACCCAATGAGAACAAACGAAAAAGTGAATCATTTAATTTAGAATTTTTCTTTGCCTTCAATATGCATTCAGTAATAATAAGATTAATAATATATAAAATATTAAAGATCCTACAGCAATTTTAAAATCAGACATTAACTGGAATAAATAGTCGTGATTTCCAATGTGTTGTCACCAGCAAATATTGGTAACAATGTTTGGGTCATAGTGTGGAGCCGGCATTAAAATAGGACTGAATTTGAAAACGATCATGTATTATTCATATTTAAATATGTAAAACGGCTAAAGCTCCCGGTTACAGTGTTGATGACTCAGAGGTTTTTCACTAAAAGTCATTCTTCAGGCAAATATATCCAAGATATTATTCGTCTTTTCAACCCGGCAGTTTAGCGGTTTCACATATTTAAATATATGACCCATATTTATAAATATAATTAAAATAATGATCACATCATCATAGTATTAGATCACAGGAATATTTATTTTATTATTATTGAACCTTTAAAACATTTTAAAATTGGCGCAAAAACTCGAGCTGCCACAGCAGTTTATTTTTATTTGGCTCTAACCGTCTAACATTTTCAGTAACAGTCCGAAGTCCACAAAAAAAAAGGTCATTTCTGAGGCAAGGTGTCAGCACCACTAACGAAGCGAGACCAAATCTGGCATTTCTAACCTTAGCCAGTCCAGTCTCTGAATGTCACCAATATAAAATATAATATTCGGAAATGTGATGTTACAGCACAAATGTACCAAAGATAACATAGAAAGTGCCTTTATAAATGTAGCCGCGTTACAATTGACAATAGAAACGTGTTCCGTTGCTTCTTGATGAATGGAGGCGTTCAAATTTAAAGAGACTATAATAACTATCTCGTGCGAGTAAAGTAACAATCTGAGAATGCGACTTTTGGTATAAGGCATAGATATACTTATTTCATGGATGCACATGGGCCACTCGCCGTGACTCGCCACACCCACAAGTAATTGCCTGAAACCAGACGCGGTTGCTAATAGGGCGTTCGTTTGGAATTTGGTGAGTGAAAATATTGTTCTGAGTTTTAGTGCTCACCGTTCGTTTCGCAAAAATGACATCGGCAATGCCACTTTTTCCGTAGGGTTTAAGATCGTTTGTGGCAAAAATTGGAGAATTGGTATTGGCTTGTTAAATATGTACATTTCGAAACTGACCAAAACGCCCTCAACCCAATCCGAACACACTATAAGTGGCAGTGGCCTGCGAGTCTCGTGTCAGACGTCTGTGGTCAGTGGTTGATGAAGATGATCAGTGGCATAAGGCCCACTTTTGTCTGCTGAGCTTCCGAGTGGCAAGTATTGGCGTCTTTTATCCAATAAAGGCCGCAAGAAGCGAGGAGCGACGACAGATGTAACTGGTGTGTAGGGGGTCCGTACCAAATGTGTAGTCCGCTGCTTGTCGCGGGCCACCGGTGGCTGTGGCGAGCGGCCTATGTGCGGGTAGCCCTGTGCGTGGTACGGGCGCCACTAGCGATTGTAGTGTTGCAAGTTAATAAGAATTTCCCCGAATAACGCCGCACGCACAGATGTGTCGCACTGTTTAAGCTATGAGTTGCGTATGACGCAACTTTTGAAAATACATCTTAAACATTAATTTAATTGCGTCTCTTTTTCAAGGACGTTTGCCGCTGTTACAAAAATGTTTGGTATGTATTCAGTTTAATATAAGCTATATTGTATGGTGGTTTCCGTGCATGGTTATAGGTACCTACTTACGCGAAAGATTATGGAATGGAACAAATTGTATAAGTATTAGATTAGGATTGGACATGTTCGGTGTAGTTAGCTAATAATTAAATTATTATATTGTTACTGTACAGAATTATTATTAGCTTATGTGTGAATATTTTAGCGCATTCGCTGAATTTTACTTCCATTAAATAAAAATCTCGTAGAGAACTCACAAAGGTGTTTTATTTGTACAGAATTGTCTAAAATAATCCTGCAGCTAACTAGAACGTGCTACTACCAAATATACACTTACATCGTTTTTTTTTAATTGGTACAACAGGAACACGCCCATGGCAATCTTACTACCACCTATGAAATTAGGCACTTGGTTATAGGAGAACCAGTTAAAATGCAAGGTTCCATTAGGTGTCCGTCACTACAGCCGGCCATTTGTTTGTACGCAGCCCAAAACTTCCCAAACTGTAGTGCTCTCAAGTGCTCTGTAGTGCTCAAATATGGCTATTAGTTCTCGATTACTTTACGAGATATTTCAATTCAAAGGGTGGCCTGCCGGGGTGACGCTGCGTTCAACGCGTCGATGTCGCCGAGCCGAATCCAGCGAACAGATTTAAATGAAACATAGCCCAGCTTTTAGTTCTAGAAATAATAAGCGAAACTGTCAGACAAAAGTACAATCGAAGTAGTGGTTTATGAGAAAACCACGGAGCATTTTGTAATATAAAATGCTCCGTGGCATAACGTGGTATATGGTGTATAACGTGGTGTAATCTCCGGTATATTTTATAAATTTTTTTTTTTTAATTTTAATTTTTTTTTTACGGAGAGAAGGCAGACCCGTCCGTTGTAATACAGCGCAGGTACCAGCGGGATCCTGAGCGGTAGAAGCTGGAAGCTGCGGAGGCGAGTGCTTTGTTACGCAAGGGCGGAGGGGCTGCAAATCCCGCAGCGCTGGTGCAGCCACGATTCATAATCTGTGTTAATTAAAGCTACTGGAACGTGCAAAGTTTGACCAAGACATTTCTATTTAGTCTGTGGCATACACGGATTATCGGCTGTACATTATCGCCAGTGCAAAAAGTGTCCGGCCCGACTTAGATTTACAATAATGCACACCTTGCTAATTCATGTAGCTTCCTTTTCCTTGCTACGAATTATCGCCTGTACAATGATTTTGTACAGTCACGAGCTCATTGCTCGTGGTGATAATGTACAACCAAGTATTGTTCACCGTGATAATCCGAGGCCAATTCATGGAATATTGGTCGCTAATTATTGGCCGTACAATACAGGGGTCTCGTTTTGCTCGTTTCTCGAGTCGAGATACGTGCCGTGGTAAATACCTACCTACCCAGTTCTTTGGAAACGTACCGCGTACCGTTGACTATAAATTTGTTACGTGATTTCACGCAGGAGCATAATCATCGTAAGTTCAATATGACAGCAATAATGACGTCATCTATGACGTCACACGCGCTATCGTCAGTCTGTCGTTGGCACGCTTATTCTGAATTGGACCGCTTGTGAGCGCGATAATATAGATTATGGCCTGATTCGGACCGCGCTGAACGTGCAAATGAGGCTTTACTATGACATTTCTGTTTAATCTGTTATGTACACGGATTAATTGCTATGTAACATTATCGCCCGAGCGAAAAGTCTCCAACCCGTATTTCACAACCACTAATGCACACCCTGATAATCCACGTACATCAAATGGCTTCTTTTTTCTGGCTGCGAATTAACGCCTGTACAAAATAAGCTCGTGTTGATAATGCACAATTAAACCCGTATGGTACTCGCAGACGTAATTAGCCTTTTATGCGCCCGGTGCGAGCTGCTATGAATATTTTCTAATCATAACCGGTTCTGACAACAAAATGGATTCTGCGCCCTACGCCTGGGCACCGCTGGCACCGCCCTAGTTACGGTACTGAGTATACCCTGATATCCAAGGTTAGTCAATGGAATATTGGACGCCAATTTATGGCTGTGCATTATTTGGTCGCGAATTATTGGCCGTACAATAAAGGGTCTCTCTAAATTTGTCATAAGGGGCCCGTTCACATAAACGTTCGAGGACGCACGGATCACCCGCGCGTACACTCGAAATCGTTCACGGCGTCGTCCGGGCGTTCGCCTGGGCCTTCCGAAAAATAGTAGTGGAGGGGAGGAATAGTATGAAACTGACACTTGACAGTTGTCAGTTCTATGTGGACGTCCAAGGTCGTTCACTTACTCCGGATGATCGAGCGATAATCGCACGGATGATTCGAGCGTGTAAGTGAACACAGCCAAGGGGACGGTAACGCCATTTTTGGCAGCTCAGTTAAACTGAACCAAGCCAACACGTTACTATACCACCAACCAATGTGATCCAAATTTTTCCTTTAGATAATTACATAACAAGTAATGTTCTCGCTAAGTAGGCGTTGATCCTAAAATCATAAAAATATAATACCAAATAAAGTGATACATACCAATACTTTATTTAAATAAAATTTTACTAGTTATCACTTTTGAACGTGATTGTACACATTGTATTATCCGACCAAAACACATAAACTACGTTTGTAGCTATTTTTTTTTTCTTTATTTGTTATTATTTTTCATTTAAACAGTACACGAACTTGAGAGATATGTTACGAGAAAATATCGGAAATTTGGCGACGGACACGTGGTCACACCATTTTTTTTCATACTGGTGTAACCACGAGGAATAATTTTTACTCGTGGTCACACTGCTTTGTGTGACAACGAGTGCGCTTCAATTTAAACATTCGTTATAATTCAAATTCTTTACAAACTAGAATATAAATAAATTTTAAAGTGAAACGAGGAGGATGATAGTGATATTGGTGATGACGAAGAATAACGCACAAATATCTTCAGGACATGTTTTTATTCCACCTTTCTACAAAGAAGAGTCCGGTATCCTCAAATACTCTGTGGAAGTGTCCTTCCCCAATACAACTCTCTGGTGTTGCCCCGTCATCGTTATCTACCCATAGTTTTCATCTTTAGAATGGATAACATAATAATCCATTCTAAAGATGAAACTTAAATGGATATAACAATAAAGTAAATAATGTAGCTTCAACTAAAAATGAATACAACAAAACAATAATATATTATAATTAAATGAATTGACGAATAATAAATTATGAACTCATGAATCTAAGTAGGTACATAATACCCATACACTTATTTAGTACTAGAGGGATTGTTATTGACGGCGGCGGTAGATGGAGGTCGTAACATAAACTATATTTGAACTTCGCGTTTTTTTTAATCGAATATTGTTCACATATAAATAAAACACATTTTGTAAACAGAATACTGTAATTTATTACAGATCTAGATAATATTCTATAACGTCTAAGGAATTTATATAAACAAACAAATGGATGTAATGAATACGAATATCTACTTCTAATCAACTCAACAAAGTAATAAATAAATTATTTATCTTTTACTAATAAAACATAAAGTAAAAATAATGACTGGTCTGAATGAAATCACAAATAGACTATATTCATCACATCCTGATGATGTTGACCTAACGGGTGACTGTCATCATGTAACAAACAAAGTTATACATACAGCTGTTCCAGTTTCTCACAAGCAACCTTGGCTCAATATGAACTAGATATTCTAAACATTAGAATATGCATTATATGTAGATATCCTAAACTTTAGAATCTAAAGTTCTGCTAAATTTCCTTGAATCTTACTAGCAGCTATGGATTAATGTACTGACCTTAAAATAATACAAGTATACTGCTGGACTGGATGACGGACGAGATTTCCAAAAAATTTGAACCAATAGGGTTCATTTTAGAAACAGTCAAATTTTGAAAAAAAATGTTGTCGTGGCGGCCTCTTGTCAAACTTTAAACCGTAGAGGACTTCAATACAAACAAAAAAATAGAAAACACTAGTATCTGTCGCGTTTTTTGAGGTATTGGAGCTCAGAGATAGATTTAGGTTGATGTACGTCATATTGTTATCTTTCGGCTCCAATATCTCAGAAAAGCAACACATCATTTGTAATAACGGACTTAAAAAAAAGGAGGTTCTCAAGTTGATTTGTACTCGTATGTGTAGTCGCAGCGGAAGTTTGTGTGTCGGAAGTTGTCTGCAAGTCGCTGCGCAAGCTGCTATTTTTCAGGCGCAATCCCAAGTTGAAGATGAAGACAGCATTGTATAACTGCCTCGCTCACGCGCTTACGTTTTTCGCATATTCTATCTCATCATAAATCATTTTTATCAGCATAAAGATGCTGTCTTATCCTCACAGCAGTACCTGCGCAATCGTTCACAGAGCCTAACTTCACAACCACAAAGAATCGCTGCGACTACTGTATTATTGATGAAAATGCGTCATATTCATATAATAATATGTTAGTCTTGAGTATCTTTCCAAATATACCAAATTTCGCGAATGTATGTATGTTTGTCCACGTATTTCTCGGAAACTAAAAGTCCGATTGCAATAATTATTTTTTAAATAGTTTCAGTTTCTTTCAACTTAGGGAATAGTTTAAGTTTTATCAAAATTGGTTCAGTAGTTTAAGAGATATGGACTTTTAACTGTTTCTACTATAGTATTTTTTTAGCGATCGGAATAAGTACTTCATCTTCTTAGGCCCATTTTAACGAAATTAAAAAGTAAGAAATAAAAACTAATTTAAAGAAAAACTACTTAAAATCGTATAAAACTGAAAAGAAATAAATAATTCAATTTTTTGAGGTCTGTGCCAGGTAAGTGCCTCCTTACTTACTTTAGTTGGTTTTGACGAAGCACAGTCCTCAAAAAAAAAACATATTTCTATAAATTTTATACGATTTGAAGTCGGTTAAATATTACTTTTTATAGTTTTTATTTAATTTTGATCGTCGATCCTATCCCTTGTGCCGTGTTCATTTTTTTTAACTAACAAATAAAGTCCTTTATTTTCTGTTTCATAATTGGTTATTAAAATTGTTTTTTAAGAATAAATTTACCGATTTCGTGATTGCCGATTTGCCTCTTTCATAACCGGCTATGAAGAAGTTTTACTGTGTCATAACTAGCTAATAAATGAGAAATATTTCTTGTAAGTTTCATTACTCTAAAATATTTGTATCGCTGGTTCATAACTGGTTATCGAACAAGAAAAGGGCGATCACGCTCTCATAATCATAAACAAAAAAAAAAAAAACGAACTTAAATAAAAACACAGCTATTAAATTGTCAATATAAAGGCTCCAGCCATTCCGAGAACTTGTATTATTAAGGTCAATGGTCCAACGTATTAGTGCCTTATAATGATATTTTTGCTTCATTCGTTATTAATATAATCTTTCAGAAGCTGCACATATCAATTTGTTGTACAATAATTGCTATGATCTTTTGAAAAGTCATGTATCGTCGCTTGGTTAGGTTCTGGAACTCACGGCCCTTTTAAAATTCAATTATTTGGTCGTTTAAATATTAAAAATTTATGTTGAGAAGAAATTCGCTAATATATCATAGAAATATATTAACAGTCCAGCGGAGGATAAATTTTCTATGCAATCGTAATTCCAAATTATTTGTAATTGGAGCATATTTCCAATGTGTTATGATATTATAGGGTGGCTCCCATTTGTCCCATGGAACATGACGTCATCGGACAAAATGAGTATTTTTTACTGATTTGTTCTATAGAACTATATATACTAGCATTTCTTCCGACTTCACTTCTCAGTGACGTCATGGGACTAAATAAGAATCTAGTTTATCCCAAATTGTTCCACTTTATTAAAATCTAGCATTTTATGAAAAATCTTCCTGTCACATTTGGCTTGAGAATTTTCATTAAATTAAAAAATAAAATATCGGCAAAAATGCTGAGTTTGGAAGAGTTTAGGAAGTGGAAAAAGGAGTGACCTGTGATAACCTCACAAACCAGACAGGATTGCACACGGGCGACGCTGCGGGGCGCAGCTAGTATGTTCATAGAGCTACCAAGCCCCACATTCGTTTTTGGATGCAGTCTGAATAAAATGAAAACCTGTCATTGATTTTTAGCTACCTTTTTTCCGCAATTGTATATTATTGTCAGTGCAACAGGTTATGCAGAGTGTATCCCAACATTGTTACACCACATTGCAGGAGCTTTTTGGCTAGGTGTACAATGCGGCAATTATCTAGCCCGTTTCTAACCTAGGTTTAATAACAGCGACAAAAATAATATTGCCAGATCGCAGCGAGAAAATAAATTGAGTTAGGATTGTCTATTTGAAAGAGATCCAATTGGTTTTATTCTAACTATTGACTGCAAGCGATTTTCGGCTGCACATTGCGTCATGAACAAGATCCTTTTTTTCAGTAATCTTATAAATCCATTATACACCGTGACATATAATTTGATATTTTTCTTAAATGCATATATTCAGTCTCATTATTTAGGATCGTTCTATAGCATTTAATTAAATAAATAAATAAGTAATATAAATAATTGACCAAAATATAATTATCCTTTAGCTGAAATGTCTATTTCACTGAACACGCTACAAGGCGGCGGCGCGGGTGCTCCGGCAGGCGCGCGATTACAAGTTTGTACCTAACCATATCTGCCACCCGCACCCGCGATGTCGCAGGGATAACATGTCAGAATTTTGACTAATTTAATAATTCCTAGTTTTATGTATTATTAGTCATTTACTTTTCATATTTAGTGCTACAGATACATTCTGTTGCATGGACTGAGTACATACATTTAAGAAAAATATCGAATTCAATGTCACGGTGTATAATTATAAAAAGTAGGAAGCTTGCTATCATACTTTTCGATTTCAGGCGCAGTGGACGTACTCGTCTTGTCAGAACCTGTATACTGGGTTTTTGACGAGTTTAAATGAGTTCGAGTGATGAGCCTCAGGGCTGTGGGCGGTTGAAGCAAGTCATGTGGTTTATCTCTACTTGGTGTTAATTGTGTACATCCTGGGTAGGTATTGAATATGAAAAAATCAACTTTTGGATCACTTAATTGAAATATCTATCCCTCGTGGGGAATTAATGAATAAAAGCGTCTCTTCGAGAGTTCAGGACCGTGAGTTCTTGCGTGTAGACTCATGAGCGTGTAGAGTGCGGTCACGCGGCCGGCGTCGGCGCCGCGGGGGCGCCCTCGTCAGGCTTGCTTTCGAGAGAGAACGGCGGGATGCGGCAGTCGAATGTGTACCCGTCCTCGCGCTCCATCCTGAATGTGCCCCTGGAAACATATAGAAAAGTTATCAACATTTCAACGTAAATAAGTATAATATTAAAAAAATGTGACATTCATCAATACAAGGTCGTAAAAGCTTTTCTTTTATTATTTATTGCATTTTCACTTTTGTTTTTAACATAACATTTTTAAGTTTGTCAGATGATTTGTCATCGGTTTGTGAGCTACCCTGAAAGTTTCAACCGGATAGCTAATCGGGAAGTGCTCGAAATTTGAATAGCAAGATTGACGTGGCTGACGTGGCTGGAGTACTGGAAGGCGGGCGAGTGGCGCACCAGCATCGGCTCCTGCCCCACCACACCGCGGCCGTGCACCATCTCCAGCGTGCCGGGCAGGTGAGGCACGTGACTCGCGGACGGTACACTCACCACATGTGTCCGCTGGGCGCCTGCAGGCTGACGTGGGTGGAGTACTGGAAGGCGGACGAGTGGCGCGCCAGCACCGGCTCCTGCCCCACCACGCCGCGGCCGCGCACCATCTCCAGCGTGCCGGGCAGGTGAGGCACGTGACTCGCGGACGGTTCACTCACCACATGTGTCCGCTGGGCGCCTGCAGGCTGACGTGGCTGGAGTACTGGAAGGCGGGCGAGTGGCGCGCCAGCACCGGCTCCTGCCCCACCACGCCGCGGCCGCGCACCATCTCCAGCGTGCCGGGCAGGTGAGGCACGTGACTCGCGGACGGTACACTCACCACATGTGTCCGCTGGGCGCCTGCAGGCTGACGTGGGTGGAGTACTGGAAGGCGGACGAGTGGCGCGCCAGCACCTGCTCCTGCCCCGCCACGCCGCGGCCGCGCACCGTCTCCAGCGTGCCGGACAGGTGAGGCACGTGACTCGCAGGCGGTTCACTCACCACATGTGTCCGCTGGGCGCCTGCAGGCTGACGTGGCTGGAGTACTGGAAGGCGGGCGAGTGGCGCGCCAGCACCGGCTCCTGCCCCACCACGCCGCGGCCGCGCACCATCTCCAGCGTGCCGGGCAGGTGAGGCACGTGACTCGCGGACGGTACACTCACCACATGTGTCCGCTGGGCGCCTGCAGGCTGACGTGGGTGGAGTACTGGAAGGCGGACGAGTGGCGCGCCAGCACCTGCTCCTGCCCCGCCACGCCGCGGCCGCGCACCGTCTCCAGCGTGCCGGACAGGTGAGGCACGTGACTCGCAGGCGGTTCACTCACCACATGTGTCCGCTGGGCGCCTGCAGGCTGACGTGGCTGGAGTACTGGAAGGCGGGCGAGTGGCGCGCCAGCACCGGCTCCTGCCCCACCACGCCGCGGCCGCGCACCGTCTCCAGCGTGCCGGACAGGGAGAATATGCGCCAGTGCCGCTCGCGGAGCTGCACCGCCTGCGCACCGAGGTTCTCCAGCCGAATGCAGTAGCGCCACTGGAATCCATGACACGGTACTCATGAGATTTATTATAGAATGACTCCAATCCATCAATAATGATTAGATTCTATAGAGAGCGAGTGTCATTGCGAGTGCCATGCTGTGCGATTCCAGCGAGGTGCGTTAGGGCAT
Organism: Alsophila aescularia; assembly: GCA_946251855.1. Classification (NCBI taxonomy): domain Eukaryota; kingdom Metazoa; phylum Arthropoda; class Insecta; order Lepidoptera; family Geometridae; genus Alsophila; species Alsophila aescularia. The sequence continues at coordinate 9,730,507 of OX276385.1, forward strand.
CTTCAAATTAGACGCCTGAAGACGCGCAATTTTAGCGCGGTATACGCGCTTCTGTTTCTACAATAATGTGACCAAACTTCGCTCGAGTGCGAATCATATTCAAATTGCGTTTGTAAAAATTGTTTATACGATAATTTGTAAAGGCGCGGCTGTCGCGTCTCTGCAGCGCTTCTGCAAGCTCCTAACTTGATGGCGCCCGTAAGCTATTTAAAAAAAGAAATAAATCTATATAATAAAAATTAATGGCTAAGTGCAAAACTCGAAAATGGCTGGACATACTTTTATGATCTTTGATTTTCTAGATAGGATCAAACATCGTAAAAATACAATACAAATACAATTCTTATTCATTTTTAATGGAACGTTTTTTTTTTGATGATTTTCTCATACATTTTGGGAAGGGGGCAAGGTGGAGAGGGAGGGGATTTGGGGGTTGGGTCAAAATTTGTACGCGTGCTAAGCTAACAAAAAGCCGCGGGGCGTTACTACGCCCCGCGGCTTTGCACGCGTAAAACATATATTGTTACTACAAATATGTTTTGTTCCTAGAATATATGTTTTTAGATTATTTTATTTTATGTTATGTTTAAGTTACCCAGTAAACAGCAGAGTTCTGCGACTCCCGGCTGCCCATGTAGAAGGGTATGACGGTGACGCGAACTCCCTCTGTCGTCTCGCGGTGTACGTCGCTCAGTTCCAGCCACGGGTGGTTCTTCTTCTGCCACGCTCGGAGCGTCTCCTGCGCTATGAACGGTGGATCTGGAAATGTTTATTTAACATTTTCGTTCACTATCGACTGAACTGTGTGTCTGTGTTAACGAAATTTCGGAATCAAACGTCCAAAAGAGGTTATAAAAATCAGTGAAGTTAAATAAAAAAACTGCGACTGACTGACTAACAATGAACACACAGCCTAAACAGCGAGATCTATTTTGGAGTTCATTTATGTATAAGGCAAAATTAAACATTATATTAATAACATACAAAAAAATATATACTCATTTGTGCGCTATTAGCAAATCGCAAGCAATTCGCGGAAGTTTCAACTTGGATAATATTATTTGTAATATAAGAATTTTTCTAATATTTTTATTACCCGTTAGGCCGGGCGGAGGATGAATTGTCCATACAAACGAAATACCAACATCATTTGTAATTCAAACATTTTCACCATGTTGTACTCTTATTCGGAATTGGACAGTGATCATCTATGTTCAAATAAGTTTGTTTTCAAAATACTTACCCAGAACGAAATGTAAGCGATTTAACTTCGTGAAGGACGTGTTTTCGTCTTATTTGTTTCATTTTAAAAACAACGATATTTAAAGTATGTTTTGTTTGGGAACATAGATTGTATGGTTAATTTATATAATAACAAAAATATTTGGCAAAAACATGTTTTTTTCATTCATATTTTGTAGTATTACGGAACACAGTCACATTTAAACAAATTCTGAACAGAAACTAGCGCTATCGCACCGCGCCTCACACACACACATAGGCATGCTATACTTCTTACTTGGCGCTGCTGCATAAGTGTGTGAAAGAAACCTATTGCACGCGCCGCGCCGGTTAGATTTATGATATATTTTTGTCAGACAATAATTACTGTGCATGCGTTTACAATAATTTGTAAATAAAAAAGTATTTTATATTTTCTGACACTATTGACCTATGCTATTGACTTGGATTTAGATTTACTTTGTGATTTGGTATCGAGTAGGTAACCTGGTAGGTTGACTGGAAGAGATCTCTTTTAGCGATAAGTCCGCCCGTTGTACTTTAGTTATAAGATTGTTTGTATTTGTTGTAAATTTTTGAAAACTGATGTACAATAAAGTATTATCTATCTATCTATCTACTTAAGGTAGTTGTATCTAGATGTGAACATCTCTCATGAATGAACACTGACTTTTTTTGTAAATAAGGTTTCCGCGAAATCTACAGTATTAGAAGTATTTTATTGCTGTGGCAACACAACAGTAATTTACTGATATTTTTTCTGATATTATACGGTTTTATTTAGCTTGATTGACCTGTTTGTTTTTTGGATCAATACTATAATTGAAATTTAACCCCCTTCCTTTTGACCGATTGATTTGAAATTTGGTACACGCCTTTAGTTCTGCTAACAATACAATTATGTATATTCAGTATCATTGTAAATCCAAGATGGCCGCCGCCACAAAATGGGGCGGATTACATAATTTTTTTCATACACCTCAATATGGGTATCAAATGAAAGGGCTTAACTAGTAGAATACAGTACATCATGAAAATACCAATTCCAAGAGGGCCGCTACCACAAAATGGCGGATTACTTTATTTTTTCCAATCCCCTCAATATATGTATCAAATGAAAGGGCTTAACTATTAGAATACAGCACACTATGAAAATTCCAAATTAAAGATGGCCGACACCATAAAATCGCGAATTACTTTTTTAGTTTTCAATCCTGTAGTTACCTGGCTATTTTACTTCTGAGACTTTTCTCGTATTTTTCTGAGATTTATCTCGTTTTTTCCTCATATTTTACTCGTAATACTCGTATATTTCACATATTTGTCCCATATTTTTCTGATATTTTTGTCAATTTTCTGTATTTCTTGTGGCATTTTCCTGATATTTTTTACTCATAATTTTCTGTTATTTTGATCAATGATGATTTTTCTGGTTTTTTTTCAATGATCTGATATTTTATGATATTTTTCTGTTATTTCACTAATATTTTACTCGTATTTTTCTGATATTTCTATCATATTTTCCTGATATTTCTATCATATTTTCCTGATATTTTACTCGTATTGTCCTGATATTTTATATTTCATATAGGTATTTGTCTCGTATTCTGATATTATTCTGGTATTTCTTGAAATTCGTATAAGCGTAGTTAAATAATGAAACAAATTTATGCAAAGAAAAATTTTGAAATCGGATAATATTTATGGATGGATAAGTATTCCCTCTTTTTGTATGGACGCGGTATGCTCTACTCTTAAGAATCTAGATTACAAATCCTAAGTTCTCTCACAGCAATCACTTCATAAACGACGTAACATTATTGATTTGAATAACTTCTATACAATTCTCGAAGGATTGCTGTTCTCCTGATTTGTTGTCCGAGATCATAGCAGAGTAGTGCAAAATTAAATCACAATTCGCCGCTTAACCGCTTAGCTACAATAACCTGTCTTTGATGCTAGTTTGTATCATTTTAACATTTTTAACATTTTACAAGCTTGATTCATCATCATCATCATCATCATCATCAGCCCGTACGAAAGCCTCTCCTTGTGAACGCCACTGAGCCCGATCTTCGCCTCTCCTCATCAAGTCGCTACCAGCCGCCTTTCGCAACTCGTCACTCCACCTAGCCGGCGGTCGCCCTACACTACGTTTGCCTATACGCGGTCTCCACTCTAGAACTCATTCACCCCAACGATTGTCGGTTCTTCGAGTTATGTGACCGGCCCATTGCCACTTTAGCTGGTAATTCTTTGAGCTATGTCGATTACCTTTGTTCTCCGGCGGATCAAGCTTGATTGCTTCACAAATAGATTTATTATTTCTTGTATATTCCATTTGTTTAATACTACCTATATTTATATATTTTTTTTATGGACTTCGTCCGTGCATACAACAGTTTATCGCGAAGAAAGCACCATATGTTCATTTAATAATGCAAAACTATAGCACCAATGCAATTGATGCTTTTTGACAGGCTTGTTATTATTTCGTTTCCATGGCAACCGTTCATGTAATTCCATTCCTTACAGCGAGTAATCGTCATTTTCCAGTTTTCCCGTGGAAATTTACCATTAAAAGTATCCTGTTTTTTTTTCTTCATAATAGGATCAGCCGTTTTGGTGATAAAGCTCCCCAAACAAACAAACAGACATTGTTTCACTTTTATATATATTGGACTCTAATATTTACATTCCAAAATTTACTTTTATTTTGTTATTCTTACATTTGTATTCAAGCATTGTATAAATCAAATGTTGTGCTTTTACTGTACAATACAATACAATACAACAATACTTTATTGCACACCAAGAAGAAGGTAATATATAGGATAAACTCATGAAATGAAAGGTACAATGTGGTACGCACACCTGTAAATGATTATTTCATATAATCAGTAGTAAACAAACTATTAATATTTTGTGAATTGTCCGTGGGTGTGTCTAATTAAATAAATGTGACATATGTAATATATATTAATAATATGGTGCCATTTACAAAACGTTTTCAGCTCTCCTCATCCATAAAGTCTGTCATAATTATTATTATGCTTAAATTAACTACTTTTTTTTATACAACTGTACAACTGTATGTATGTTTGTAATTAGTATGTTTATTGTATGTATGTTTGCGAGTTTCTTTATTCCACCATAACTTTTAAATGCGAACATATTTAGATATTTGAGGTATCATTAGAATCTTTACATCATCATGAGTAACAAAGGCAAATATTTTTTTAGAAAAAATACTTAAAATTTTACAACATGGGATTAAAATTGAAGGCCTTGATGAGACCATTCAGACAATGTATAATTTATTGGCATAAAAACTTTTTAGTTCATTTTTGGCAGGACAGGTGTTGCAGGAATTTATTAAGCTTAATTTTTCTCTATGCCATACTCACCCTTATCAGGATTATGCATGAGGAACTTGTCAAAGAGTTCATGCTGCAGCGGCACTCTTTCCACTGAGGTATACGGTATGATGTCATCGTGCGCCACATAGTCCAGCCCAGGGATGGCGTACAGACTTCGGCTCGACTCCTGGTTGCCGAGGAAGGTGACCGCTTCGGTTTGAGCTCGCTGTAAGAGACGGCAATGTTTGGCTGATGATGGAAAGCGATGAAACCTGTGACACCATGATTGATGATGGATTTTCTGTAACATTGTTAGGCCTACAAAGTGACTAAAAAAACACTTTATTACTTATTTAACTTCATTTTCTTCTCTGAATAATTACAAAACCCGTTCCGTCGCACTTGTGGTTTACAACTTTCCATTCATGTCTCATTCATAAAGTGCACAAACAACGCATACACAAAATTGGTAGGACTTGAATATACCAAAAATATTAAAAAGTAGCTAAAAGCATTGTCTACAATATTAATAATTATAATATTTAATAATTACTATGTTTAACTGCACTGCACAGTGCATTGCTTTATTATCTATACTTATAATAAAGCAATCAGTACGAAAAAGTCTGTACAAAAAAAAAGAAGTGGTCTAGGTTACTTAAAATAAGCTACTGAACAAGAATATAAGATAATTTTAAATAGTGTCTGTCTTTTTGTTTATTTCTTTGTCTGTATAATAGCAAATCACGTGAAAACTAATAGACAGATTGCGATTCGTTTTTCACTGTTGGCTTAGGGTTTAACTTCAAAACTGGGGTACTTGGTATCTTAGTACGATGATTAGATGCCGAGCAATCGATAACTATTTGACGGATGAACAAATTTTAAAGAAATGTATTTTTTGTTCCTGGAATAACCTGTATATAGGCTACTTTTAAATGAAATGACTGCCCGGGCAAATCCGCGGGCACAGCTAGTTTTTTAATAATTACAATATGATTTTGGTCTCGTAAAAAGAGGGCCACCAACATACACAAAAACAACTGGGTCAAAATAACCAAGTTTGTGGTGAAACCTGGAGTTTAGTAAAAAAACAAAGTTGGAATAACTCTGAAAATATATAAAATTGTGGATAACACATGGGGGGGGGGGGGGGGGTTATTCGGGTGTCCCGGGGTGCTCTACATCAGCACTACCGCTCAACAATACTTCCTGGGACAACTTTTTTAAGAACATGACCATATCCGTTGCCGATATGCATAATTTTAGAAACAAAACAAGCTGTTATTTGTTACCTATTTAATTATCCAAAAGGTTACAAAAACAGTTATATTAAGATGACAAACTTTATTATTAAGAATATGTACAGTTATCTAAGACCTGCCAAATACTTTTTAGCTAATGTAAAGGGGAGTTGTGTAGTGGGATCATGTTCATTGTCAATAATGAAGACGGGAGGTTCCTTGGAGCCTATAATTGCAGTGCAACATGCACTTGCAGAGGTTGAGTACATATACAGGGTTGGCTTTAGAAACGAGGGACAGGAGTTGGTGGGGTGGGGGTGGGGAGAGGTGGAGGGCTACCCCCTGAAACCCCCCCCCCCCCCTGTGGAGACGCTTAGTTTATGAGATATTTCAGTTTTAAGTTAATAAAAACGTTTTATTAAAAATCAGCTACAAGTAAGACCAAGCAGCCGTAAGTTAACTTCGGTAGGTAGATAACTATCTGTAGTTACCCCCTCCACCCCCCACAACTCCTGCCCCTCGATTCTATATATTTCCCCATTTACATTTAACTGACCAGGTTTTTTAGTGCAAGTAAACACAGTGCATACTTATCCCATAGTCAAGCATACACAGAGTTTCTTGTGTACCTCATGAAACCTCAAGTTGTCAGTACAAAATGTGCAATTAAAGGGCCTTGACTTGATCACAAACACTCCGTTATGCAAGTGTTCACCCACAGTTGAGCTCTAGGTCATTCTTATATAACTAAAGACAATACAGCAGGGCGGCCGCCGTGGAGCAATTGTAATGGAATTGTAATCATTTATGACGTCAATGCATTGTACATCCTTGTCATATTGTAACACAATGTTAAGGACAGACAGTGCATTGGTATCGCTATTGCTTTGAGTTAGGCAGTCACCGGCCTGACTTGAGGTTTTGCTTGAGCATTGACTTCTGTTATTATTTAAAAAGTACAATACTAACTGTAGGCTTTCCTTGAATACCACTGCAGCAAGTCTGTAAACCAAAAAAGGTCCAGACCTAATAACAACTTAGGTATGTCACATCAACAGCTTATATCAATTTTCTGTTTTACTCTTATAATAATTATCTAGTAGATCATTGGGTGGCTATATATCTAACATTGCACACTACAGCGCACATCCTGCGCGTCGCCGTAAGCGTCTGGTTATGGGCAAGGTTGGTTGTATGTGGCAGACCTAACGTGTAAGTATACTGATATTCTTATTTTATTATTTAACAAATTGTCAATTTTTGGTTAGATAAAAATACTTAGTATTTGTTTCATGTCCCTCTCATACATTGAGACATCATTTTAGTCACAAATGATCCTATAGCTACCACACAAGTTACAAAAGCTGTTATGTTTTAGATTTTGATTATCAGTGAAACAGTTATTAAGTTTGATGACGTTACTGATGTACCTTTTTCTTCCATTCAGGTCTCATGTCGATGTTTGTTTGCAAAGTCAAAAATAAAAGTTATATAAATAAGAGGTATTTTGTACACCATTTAATTTTGGGAATAATATAAAAAATATCCATCTAACATGATAAATAAACATTATAATAATGAATATAATGTAAAGTGTTATATAGAAATATTAAACTGTTTAAAGTTTGTATTATTATTTTTTTACTTTAAATTTAATAAAGTTACATTAACTATTATTAACATAATTTGACAAATAGTAAATTTGATTAATAACTAAAAATTAGAATAAAGTAAATTAAAGTATTAAATGAGTTTTAGGAATTTAAAAACCCCACCCCAAGCTCAAGCTTCTGCTACTGCTGGGTGGGTATTGTTCATTTTAATGTCATACAACAGTTGGTGTAAAGTTAGTAAATTAACTACAAAATACTAATAATTCACATGGTTACATAGTTAAATGAATATTATTGCATTTAGAATGTCCCAGTGTATGTGTCACTAAACGGTATTGGTACAATACATAAATCATTAGGTATTCCCTTTAACATGTCCAAGGTTTCAACTTACTATATAGGGTGCGTCCCTGGTGTCAATGAGAACTTGGTAAAATGTGTGGGTTCTGCCCTTCACCTCCTTTCCTACGTTAGACAGGGAGTCTCCAGACGCTTCAGGCGTGCTCGAGGAGTCAGGACTCTCTTTTTTATTAGTAGCATCTCGATCGTAAACTCTCGCCAGCCACGGAAACAAAATCACACCTCTGTACCCAAACACTTTATGCAAAATAAGCTGTCCCGTGTCATATTTACCCGCAGATTTAGGTAGTTCCAATTTCCCTACTTCAGCCAATCTGAAAAAAACAAAATAAAATATTATAGGTTAGGTACTACGTAACGTCCAATAATTATTGACATGTTTCCGATGCAAACCTAGTGTAATGAGCTACTTGGGTTATAAGTATCCTAGATACAGTATTTCTTAAAGGGTTTCTGGGCACTAATCGTAGAAATATCTCCATTTTAACATTTTATTTATTTTTTCGTATTTTTGTTTGACGACAGATTAACAATAATTTTGATTTATTTCTGTCTTGCTGACACTCACTCACAGACCTGACAGTGACAGTCCAATAATCTAAGTGCAGGAGCGCGTTCACTTACTACGTTCGAGGACGCACGGATCATCCGCGCGATCACTCGAGCGTAGTAAGTGAACGCACCCGATGGCGCTTGAGACGATCCATGCGTTCGAGATGAAGAAGTAGCGTTTTGGGCAGTTTCGGTTGCCATTTTTGCCACCAAGGGCTGAAGTAACTGCGATGGAGCACTTTTGTATGTAAGATCCGTAGTTTCAGCCCTCACCAACCTTCCCGTAGTACATACTCGCGTCTACGATTCTTCGCAAACCGAACGGAAAACGACCTTACAAAATAATTTTCGATGATAAATTTAACTGTCATGTCCAAGACGACCGGTGATCGAAGCTCTATTACCACAAGCTACTAATATATATATTGACCATAAGCTACTGACCAAGAATATGACAGCTAAACCTATGACTCCGTTCAGCGAACACTCGCTAGTTAATTTTTATCCGGTGAAAATTTCGCTGTCTTAAACTTGTCTTAAACGCACCCCTGAGGGAGACGATAATTTTACAACCAGTATTGTACGGCCGATAATACACGGCCTGATAATACGAGTACAAGTATTCGAAAAATTTGGCTGGTTATTCCTGACCGTGTATTATTGGAACGTGAAACTAGGCTTTTACTATAAAATTTATATTTAATCTATGATGTACACGTATTATTGATTATCGCCCGTGCAAAAAAGTGTCATAACCGTATTGCACAGCCAATAACGCACACCCTGATAATTCGTGCACATAATTTGCCTGATTTTTCCTGGCAGCGTATTATTGCCTGTACATGTTCATAATGCACAACCATTTAATGTACACCCTGATAATACGAGGCCATTCCACGTAATATTGGCCGCGTATTAATGTCTGTTCTGTAAATGTAATTTGTTCGCGTAGTATTGACCGTGTAATATAGGGACTCGTACTATCAGGCCGTATTATTGTCCGTACAAATATCGTAAAATCGGTCGTACATTATTTTGGTCGTACTCGTTATACCGTACATTATCGTCTCCCAGCTTGCGAAGTCTAAAGTTCAAAATTAAATATTTTATTCTTTTGTTTTTGTTTAAGTTGCTACGTTAAAATGTTGGTTACGTTTTCAAAATTGTTACAGGCAGTCGGTCAGTGTTATAAACACTTATCTAAGACAGGTCGGTTTCAAAAAGTTTTAATACAAACAAATCATTAATTTTCAGGCCCTGCAAGTATTCGGCAAACCAGATGCATAGCCTCACTCTCATCTTTACCAGACACCTACCAAATGCTATACAAAACTTGCCGCGACTTCGCAGAAGGAGAATTGAAGCCAAACGCAGCAAAATATGATCGCGATCACTTATACCCTGGTGATGCTATTAAAAAGATGGGAGAGCTTGGGTTGATGGCTATTGCCGTGCCTGAAGAGCTCGGTGGAGCTGGGTTGGACTATCTGGCGTACGCAATAGCCCTCGAAGAGATATCACGAGGCTGTGCATCAGCTGGAGTGATCATGTCAGTGAATAATTCATTATATCTAGGCCCTCTTCTTCACTGGGGCACTGATAAGCAAAAAGCAGAATTTGTGACTCCTTTTTGCACAGGTAAGTTCAATTATATTTTTTTCAAGATAATGTAGAAAAAACTAGTCCTCAAGCTCAAAATATATTTTAAGTTTCTCTTAATAAATTGTTATTTAGAGCTTCATTATCAAAACTACTACATTTTAGTACATAGACTTCTGAGTTTGTAGTGGTAGGCCACCTCTGCAAGACTCCTGGTGAAGTATCGCACCTTTGTAAGGTATTCATCTGCCATGCAGTATGGTGCTAAACTAAAACTTTGTGTTCCAGCATAGAATACTAACAGTACAAGGTTCCAGTCTAAAAAGGCATAATAATAATAAGACTTAAAAAGAGCCAATGAGTCAAGTGCCGTACAGTACCTGGAGATAAATAATGCACATTGGTCTTTGGAAAGAAATTTGGCAAATTTTGGCTTCATAGAGCGTTGTCACACCCTACATGTGTAACGTTTGTCAGTTATATTCTTTGTTTGTCAGTCGTTATACAGATGCAATAGAGCATGGTCGCATTTAGCTGAAAATATATAATATAGAGTTATTAAACCCCCCAACATGAAATCTATTCATTTACAAAATAATACATAATAATTGTTTTTTCATCCCATCTATTACAAAAACGCTGATTGGTTCCTCTAAAAGAGCAAGCTCTAAGAGTTACAGTAGTTCTTTCCTGTTCAAGATTTTCAGAGAGGCCAGTAATGTGTTTTGAATTTGGAATGTGAATTTTTGAAGTTGGCGATTGAATGGTTCCACAACGCGAGGACTCGTGGTTTGTCGGCTCTTTCCGCCTTAACTCGGCCATATTCAAGTTATAAGCCATCACATATATTTTTATGTGTAAAATGTAAACACTCCAGTTGGGAATTGAACTCCGCTACTAAAGATCGGGATTCAAACTATGTTCCGTCGCGCCATGCAGACTTATGGTACTAGGCCGAAAATTATGTATAGATCATATGAAGGGTTGCTGGTTCACTGTTGAGCAATAAGCTCATTTTTTTTGTTCATTGGGTAGCTTGGTGCGCTACCTAATGAACAAAAAAAATGAGCTTAAATACTATACCAATGAATGTGATACAGAATCTATGACCAACTAAATCCCTGGAAAAATATTTCATCGAGTGGGAAAATGCAAAAGAAGCGATATCTTTTTCAAAAACCTGTATCTATTTTCAAGAATTATCACTATATCTGAAGAGACTGTCTGAAGGACGTATAAATCAAAGAAGTATGAAGTGAATATAATTTTTTAGTTAAGTGTTAGTAAGTACCTAGTTTATTTTAGTCTATTTAATATCCTTATAAATAACTAATATGAGTTGTAAAGTATCTAAAAGCACCTTTTATTTATATGTCACATAGAGGGGGATGAAAAGTAGTGTGTATCACTCGGACGTAAAATTATTTTTCCTCGGGCAAAGTATATTGAATCCCTCGCTACGTTCAAGATTCTACTTAAGAATCCCTCGCTCGATCTGCTCTGGATTCAAAATAGCACACTCGCCGTCAAGATGTTATTTTGCCCCCTGGTAATACAATCTACTATCCTATCATTTTTCTAATTGTTTCAACAGCTCTATATAGATATTTAAAGTTTACATGTCATCGATTTGACGAAACCTAATAATGTCCATAAAGTGCTGTATTTATTTGATATGAAATTATATTGAATAAATACAGTGATTAATAGACGGTTGTCAGTGTTCTGAAATCGTTGTAAACAGCCAATTGTCTCTTTCCAAAGGCTGATGTGCATTATTTATCGCCAGGTACTGTATTTGAGTTGAATAGATAAGGTTATACAAAATGATTGGTGGCATTGCAGCTTTTATGGGCAGGTGTGGTGCTTACTGTCAGGTAGGGTTGACATTTTTTTTTTTTATTATTTGTGTTGTTCTCTTATCCGATACTGAGCTGCTCTATCGTTAGAATTGCAAATCAGGATCATTTCTCCTATCAATGGACTGGTGGAAATCTATTAGAAAAGAGGTGTGAATAAAGTGCAAGGCATTATCTGCTTCTGTAGAATGCATGTTGGACATTTATCTTAGTACAGACAAAATCGAGAAAATGAGATGGTAGGAATGTGTAATCTTATTAGGCTGCCAAAATAAAAAACATCTCTAGAAATTATTATATTTTCCAAAAGTGCATTTAGACTATTTGACTTTAAGCAGTGAATGACGCCTGCTTATGGAAAACATCTATTATGTCTCTTCATCGTTATTCGAGACCTTGGCTGTGTTCACTTACAACGCTCGAATCATCCGTGCGATTATCGCTCGATCATCCGGAGTTAGTGAACGACTTTGGAATTTCCACATAGAACTGACAACTGTCAAGTGTCAGTTTCATACTATTCCTCTCCTCCCCTACTATTTTTCGGATGACCCAGGCGAACGCCCGACGACGCCGTGAAAGAGTTCGAGTGTACGCGCGGGTGATCCGTGCGTCTTTGAACGTAGTAAGTGAACGCGCCCCTTGTAAACAATATTGAGATGACAGTCTTCCGTTTCCGGCCGCATTCAAGTCTTTGAAGTTCCGTTTCCGGGCGGGAAAAGGGGCAATTTCCGCCCGCCATGTTCACCAGGTGGAGCGCGTGCGCGCCAGTTTTCGTAATTGGCGACTTGATTTTCGTGCCGCGTAGACGTAACGCTGTTAGTGTTCGAAATTAATTAAAAAAACACTGTTAGTGTTTTAGTTTATAATTTGTAGTTTCAATACTCCACGTGTTTTTACTTAATTTCCGACGAAAGTTGTGATGAGAACCGGCGTGATCATATTGTGTCTGCATCTTTGTCATCCGACGAGGAAGACGATCGTCGGGGCAAGCAACGTGCAGTGCGAAAACGGCGTGCAGCAAGGAAAACTGGTGATGCAAAATGATCACACAAGAAAGGTAAGGTTTTGGCCTTACCCAACAGGTTAGTGAAATACAACATTTCTTGGCGTGTAGTGCCTATCCACCGTCAGGTATGTACCCTCCCAAATTTAATTCTGTGTCTAATGTTAATGTTGCAACCTTTGAGCAGGAAACTCAAAATGAGGTGCCCACCGAGTCGGCCCTTAGTTTTGATTTTGATTTGACAACAAATCTCAATGAATCAAGTGTTCCAAATGTCTCTTCTGAACTTTTGATCTCGTTGCAACACTTTAAATCAGAAAATTGGCAAACATTCATTACTCTGAAATTCAAAAATCCTACACTGCTCGGCCGGGGTTTGATGAATTAGAGGTAAATTATGAAATTAAACAGTTCGAACATGAAATTTAATTTCAACTGACAGATCTTTAGGTGCCATTACTCATGCTGTTATTATGCAAAGTGACACATTAAAAAAATGAGTGTCTGAGTTATTGCAATGGACTCAAAAATGTGATAACGTATACAGTCTGTTGTCAAAAATTAATGAGTGTTTTTAGGAGACTTTCACAAAAAATCTCTGAATAGTTTACAATTACTTTGTGGGCGAAGTGTTGATATTATTGAACAAAGAAGGGAAGTTTTCTAGAACCCGATCAAAGACAAGTTTTTAAAAGTAGTTTGAAAAAGGTTCCCCCATCCTGTGAATATTTATTTGATGAAGAACAGTTCTCACACTTTGTAAAAATCAATGGAGGGGGGTCAGTAAAATCTATGCATGTCAATAACCCTCCTTCTCTGCGCAAGAGAAGAGTTATATCTGGGTCCCAGGCTGCGCAACCTGGACCCAGTGGCTACAACCAAACCGGTTGCTTCACGGCACCGTTTGCTTTTAATAGTGTTATATATTCATCTCCCCAAGGGGTGCGACCGTTAAATCCATTTAATTACGGTTTTGCAGCCTATGCCAATAATGAGCGGTTGTTTCGGCCCTTTAAGCACTAATCGTCTGTCCCAAGACATCAAACTCCGGCCAACAACAATAATAAAATACCATTCAATCAACAAGGACCATTTAACCATATTGACTCAGAGCAGGTGTTTCGGGGGGGGGGAAGGGGGCATTATCCCCCCTACTAGATGGTCGAAAGTGAAATCAAAAAAGAAAAAGTGATTCATCGAAGTGTGTGAACGCTTGGATAAAACGGGGTGCACCCACTCCTTTGTTAAATGTAATTATGCTTTACAAAATCCAATTTCAAGAGAAACCACCCCTAGTTCCACCTCTGCGAATAAGCACTCGCTATCAAACTGTTCCATCTCTCGAAATGGATCAGATAATGAGCAGTTTGCTAATTGTGAATATTTTGGAGTACGCCCCCGAAACCCTCTTTTTATCAACCCCAAAAAAGCGATGGCACAATGCGCCATATTTTCAATCTAAAGCGATGAAATCATTTTCAAACTAATATTAGTCCAACGAATGCCAGAGTTTTTACAACCAAGCGATTAGCTGATAAAAATACATTTCACACAGGCGTACTACTACGTACCTGTGACGCCGTCCCACCGTTGTTTTCTGAGGTTAGTTTACAGAGATCAGCTACAAATGACCTGTTTGCCATTTGGGCTTGCAACAGCTCCCAAAATTTACGCATCCCTTTCGAATTGGACTGCGGAAATTCTGCGAGAACAGGGAATTCGAATTGTAGTTTTCTTGGACGATTGTTTAATTGCATGTCAGGGCAGGTAAAAGTTATTGGAACAGACGCAAATCGTTCTCGAGACTATGCGCGAGTTGGGGTAGATCGTAAACACCAGCAAGTCGATACTTACCCCACAAAAGTCCCTGGAGTACTTAGGTCTGATATGGGATACGTGGCAAAACACAAAGTCCCTCCAGAAAAAGAAAGTCCAGGGATTGGGGAAGGCAATTTTGAGTTACTGGCATACGAAAAAGCTACACTTCCATAAGTTCAGAGCATCTTAGGGAGTCTGAATTTCGCCCGACTGCCTGTTCTACAGGGTCGATTGAATTTGCGTTGTTTGTTGACTCATTGCAAGAGTCTACTCAAAAGTCAGCCTGAGAGGTTACCTCGTCTCCCATTACAGGTGATCAAGGAGCTCGAGTGGTGGATGCTGAACTGCAGGAGATCCTCCTGAATTCACCCTCCAGCGTTAACAAATTTCCTCACAGATGCAGCCGACTCAGGTTGGGGAGCAGAGTTGAATGGAATACAGATTCAGGGCAATTGGCTAAGCGAGGAAGAGTCCATTCACTCGAACAAAAAGAGATGTTGACTATTCTGAAATGTTTGTACAAATTAGGTCCTTTTCTGAGTCATTAATCCCTGCTACTGCAGTGCGACAACAAATCCGTCGTAGCTTATATGAGAAACGTGGGGAGGAGTCGGTCGGTGTCACTGATGAATCTAACCTATCAGATTTTCGAAATCTTAGATCGATTTGACATACATTTAATAACTCATCTCATTCCAGGGCGATTCAACAATGTAGCCGATCGACTATCTCGGAAATTCTTCCTGAGTGGCATCTACTTCCTGCATTGACAGACGTAGTTTTCAGAAAGTGAGGTGTTCCGGATGTGGATTTGTTTGCATCGGATCAGTCCCACGTCGTTCCAAAGTACGTAAGCTTAGACCGGCGAGATCAAGCAGCATTGAGACACAACGCGTTTGCATGGGATTGGGAGTTCAGACTAGCGTGGGTCTTTCCCCCGCCGAATTTGATGCAGAGAGTTCTCATGCACCTCAAACGAGCAAAAGGTACGTTTCTATTAGTAGCACTGAAGCTTTCTGGAGAGCAGAAATGAAAGCTCGTGCGATAGCGCCACCATTCACAATTCGTCAGTTAGAGTCCAGGCTTGTAGATCTGTCGGTCATCCCCCACCGAAGGTGTAGGACTTAATCCTGGAGATATGGAAATGTGGGGGTGCTCTGAAGCAGTAGACAGATGGTCAACGCAACAAAAAGCTCTCTTACGAGCTGGATGGCGTAAATCCACTCTTAACACATATAAACCTGCTTGGGAACGAAGGGTAAAATGGTGCAGAAGTTCAGGAGTTCGTACTACCAATCCCTCAGGTTCTGAATTGGCACAATTTTTCGCTGATCTCCACTTAAAAGAACAGTTAGCTTACAGAACAATATTAGTCCATAAATCTGTCGTTTCCAGCTTATGCAGTGCTAACAATTGCTCAAACCTTAGCTCCCACATTTTGGTTAAGAAAATGTTAAAATCTATTCCATCTAGTAACTCTAAACGACTTCCGTGAGAAATTATTTGGGATGTAAGCATTTTGATATCTTGGTTATCTAAAAATAGCGTCAATAGTGAAAGCTTATGTTATGGGAAGTATCAGGTAGGTGTGCTAACGGGTAGGAAACTATTTTCAACTTGAAAATCTTAATCTTGATCTCGTACTATGGGTTAGAAAGAAATGGGCAGGAATAGACGGATAGAAGCTAACGTTCAAAATTTATTTGTTACTGCCCAAAGAGCACCAAGGGCTGCTTCTAGAACTATAATTTCAGGTTGGGTAAAATCTGTTTTAAGGTAGGCCGGTGTGGAGGCAACCCCTGGTAGTTTAAATCAGCTGTAGCTTCCAGGGGTTGGCTTGAAAGAGAACCATTAGACGAGATATTGACGAAAGCAAATTGGCGATCAGTAAATTACATTTGCTAAGTTTTATAAAAAAGAGATTAGACCCGAACCAGACACTTCAAGTTGTAACTCATTGGTTAGTTTTTTTGAACCAGTAAATTCATGATTTATTGTGTGTAATAGTTTAGTTTTGAATATTAATAAAGAAACAAAAATAAAAATAAACTGTTGAGATTCTGTTAAAAACGTGTAAATAAAATAAGCGCGTTAGAATAAAAAAATAATAAAAAGAGCTAGGAGTATAATTATTATTCTTTTCAAATTGGCGTCTTGTTCACCAGGCTAAAACAAACATTGTCTTAATATTGTTTACAAGGCCTAGAATAACGGTGAAGAGACAAAATAGCAGAGTTTTACCTACCATTAAAACTCTTATTATGTCCGGAGCTAGGAGGATACTAGTAATATTTGGTCTGAGGTCCGGAGCCCTTACAGTAAGTTCTGCCTGGTGTTTTAGTAATAATTTAACTAAATAAGCTAATTTTGGAGACCACAATAACGAAAAATGGTGCGCGTGCTCTCTACAAGTTTGCACACTATGAAAACGGAAAAAAGTTTCGTGAGCTCGCTAAACTGACAGTTTTGAGTGTAACCGGTAGGACGAGTTCATGTTTTCAAATGAAGTTCACACGATAAAAAATTTCGAAGAGCTCGTTTGAACGAACTTCACACTACATATTTCTATCTCTTCCCCACAAGCAAAAAAAAGACAAAATATACTCCAACGTATTGGTGTTTGACGTTTTGTTTTTCGTATGTCGTTTTTATCTGTGGTTTTATTGGGAATAAATGATTATCGATTTACGTTTAATTGATATGATAAATGGAAAGAACGTATTTTTCTGATTTTTCCGGTACCTTTGGTCTTTAATTTCGTTCAGTAATAACGAAGTTACGGACCAAAGTAATCCAACAAAACTTAGTTATTTTATGCCTCAACTACGACATCTAGGTTCGATGTAATACTTGATTTTTGATAATTACTAGTTGGAAATCCTGGACTAAGTGTTTGTTTTATCAATTGAGTCATATTTGGCGAAACAGAAATCGTTTTGACGTCATCACGACATTGAAATTGTAAAGTTTGTAGATTGGTAGTGTTTCGCACTACAATTCATTTTTTTTTATAGAAATATTGTTGTAGGTACATAAGTGCTACAAAAATACAAAATACAAGTTCAAATAAGATAAAGTGTCTATAGGTATGAGTACATAAGTATCTAACTATTAACTTACCTTGGTATCTAGAGAGATTCGAGAGTTCCTGAGATTTATATTTTCCCGCAGAGTATTAAAAAATACAGACAAAACCTCTAGGGAGCCCGTGAGCCGATACCGTTGCACAAAGTTAGTGTAAGAGATGCGGCTGTTTGTAATTAATCTCCGCCTACGTCAAGCTCATGTCGCTTTCCTTCATGACGGTCAGCGCCTACAGCCTCCGAGGCTAACCTCCAGGCAAGATACCGTCTCGTTATCATAATAAAATAAAAAACGCAAGATCTCATGAAGCTCTCACGAAAATTTATCTAACGACGAAATTTATCTATTTATCTACGAAAATTTTACTTTGAAAATGATCGAATTCATCAAAGTTTACTACCACTAACTTGTCAAAGTGGCAACTTGTACTGCTAAAATGCAAAGAATACTCGAAAACTTTATTTCGAATTCGAATACTACCATTTGCTAAAACCCGTCCTTACGATATTAGTTCCTACAAGTTTCCGATAGAGGCGCTGCAAGTAAATGTATGGAACTAAACGAAACTACATTTCGTTTACAAAAACTATAAAAACTTGTACTAGGGGTACTGGTGAACATAACGGGCGGAAATTTCCCCTTTTCCCGCCCGGAAATGGAACTGCAACGACTTGAATGCGGCCGGAAACGGAAGACTGTCATCTCAATATTGTTTACAAGGCCTCGAATAAGGCTCCGGACATAATGAGTTTTAATGGTAGGTAAAAGTCGGCTAATAAATTTTTTAAAGGAAAAAACTGGACTATATAGGGGACTCAAATCTGCATCATCTGTGCACATGCTCTGCCAATCAAGCCACCATAAACAAACATATTGCACTCCAAAATCTTTGGTTTCTTTAACCCCCATTCCTATGAAAATGAAACGAGTAGTTTTTCCAACGTCTCGTTACTTTTTGACGTTTTATGTATGGCGATTATGTCAAAAGCTAACAGACAGTAAGCGAAAACGGTTTGTTTTAAGACATGGGAACCGGCCATAAAACAATAGATGGTGTTACCATCCCCATAAGACTTTTTTTAAATCTATTTGATCGTAAAACTGAAGGAAGAATTTTGAATGCCATGTAGTGATTATGTTGGCTTAGTTAGCAAAGCTTGTGCCATGCAGATGCACCGCACTGATGAGGCGGGTCATTAGGACTGTTAAAGCAGCCAACCATGCTGTCAGGTAGACAACCTGCTTGTCTCGATTGATGTCGTCATAGTATCAAAAAATGTTTCATATATACTTAATTCATTTTCCAGGTGACCCAGTCGGTTGTTTCGCCCTCTCAGAGCCAGGCAACGGATCAGACGCCGGCGCCGCCACGACCACCGCGAAAGACGGCGGCGACAAGTGGGTCATCAACGGCACCAAATGCTGGATCACAAATGGCTACGAAAGCAAAGCATCCGTAGTGTTTGCTACAACAGACAAAACCTTAAAACACAAGGGAATCTCCGCAGTCATCGTACCAAAACCCATCAAAGGTTTAGAATTAGGGAAAAAAGAAGACAAGCTAGGAATAAGAGCTTCCTCAACCTGCTCCCTAATCTTTGAGGACTGTGAAGTGCCCAAAGAAAATATTTTGGGCCAACCCGGGCTTGGATTCAAAATCGCAATGATGACTTTGGATGCAGGCAGAATTGGTATTGCTTCACAAGCTTTAGGTATTGCACAGGTATGTAAAAAAAACTAGAAAAGCTGTAGCTTACGTTGAATGAACAGTACCCGTAGTACGAGTTTTTATAGTATTTCCTGGCAGCGCCTCTGGCGGCAACTTGCAGGAACTAAAGAAAATGTATGGAACTAAACGAAACTACATTTCGTTTTCGAAAACTTTAACAACTCGTACAAGGGGTACAGTTGAACACATGTAAGGTAGAACCACAGAAATAGTAGAAACCGAAAAGTATGTAATGTTGTGTGCGTGCCAGTAGGTACGCACGCACACAATGACACATGTTTGGCCAACTAGGGTAGTGCCAGTCGGGGCCACGCGACAGCCGCGTGATACGTCACCCGCTGCCGCACCTCGCCGGCCGGATCGTTTATTTATTTACGAGTACCTACACCTGCTCAGGCCGGTCTCACTAATGTTTAAGTATGATTTATTTTATATTATTATTTATTTCGCTTCTATAAGCGACGGGTCGTCCGCCTAAATTCATTCGATTGCCGCGCGTTGTCTGACTGACGCGGCTCGTATACACGCGTGCGGAACACCATGGGGGTGAAACTGACGAGCAATCGTGGACAAAAAAAATATATACGGAAAGTGTGTGTACTCAGTTAGATAGATGGCGCTGAAAATCAAATGGTATGCTTTGCCGACGGTAGTTTTTTAATTATTATGGTTAACAAACAAAGTTCAAAGGGATGCAGTAAGACAGAAGCGGACACTCAATTTTCGGCCAGCGTCTAAGATTGTGGTTTCAGTACCCAACCTACGTGCCATCAATCCCAGGTTCGCATCCGAGTAGCCTCAAAAACTTTTCGCACTCATCAAAATCTTTTCTCACGCATCGCCATCTAGCGGTTGGAGAACATCAACATGGATCAAAATGAATTTAGATTCGTAGCTATCTCCGGTATTCAGTATTCCGGTAGGTATATACAGTATTATCTATGGAACACACTGCCGCGTGACGAGATGGAATGGGGTGATAAAAAAATGAATAAGAAACAAAAAGTGTGCACAGTATTATTGGTATACTCTTTGGTGTGCACCGTAGAGTGTAACGGTGTGCTCGATTACCTTTAATTAATTTAAATTACCTAGCCCCAAACTAGGACACTCTATACTATAGGCACTAGACAACGGATAAACATACATAGATACGAATATTACATAAATTACATCCATGACTCGGAAACAAACATTTCTGCTTATCACACAAATGATTTCGAGCACTTCACAATTAGCTACACAAACCGATGACGATGCAAAAAGAAAAAATATTTCAGAATGTTGAAAGTGAAAAGCCAAAAAGAAAAAATTAAAAAAAAAAAAAAACTTTGGTTCTCTGTCGGATCAATGCGCGATGCGAATCCTGTCGCAAGATTCCGTGATGCTATGAGCGCCGTCGCAGATTTCGGCGTTGCGGCGTCTTGCGGTTTGTTGCGTCGGCCTAAACTAAGTTATCAGCTGGCTTACATTTCCAGGCTTCCCTCGACGTAGCCATCGAATACGCGTCTAAGCGGCTCGCTTTCGGCAAGCCCATCATGAAGCTGCAAGCCATCCAGCACAAGCTGTCCGACATGGCGCTGAAGCTGGAGGCAGCACGCCTGCTGACGTGGCGCGCGGCCTGGCTCAAGGACAACAAGCTGCCGTACACCAAGGAAGCCGCCATGGCCAAGTTGGCTGCTTCAGAAGCTGCTACGTTCGCGTCTCATCAGTGCATACAGGTATTTGTTGATTCACATTCACTAGTCTCCGGGCTCAGCCCAGTGTGCTCCCATATAAATTTCATCTAAATTCGTTAAGTCGTATTCGTATTAAACATGGCGCATCAAAGTCAATAAGACCAAATCAGTCCATGTTACGTTTAAATTGCGTAAAAAACATGTCAACCATAAGAAATTAATGAAAAGCAAATACCACAGATGGATGAGTACATCTGGTTATATTTTCTAAATAGAAACAACTCCGTCTAAAACTCTGAAAATATCAGTAGATGATATGGAAGTATTCAAACCTTAACAGAAAATATCAGTAGATGATATGGAAGTATTCAAACCTTAACAGAAAATATCAGTAGATGATATGGAAGTATTCAAACCTTAACAGAAAATATCAGTAGATGATATGGAAGTATTCAAACCTTAACAGAAAATATCAGTGGATGATATGGAAGTATTCAAACCTTAACAGAAAATATCAGTGGATGATATGGAAGTATTCAAACCTTAAAAGAAAATAAAATGCTCGTTTATAAGGCCATCTTAAAACCAGTGTGGACCTACTATGCATCTTACGACGGATCCAGTCTAAGGTTCTGCGCTTGATAACCAACACACACGGATATTCGGATTGAGATAACAAGTACACCAGTTTTTAAGTCAAACTCTAAACTATCCAACACTGAAACCCGCATCGCAATCGGTCCAGTACTTTTTACGTGATTCGCAAACAAACAAACATACAGACACATATTCTTGTTCAGTAGCTTATTTTAAGTACCGTAGACGTTTAGTTTTATTATAAGTATAGATAAGTAACATTAAAAAAAAAACAAAAAAAAATAACCTTTAATGTGCTTTTTAACTTATTTTTCTTCTTTTTAAATGCATCGTCACTTAAAGCATTTATTTCCTTCATTTTTTTTGTCTTCGTTTTGTGACCTACCCTGAAAGTTTCAGCCGGATAGCTAATCAGGAAGTGCTCGAAATTTTAGTAGCAAGATTCCAGGACAGACAGCAAAAGATACATACGTACATACCAGTGAAGTTAACAAAAGTTTTTAATAAAAATCTGTTTCAGGTTTTGGGAGGCATGGGCTACGTCACGGACATGCCCGCGGAGCGTCACTACCGGGACGCCAGGATCACCGAGATATACGAAGGGACGTCCGAGATTCAAAGACTGGTTATCGCTGGACAGCTTATCAAAGAATATGGTCTCAATTGAACAGATTACTACAAATGTACAATAGTTTATGAGGAATCTAGTAGGTATAAGTTTACTGTAGAAATGTAATCATAGTGCCTAGAAATGATTTTAAATAAAATATTTAAAAAAAGGACTGCCTGAAATGTGCTTCCAGAAATGATATCACAAAGTACTTTTAATAATGATATTAACTTTAAAGTTTATCGTCCACCGCCAGCTAAACTAAGTTTAGTTTAGTTCTATTTAATTATTAGTTTATTAAATTTAGTTTAGTTCTATTTTCTATTTATAGTTTTCTAAGTTCAGCTAAACTAAGTTTAGTTTAGCTCGCATAGTTGAGCCAGTTTTTCATACATGTGCGTCCACCGAAAACTATACCAGCTAAGCTAACTAAAATAGCCCAGCTTATACAAACTAACTTAGTTGTGTAGGCCGATCCGAAGCTACGCGAACTAAGCTAAGCCCCTCTCACCTCCTTAAGTTACCTCACTGGCGCCTTTCGCTACTCTTGTTTTGTAATGGTGATCGTGTTTACGTTTTTCTTTGTTTGTCGTATGAGGTAGTGCTGGCCTCTGATGTCAGAGTTTATCAAGACGCCCGAAGGCCTCTGACATGGCTTAACGTCTGCTATTAATCAATAACAGCCGGGACCAACAGCTTAACGTGCCCTCCGAAGGACGGAGCGATGGATAACCGCACATAACTTAGAAAAGTAATTGGTGCGTAGCCTAGGTTTACCGATTTTAGGGATACCGGGTTTTTCTTTGTGTAATAAGCAATAATCAATCATCTTTTCCTATGACGGATGAAATCCTCTTCTCTGTACTCTCGTCATATTTCTTTTCTTGTTCTTCCGTTACGTTCGATTAACTCAACACTCCAGCACAAACTGATTATCACTAACGTAGTTTTAGCTTATTTTTCGGTGGACGGACAGCTTATTCACAGTTTAGCGTAGCTTAGTTCATAATTAGTTTAGCTGGCGGTGGACGATCTGCTTTAAACGTGAATAAGAATGGAATAGTTAGTCTTAGTTAATAAATATAATATGATGAGCATATTATCTTTACCTAAAACAGTACCGTGATATACTAACTGACAACGACAAAGAGACAACGCACAGCCTAAACCGGTGGACCTAGAGATTTGAAATTTGGAAGGAATATTCCTTGAGTATCCTAGAGATGACATCGCAGCAAGTCGATGGATGGAGACGGCACAAGATCGCTCGTCATGGCGCTCTTTGGGGGAAGGCCTATGTTCAGCAGTGGACTTCTAAAGGCTGACATGATGCAAGAGGTGCGGAAAGGAAAGATTTTTGAAATTTCATCCATAACGGGGCGAACAGGGTTGGCTGAGTTTGCACGCAGGGAAAGCTGCGGGCACAGCTAGTCTATTATATGGCAGGAACTATTACTTACTTACTATGTTTTACCTTGACAATGCAGCTGGTTTTTGATATAATATACATTATTAATGGTTTTGATTTCTATACATGTATAAATCATTTATAAATGAACATTGGTAATAACTATGTGTATCCTTATATAATAAATGCAATAATCTGTGTGTATTTATCTTTGTAACCACTTAGCTCCGTAACGGCTGCACGTATTTTGATGAAATTTTTGTATATGGTTGTCGTAAGTCCCGGGATAACATTTAAGGTAATTTTTACCAAAGAAAAGACTGCCTAATAGTAATTCTACCTCTAAATTATAAGATAATTTCTGATTTTATACTCTGTAAAATAAAAATGATGGACATAAGTTTTATTCATAATAATTTTAATAAAAAAGAAATCATGGAATATATTTCAAAAATCTTTTTCTTAAAATATAAACAGATGTCACTAATTAAATAAGGTATGTATTTTAAACTCCAAAATGTTGACAAAGTAAAGAATACATATAACAAGAAATAAAATTGTGTGACTTTATAAAATAAATGCTGATTTCTGGCTACAATGCTTTGATTACTGTCCCGGTCCTGAGAGAGACTTGTCCATGAATTTCCTCTTGGCGAAGCACAGCCACCACTTACTGGGCTTGCCGTCTTCTGTGGCAAACACCTGACGAAAATAAATTCAATATACAACATCGACAGAGAGATCTGAAATACAAGATACAAATTACGTATTTCCATCTTAGATCTAAAATACTCTTTTAAATGCATTTTTTATCTTGTCGTCGCCATCTATCAAATAGGCCCCAGACTAATGTTTCATAATTCATATAATAAACTTAAACTCCATAAAATTGAGTTTTCTTTCAAAAAGTATCTTATCTTTTAAAATTAGTTATAAGATACGTATCTTGGTATCTAAGATTTCAGATACCATTGCAAAGGGTATCTTGTATTTGGTGTCTGAAATACCTTCAGATTCGCAGGTCACGTTAAGTTTTCGGTCCTGGCTGTTATTGATCAATAGCATGTCAGAGGCCTTTAGGCAGCCTAACAAAGTATAACATCAGAAACCAGGACTGCTTCATACAACAAGCGAGCAAGAATAAAAATAAAATATAATGAAAAAAACTGACGTGCATTTAATTTCTCCTTTGACGTCAGCAGCTAGAATCTGGCTAGATGCCTTCCAATTTTGAAATTCTCCAATTTTTCTCTAAATATAAGATACAGTTGGAGGCATGAGGCCCACGAACTGACCTGTCAAAGGAGACATGAAATGCGTGATGCTGTATCTTATATTTCAAAATCAACAATCTAAAGCTTGTTAGCCTCTTTGTATGCAGTCTGTTTTTTTTTTTTCGAAAACTTTTTGGCCGAATTAATTCGTTTACCCCTGTAAATGTGAGTGTGGTCGTTTTTTCTTTTTACAACTTACAAGTATGTCATTCACCTGATGGTCCACGCCTGCTCATAACAATTGTAGTGCCACCCAGAACTTTGGAGTGAGAAATCTTACAAAGCACTGCACTCGAAAATTATAAATTAAAATTATGATATTATTCAATTGATATCTAACAAATGATATCTATTTTTAGTAATCAAATACTTGACATAAATCATTATTGGTAAAATTGACTAGGTAGTTTTAGGTGATTGTGCATGTTATGAAATTATAGTTTTAATGTTTGGACGTCTTAATTGTTATAATTATGTCACCTGTTGTATAACCTATTGTATTAAGAAAATAAATGAATGTGAATCTCGCTTGTAGATATTGCCCTCCAAACTAGACCACATTATTATTTGCACACTTCTGCTCAGCAGTTTTGCAGCTTCAGGCAAAAGGTCTAGCCCCACAGAAAACAACAATGTAAACGGTCCACCTCCAGCTAGCCACATCCTCAAAATTAGAAAAAAGAA
This sequence comes from Alsophila aescularia, assembly GCA_946251855.1. Taxonomy (NCBI): domain Eukaryota; kingdom Metazoa; phylum Arthropoda; class Insecta; order Lepidoptera; family Geometridae; genus Alsophila; species Alsophila aescularia. The sequence continues at coordinate 9,756,224 of OX276385.1, forward strand.
CATCAAATTAAGTGAAAACCAGAAGAAAATAAGTTCAGTAGTTTCTGAGATAAATCCTATGTCCTATGATTTATAATACGATTATCTATACCTTTTCGCACACTCTGCCACCAGTTTCATGTCTCAACTGTTGTAAATACTGTCTCATCAAATCTGAAAATACAATAATACTTATTGAAACGATATAAATAATACCCAGAAAAAGTTCACAATGTACATAACTGTAATAAATTAAAAATCAGCCTTATCTAAATTTAAAAAGTAACTAAAGATATGATATACTTAGAAAACAAAACCGTGACATAGCTATTGACATACCACTGAGATTGTATGAATTTTCCATACAAACGTAATAACAAAATCATTTGTAATTGGAGCATATTTCCACAGTGTTATGATATTATTCAGATTCGGTTAGTGTTTATCTAGGTTCCCAACTGTATTTTGTTTTCAAAATGCTTACCTGAACCGAAATGTAAATGTAAGCAACTATTGCATTTTCCTTATTTTCATGACAAACATACAATTTGCTTATATTCTGTTTCAGGTAAGCATTTTGAAAACAAAATACAGTTGGGAACCTAGATAAACACTATCCGAATAATATCATAACACTGTGAAAACATGCTCCAATTACAAATGATTTTGGTATTACATTTGTATGGAACTTTCGCCCTCCGCCGACCCCTTAAAGAAGGATTTTTTAGGCCCGTATTAATAAATCGCTCTTGGTTGAGCTCTCAAGTGCGATATCAACTGATACACTCTCAAGTTGTGATCAGCATCTTAAGATCGTCGCTGATTAATAAAGACGTTTCAAGAGCATCTCAGATCATGTCGCTTTCAAGAGCCGCATCTCAAGATGCTACGTCACGAACCAGAACTTGAGAGCAAGATTGAATGAACGAGTTATTTTCTTTATTGAAAGTTCGGTTTTTGCTCAAATAAGATATAGCGTAAAGTTAAAATTTATTACTTCGATGTAGTTGAATTAAATTATATGCGATTATATTAAACGTAATGTTTATTTTCTACATAATTATCATAACCTTTCTTTAGTTTTTTTGTAGAAAGGATGTAAGCCATAATATTTATCTATATTTTCAAAGTTACACTATCTATTAAAGAACTTAACGCAATTCATCAATGAATGACTATAATTTATGAAAATAAAAGTTTGTTTATTGGCCATGCAGTATTTCCAGCGCGTATCCTTTGGTTACGATTTCGGATCTTTTTAGACTTCAGCGAGTCCTCGCCAGGTTCTGATATCTACCAAATATTCGGGTCTTTTCGCAATCATGCCAAATAAATTTGTTTATTCCCAGAGGAATATAAAAATATTCTTATAATGATTGTTAATATAATTATAATTATCAACTTCTGACATAATATTTTCGAAATTCTTGATTCTAACAACTGGAAATCACGCTCTCAAGTCACGGATCGACTGCACTCAACATTCTGCATCTCAAATCGCATCTCAAGTGCGCCCTTGAGAATCGAGATTGATTAATTATTAAACACTAACTCAGCTGATTACGGCATCTCAATCAACAGCTTAAGATGTGTTTATTAATTAGATTCGCATCTTGAGATCGCTCTAAAGAGCGCTCTTGGAGTTGAGGTCGGTTTATTAATACGGTCCTTAAAGTCCATCCTTAAGCAGGTGAACAGGGATAGTAAATTTTATATGAAGTTTTTTTTTTTAGTTTATGTAGATGATACTTTGTAAAATATATAGTCCCAAAAAAAAACAAGACAAGTGTTTTATATAATGAGAGTTGCAAAGTTACACAGAAACATTAATATTTTTTTAACATACTAATACGGATTTTTATCATACATAGATATGTTAGGTCCTGTAATAACAAAAACACATAAGATTCTTTTCAGGATACTTTTCATCATTATTATCATCACAACATACATGGGGATTTTGATGAAATTTGGCATAAAGACACTTATGGTCCTGGAATAACAAATATACTTTTTATAATCATCATCACCATCATCATCATCATTTATGTGAGGGCGAAATCTTAATCTGTATATATAAATAAATATATTCAGGAAATTCACACCAATTACCTAGCCCCAAACTAGGATATTCTGTACTATGGGCACTAGATAACGGATAAACATACTTAGATACGAATATTACATCCATGAATCGGAAACAAACATTTTTGCTCATCACACAAATGATTGCACCTTGTGGGATTCGAACCCACGACTGTTTGATTTCGTAGTAGGGTAGTAGTATGTTTTTAATGTCAGGGTCATGATAATAATTCTTAGGTAAAGATGCAAAATAGATAATTACTGTGAAATGATCATTACAACAGGGATGGATTCTTAAGTATATATTTGCGGGAAAATGAAGGGTGTTCATAGTAACGCATATGAAGTTGCGAGAAAATGAAGGGTGTTCATAGTAATGCGTATGAAGTTGCGGGAAAATGAAGGGTGTTCATAGTAACGCATATGAAGTTGCAGGAAAATGAAGGGTGTTCATAGTAACGCGTATGAAGTTGCGGAAAAATTAAGGGTGTTCATAGTAACGCGTATGAAGTTGCGGGAAAATTAAGGGTGTTCATAGTAACGCGTATGAAGTTGCAGGAAAATGAAGGTTGTTCATAGTAATGCGCATGAAGCAGCGGGAAAATGAAGGGTGTTCATAGTAACGCGTATGAAGTTGCGGGAAAATTAAGGGTGTTCATAGTAACGCGTATGAAGTTGCAGGAAAATGAAGGTTGTTCATAGTAATGCGCATGAAGCAGCGGGAAAATGAAGGGTGTTCAGAGTAACGCATATGAAGTTGTGGATAAGAGCTAGTATCTACATAAATACTATGATGAGAAGCAGGGTAGGTCCATAGTACTATAATGTAACTAATAACATAGAAAGTAGGTATAATACAGAGAAACCTTGCTGAGAACTTACTATGATGTTATTAGATATATATTATTGCAAATCTTACCAGATTCTTGAGTGCTAGCAGGCTTAGCATAGACAGAGTTTAGAGGGAAGCCATATTCCCCAGGAATGTCAAACTTGGATATGGCTAGCATGTACATTTCCTGTTGTCCCTGGTTCTTATTAGAACACTTCTGTAGCTTCTTGAGACATTCCGAGATATACAGTGTCAGGTATATGAGAACTCTGTCTGCATCAGACTGAAAAAAAGGAAAAAATATATACCTAAAGTATGTCACAAAACTGTAAATATGACTGAACAAGGAAAAATATTAACCTCTCTATAATAAGTCTAAAATAATCCTCATCCATTGTAAATTGATAAATAAATGCAACAAGGGAAGGACCTAAGAATGGGTTAATGTACATGTAACTTGGTCAACAGGGTTGATAAAAAACATGTTATTTTTTAAACAATACATATTTTTTTATTTATAAAAAAAATGTTATTTTTGGTTTCTATTAAATTTTTCGTGTTTTTTACCATAAACAGCAGTTATTACTTATTATCTGACCACTTTCTAATAAAGCTGGTCCCACATAAAAATCATGAACTTTGGTCAAGTGTTTTTTTTTAAAACCATTTGAAGTCAGTTTTGTGGTAAAAAAGGTTTTGAACTTACACTTGTATCTTAATAAGCATTTATTTCTAATACCATAACATTATTATTTTACTTAATTGATGAAATTATATGGAAAAAACCAGTTTGATTTCAATCACAGATTTTTATTAAAGAAAACGTGCTGTTGCGGGACGCCTGGCAGTTGTGTAAACGTCGAATATGGCTGAGCTGAGGCGGAAAGAGCCGACGAGCCACGAGCGACGCGTCGCCACGCCGTGAGTCGGCAGTACCCTCGTACTGCGCCATTAGATGTTTACACATAAAAAAACACTTGATTTAAATCAAATGATTCAAATCAATCAACCCTGCTTGGTCACTTGGTCTCTGACCGACATCCAATTTCCAAAGTCAAGGTATGACAGCAAGCAGAGGAGCACAGCATTCGAGGTGTTGTTAAATTAACAGAACATGTTTTCGAAACACAAAACTACCCTCCAGAACAGGTATTGCAGATGTAGCTCTAAAAGCCGCCAAGCAGAACTGAAACTGGACGGGCCATGTCTGCTGCAAGCCCGAGGTGCTATGGGCCAAAGTAACTACTAAGTGGAGTCCCAGAAAGGAAAGAAGGTGAAGCAGCAGACCACGCAAAAGATGGCGGGACAAGCTTGACACCTTTGACAAAAACTGGCACACAACAGCACAGGTTCAGTTCTATTATTCAGGCCACTATATTAGGTACTTTTTAGCTCATGAGGTGTTGCCACTGTCACAGTTCAAAACTAACTTATCCTAGTTGTTATGTACCCATTGAGGGTAGTTAGAAAACCAGTCTGAAGATGTCTACCCAACCAGTATTTGTGCTCTGCTAGTTCCCGGAATATTTGTGAGTTATATTATAGTGGCGACGAGAAAAACATTGTCTACACCTGCCTAGGAGTAATATTGATAACTTCAAGTTATCAATGGGGCCGTTTCTTTTGTAATAATTGGCGAAAATAACTGTTAAAAACGCTAAATATGATCACAATTGGTGTTCCCTATTGCCATTTGTGGGCGAAATTAGCGTTCTGAATATTTTCGATCACCGTTCGGTTTGCAAGTTTCGATATGTTGACATAGGAAAATCGACTTTATTTCGTCAGGGATAGGGTCGTTTTTCATTCAGTTTGGAAAGGATTTTTTACCATAAACAGCAGTTATTACTTATTATCTGACCACTTTCTAATAAAGCTGGTCCCACATAAAAATCATGAACTTTGGTCAAGTGTTTTTTTTTTAAACCATTTGAAGTCAGTTTTGTGGTAAAAATGGTTTTGAACTTACACTTGTATCTTAATAAGCATTTATTTCTAATACCATAACATTATTATTTTACTTAATTGATGAAATTATATGGAAAAAACCAGTTTGATTTCAATCACAGATTTTTATTAAAGAAGGGCCACTATATTAGGTACTTTTTAGCTCATGAGGTGTTGCCACTGTCACAGTTCAAAACTAACTTATCCTAGTTGTTATGTACCCATTGAGGGTAGTTAGAAAACCAGTCTGAAGATGTCTACCCAACCAGTATTTGTGCTCTGCTAGTTCCCGGAATATTTGTGAGTTATATTATAGTGGCGACGAGAAAAACATTGTCTACACCTGCCTAGGAGTAATATTGATAACTTCAAGTTATCAATGGGGCCGTTTCTTTTGTAATAATTGGCGAAAATAACTGTTAAAAACGCTAAATATGATCACAATTGGTGTTCCCTATTGCCATTTGTGGGCGAAATTAGCGTTCTGAATATTTTCGATCACCGTTCGGTTTGCAAGTTTCGATATGTTGACATAGGAAAATCGACTTTATTTCGTCAGGGATAGGGTCGTTTTTCATTCAGTTTGGAAAGGATCCGTAGTGTCAAAAGTTGCTTGTTAAAAATGTACATTTCGAAATTGCCCACAATGCCATCCCATTATCTCGAAAGCAGGGAATATTACTCCTATTATTACTCCTAGGCATAAACTGAAAGTGTGGAGTTATGCCGGATAAAATTTCGAGTGGCGTTTTTAGTTATCCGCTTACATGCACCAAGTCTCTACGGTTGCCAAATAAAAAAAGCCCGATTGCACCATACCTCTGTGGTTGCCAAGGTCTACGTGTTCATTTATTTTCGATTTATTCAAGTTTTATCGTATGGAGGGCCATTTATTTAATCTACGGTACTAGTAATATCATGTAGCTACCCAATAAAATGCCATAGTCTCAGAAAAAGATTCAATACAACTTAAAAAAAAAAACCGCGACGCACGACTCTGAAAAAAATATGTTACGGGTAAAAATATTTTGAAAATTCTGCAAATAAGCCGTAAGTTCATGAGATAACAAGTGTTATATATTAAAATTATCGTTGTTTCAATCTCTATCAATTAAATTATTCGTATGAATAAAGCTTCTTTAGTTACAAAATAATTAAAGCCCGATTGTGTCATGCTTGTCTAGTTGCGAGTCGAACATATTATCGATTTATTTAAAAGTTATTGAATTTAGGTCTCTTTATTTAATCTAAGTTACTAGTAATAGCATGTAGCAACACAACATTAACTTTATATTTCACTTATAAGCTCTAGATTTTCCAGAAATAATTTTTAAAAATCACGCATTATTTTTGCCTGATTTTATTTCGACTTTAGTCGATTATTAAAAAAACCCTTGACTATTTCGATTTTATTTTTTATCTGTTGGAAAGGTACATCGGTAGCGGTCATAGATACGGGTGCATTCCGAAACGCGCAAATATCGATAAAATCGATATTATCGCGCTAAAACGCGTACCGAGTGCGCATCGTGAGCGCGTGAGCGCAACAACGGTATCCCTTATGACGTCACGGATTACGTCATTACATCCACCATTTTGCGATTACACCGACCATGCCCCAAACCGATATCACCGTGAGCGCTACTGTCAAGACTGACGGTTGTTTACAAAGAAAACTGTTGTTTGAATTCAGTTGTGTGTGTTTTTCGTACAGTTTTCCAAATATTACTAAAGACAATTGACCAATTTTTAGACATACTACTTTGCCCACGAGTATTACTTTGTATTTTGAGCAAATTTTGAGGTTATGTTGTTGTGATCTTGTAATGACGCTCACGAGCGTTCCGAATCAACTGCAGCACTCGAACTGCCGTGAGCGCGATATCTGAATCGGAACGCAAATTAGCACTGTGATCGCTCACAGCGATATTATCGTGAATCGGAATGCACCCTACATATAAAAAACTATAGGTCGTCGCTGAAGATCTCGAACAAAAAAATGTTGAAAATATCAATCCATACATTTTGACTTTCTTCAACTCTCAGCGTGTTTTTATAAATATTTTGAATAGAGATGTATTATAATAACACTGCAAATCTATTGTATATTATTTTAGCTACACAGAACAGTCGTTTGTTTAATAAAGAACCGTATGAAGCAGTTATAAAAACGGTTTGTTTACGCAAGGTAGCTGCCGGCAGTAATGATATTACTGTCCACAATGAAGGGTTGAATATAGTGCTGCAGAGGTTAAATGATGCCGGTCTCAAAGTAAACAAAGATAAATGTGTCTATGGGGTGCCCAGAGTCCAATTTTTGGGTTTTGTTATTGATGAATCCGGAATACATCCAACTAAAGACAAAATTGACTCCATTGAGAAGACCCCAGCACCTAGGAATGTAAAGGAATTACAGGCGTTTTTAGGACTTCTAAATTTTTATGACAGATTTTTGCCTCATAAAGCTAATATAGCTGAGCCGCTATACAGGTTGTTAGAGAACGAATCAGAATGGAAGTGGAACAAAAAGCATCAATTAGCTTTTAGGACTTTAAAGTCGAATCTTTCTAGTGACGATACACTTATTCATTACGATGGCCACAGGAAGCTAATAATATCTTGCGATGCATCACAGTATGGGTTGGGAGCCGTTCTCGAACATGAAATGGGTGATGGAACTATAAGGCCAATAATGTTTGCATCTAGAACTATGAATGTTCATGAGAGAAACTATGCGCAGATAGACAAAGAAGCTGTTGCAATAATCTTTGCCCTAAAGAAATTTCACCAGTATATCAGCGGTTGGAAGGTAATCATTAAGACAGAACATAAACCATTGTTGGGGATATTTGGACCAGGAAAGCCAATTCCAAGTATTATATCTCCCAGAATGCTCAGATGGGCATTATTATTAAACTCTAAAGGGCTTCACAGACAACTAAGATACGATAATATTTGATGTTACGATATCTGCATATAAAATATTATAGCATCTTAGGGTATCACACATGGTTAAGATACGATAATATATTGAAATTATTCATTCGCTCGCTGGCCGCCCTAGGTGCCACACGCATTTCTTCACCGCTTTCTATATACAGGGTGATAAAATATGAGTAATACAGTTTCACTATTAGATTTATTAGATAGCTCATCAGACGACGATTCTGATTTCGAATTTGATATGCAAATTGATGAAAAAAAAAAAACAAAAAAAATGAAGATCATTAAAAAAAACAGGGTACATTAAATAAACTACTGTAAGTACAATAATATACTTTTTTTTTTAAAAACATATAGGTAACTTTTAACCTAGAGAAAAGCCATGGGCACAGCCAATTAAACCAAAACAAGCACTAATTAAAAATGTATATAACCCCCGACTTCCCACCCCCCATTATAGCTATGAATCATCTTGTTTACCCCAGCTTTCAAACATAAAAAAACTACAGCTAAACCGGTCCATTTGTTGGGAAGCTACAATTTTCACCCCCTTTTCTTTCTCACCTCCCCCCTCCCTCTCCCATATGTCTAAGAAACATCTCGATAATATTGGCTTTCAAACAGAAAAAACCGCATCAAAATCGGTCCATTCGTTTGGGAGCTACGATGCCACACAAACACGCACACACACACAAAAACACACACACACAGTGATACACACCCTAAACTTATAACACCAGTCTTTTTGTTTACGGGTTAAAAAAACGTCACGAAAAAACAAAACATAGCAACCTGTAGAGCATTTACGATATATTTCGTATCTTAAGATGACATCTTTTAATACATTCCATATCACTCAATATCTTAAGATACTGTAAGATGCAAATATATATTATCTTCGCCGTTTGTGATGGTTCATATAAATTGTATAGCAAGCGATATTTTATCTTAAGATATTTGATCTTAAGATAAAATATTATTGTATCTTAGCCGTCTGTGACGCATTTTATGATTATGAAATTCAATATGTCGAAGGAAAGAATTTGGGAAGTGCAGATGCATTGAGTCGTTGGCCATCAGAAGAATCAACAGAGGAAGAAGAATATTCGGGAGTTCTATTAATAGAAGAGACACCTATAGAGTTGGAGTTTACGGCGGTAGAAGTTGCAAAATTTACAAAGAAGGACCAAGTATTGACTAAAGTTTTATACTGGATAAGAAATGGATGGTCTACAAAGGTCGACAAAGAATTTAAATTGTATTGGCAGAAGAGAGAAGAACTGTCAGTTCATAGTAACTGCATACTATGGGGTAACAGGGTTGTGGTGCCTGAAAAGATGTGGGCACATATCCTGGAAGAGTTACACCGAAACCATGATGGAATAGTAATTACTAAAGCGTTAGCAAGAAGTTATTTTTGGTGGCCTGCCATGGACAGAAATATAGAAGAAATTATAAAAAATTGTACTATTTGCTCTGAAAATAGAAACATGCCAACACAGGTCACTCATCATTGGATCAAACCTGATAAAGCTTGGTCAAGACTAAGTACATATAGATTATGCTGGACCATTTCAAGGGAAAACTTTTTTAATTCTCATAGACGCATATTCTAAATGGCCAGAAGTGAAAATAGTCAATGATATGAGCAGTGCCACATTAATTAAAACTTTAAGGGATATTTTTGCTAAGCAAGGATTACCGGACTGCTTGGTGAGTGATAACGAAAGGAGTTTCATTTCAGAAAAGTTCAGGAACTACCTGAAAGATTGTGGCATTAGACAGGCATGTGTAGCACCATACCAGCTTCTAATGGGCAAGCTGAACGCACCATACAGACAGTAAAAAATAAATTGAAGAAGTTGACATCGGAGCCATGGCATGTCCGTCTACCGACTATGCTTTATGGACTAAGGGCCACCCCTAATAGTGTCAATGAAAAGACGCCAGCTGAACTCCTTAACAACCGCCGATTCAGAACTAAGTTTCACTACCTTAACCCTTTGTCTTATAAAACTAACCAAGAATTGAGTGCCAATGAGAAGAATGAGGAAATTAAAGTATGGTCTTTTAGTAATGGACAGTCAGTATATGTCCGTAATTATGCCAAGGGACCTCACTGGTTAAGAGGAATAGTAGAGAGACGGGTAGGGGTTTGCAGATACTTGCTGCAATGGAACGGAAGACTTCTGATGAGACATATTAACCAGATGCATAGCAGTGGAGTGGCGAATAATAAAAAGGTATCATAAGTGACAGTACAGCCTGAAACAGAGAAAGACAAAAGTGATGATGAAAATTACATTGTAATTCCCTCACCAAAGAAATGGGCGGACATCATTGGAGTATCAGGGCCACAAGACATTGTAATACCGAATAAAGTTGGAGTAGTGAGGAACAAGCGGGCTTTGTCATTCTTGCCACCATCATCCAATTCAAAGAAAATAAGATCAGGCAGCATGGACTCAGAAAATGAAGAGATTGAGTCTGATGAAGAATAGCAAATTCATAATAGTAAAAATACCCATAGTTTTAAGTACTTATATATTAAAAAATAATATGTGTCTAGTGTTAACCTGAAACCAGGGTAAAGACTAAGTATAAAAGTGAAAATAATGGTGAACTATCTAGAAGGGAAGGCATGTTATGTACCCAAGTGAGGGTAGTTAGAAAACCAGTCTGAAGATGTCTACCCAACCAGTATTTGTGCTCTGCTAGTTCCCGGAATATTTGCGAGTTATATTATACTAGTGTTTGTGGCAACTATATTATATTAGTTATCTACTTTTTAGTGCATCGCCAGCTGCTGCTGCAGAAGTTCAATAAATAGCATAGTAGAAAATAAACATGGCCCCATTGATAACTTCAAGTTATCAATGGGGCCGTTTCTTTTATAATAATTGGCGAAAATAACTGTTAAAAACGCTAAATATGATCACAATTGGTGTTCCCTATGGCCATTTGTGGGCGAAATTAGCGTTCTGAATATTTTCGATCACAGTTCGGTTTGCAAGTTTCGATATGTTGACATAGGAAAATCGACTTTATTTCGTCAGGGATAAGGTCGTTTTTCATTCAGTTTGGAAAGGATCGGTAGTGTCAAAAGTTGCTTGTTAAAAATGTACATTTCGAAATTTCCCACAATGCCATCTCATTATCTCGAAAGCAGGGAATATTAGTCCTATTATTACTTATAGGCATAAACTGAAAGTGTGGAGTTCTGCCGGATAAAATTTCGAGTGGCTTTTTAGTTAATAATCTATGGAAAAAAATAAGTTACTATGCCACCGATTCTAAAGACGAGCCGCAACAAGTTTCCAAACAAGGCAGAAGCGATAGAGATATGCAAAGGTTAATAATGTAAATTAGTACTAATCCTTTCTTCCTGTGTACCACAAATGACATAACATGATGTTATCTAGTGCCAACAAATATTTTCGTACCTTAATCTCATAAAACCTGAAGAACACGTTGGCTTTAAAGTAATTGAGAGCCTCATCGATGATATCAAGCTCAATCTTAGGACTCACGGGCGCTGGACCACGGAACGTAGTCCGAATTGGTAATAGGGCTAAGTTGCCGACTGACTGGGTGTTATCCACTAATGTGGAGTGATAAGCCTAGAACAACAATCCAAGTGAGTAAACATTGAAATTATTAATTCTTACACACTATAGGTAGTGAAAACTTACAGGCATTTTTACAAGGTTGCCAAGATACACTCGAGACCACACACGAAGTCGCAAAGTGGCTCAGAATTCTTAACTTAAATATGAATATGACCCAGCCAAAGCTTAAATTTTATTCATTTGCTTACGAAACAGGAAATATTTCTTATTTTTTCCGAGAATGAATCACTTTTAGAACAGTTTGGCGACTTTTTTTGACAGGTTGTTTGTTTGACAATATTGATTTGACATTTTAGTTTTTATTTTTCCCAGTTTCTTTCGCCGTTCCTTCTTTTCAGTTTCAGGAAGAGTAGGCAATGACTTGTTTGGGATTATGCCAGTAAGTAGAGAATGAACATCAGTCAAAATCGTAAACGCGAGAATGAGTTCTTTCTACGGTCAAAATGGACCAGCCCCCGATTCAGAACCTTTCGATAACGAACCGAATCGATTAGTTTCGATATTGTGAATGAAAAATGTATTGACTTGAACGATTTCAAACCGAATCCACAGTATCAATGCCCCCGATTCAGATTCTTTTGATAACTCAGTTGTCGATCGATATGGTATTTTTTATTCTGTGGATTCGGTTTCAAATCATTCAATTCAATACATTTTTCATTCAATAAATCGAATCGAATTGATTCATCCTTCGTTAACGAAGGGGCGCGTTCACTTACAACGTTCGAGGACGCACGAATCATCCGTGCGATTATCACTCGTTCATCCGGAGTTAGTGAATGACTTTGGACGTCCACATAGAACTAACAACTGTCAAGTGTCAGTTTCATACTATTCCTCCCCTCCCCTACTATTTTTCGAATGACCCAGGCGAACGCCCGACGACGCCTTGAACGATTTCGAGTGATCGCGCGGGTGATCCGTGCGTTCTCGAACGTAGTAAGTGAACGCGCCCAAGGGTTCTGAATCGGGGGGCTGACTTCATCAAGAGAGTGTATAGAAATGAGGTATCCCAGTTTTTTTAATGTGATTACTTCGTAGACAGAGAAACCAATAGACAACTAGATAGCTTCTATCGCACTCATACAAGAAAGAGAACAACTTAAGACCTCAATAAACCATCCGGATGCGTCCGGCAGCCGCAGTAACTGTTGGATACATCCGGCTGAACTGGCAGTATATTTTATACTAAACTGAGCATACTAGCAAGATGTAAGTCGCGGACGTGACCTTGGGCCCTCAGACATCCGGCGTCCAGCTGCCACGTCCACCATCCGGCTGCTGCGTCCGGCATAGTTCGAGAGACGTTCAGCCGTACACACAGTCAGGAGTGGCGTCCGCGGACGGCATACGCGGAAGTACCCAGTTGGATTGTCGGACCCAAGTAGACATAGTGATCAACAGCTTCGATAATATCGTTCCCAACATAAACCGGCATGGGTACGACATGGGCATTTGACATGATGTTCGTCTTGCCCATGTTAATTTTAAGACCCACCTGTTGGGAAACAATATTGAGGTCACTGAGCATTGTGCTTAGGTGTTCCAGGTATTCAGCCATGATGACTATATCATCAGCAAATCGAAGGTGACTGATGTTTTCGCCATTGATGTTAACCCCAAATCCGTTCCAGTTCAGAAGCTTGAATATATCTTCCAGTGCAGAGGTGAACAGTTTCGTTTCGGCGTTGCCAGACTTCAGTTAGAAGCTCGTCACATCTGCCGGCTGAGCTACCTCTTACGAAGTGACTATTATTTAATCTGTGCTACCTGTACGTCCTTTTATTTTAGTTTTCTATTCTGTATGTTCCTAGCAGCGCGCGTGCGGTGCAGTAAATAATAGACTAGCTGTGCCCGCGGTTTCGCACGCGTGGTCATTTCTTCAGATTAAAAGTACTCTATGTGCTATTCCAAGACCTAACTTTTCTTGAAACTGGTTTCGAATGAGTGCGAAGGGAAAATACCGGGCATTGGTCGTGGTCCACCTGCTCAGTTCAACCATTTAAATAGCAACATTTGATCAAAATTTCTTCAACCGTCAGAAGTATTTTTATCTATTGCTCGGCTTCTACTGATTGGATTGAGATACCAATTATACCAGATTTAATTAAATTCTAAGTTATCTAACAGTAGAAACTGCATCACAATCAGTCCAGTAGATTTTACGTGATATAAGAACAAACAAACATATAGACAAGATATAAAAAAAACTTATTTAACTATTTTAAGTACCCTAGATCATTTACCTAGATTTTTATAATTATCTTCTTTGTACAGACTTTTTCGTACTTGTTGCTTTATTATAAGTATACTTAGATATTAATTACTTCAAATTAACAATACTTTGGACCCCTATCCCGCAGGAACCCTCTACTCTATATCCCATACTGGAGCCAAAACTGTGTTTAAAAGCTTTTATTTAACTTGCAATGTTTGTATGTATGTATGTTTTTCTAGGTCAGATCTTGCAAACTGAATTAGAACCACTTCCTCTTATCATACGGAGTAGAATTTTTACATGTTGGTTCATTTCCAAGGATTAGCTCCAGACAAAGGAAATCTTTCACTGTACTGTACTGTACATTTAATTTTAATTTTAACATTAAATTTTATGTTGACATGGTCTCCAGATAAAATAACTCTTCAACGGTGAACAGCACAGACACGAAAGAACAATGGCGAACTCCCATACATGCTTTTATGTCAGTCAAATTCACAGTGTCTTTAGACAAAAAATATCGCTAGTAATTCAGCATTATTTCCTGAGATTGTTAGTCTAAGATATATTTTTTGGGGAGGCCAGGAATAATTGTTATTAGGCTTCAAAGTTTTGTAGGTTATGTTACTGTTAATGACCTTTGAAACAAGTCTTAGAGATTTTAATTATTTTATCCGCTTAATTAGGTAGGCAAGTAAGTACTTATGCGTGATAAATATGTTTCAAGATATTGTAGGTACCTACCTATTCAATTACCTACCTAGTGTTACAGACTAGGCTTTTGAATAAAAAATATTTTTAATCTGTTACTGTCTAGCGAGATTATAAAACAATATATTTAGATATGTTGCTGCTGTTTCATGTGCAGGGAAACGGTTGTCTACTACCTTGTTACGAGTGCGCATGCACTGTATGCGCGTGTTCGTGCGCTTGGTAGCTTTTTCGCGCGCGAGCTAGGTAGTAGATAGCACAAATATTTTGCAACAATTCCTTACACAAAATATTTTATTTACACAAACCTTTGTTTCTTTCGTATTTATTGTTCAATACTTTAACCAACACGCCCTATGTACTATTATTTCTTTCATAACCTGGATGACTGGTAGATAATGCTGTTTAGCATTACGTCCTTTCTTGTACTTACACTATTTTTGTGCAAAACAATTAAATAAATTAGCATACCCTATTATTTTTTTATTTTATTTTTTATTTTTTTTATTTGTGGCAATTGTCTTTTTGACATTTCTGCCAGAGTCATGTAGCTTCGCGTCAAAAAGTTTATAAATAATTTACTAGTACAGGAAATTTAGAAACGTTAACAAGACCAGATTAATATGATGAATTTTACAAACATAGGAGAACTACATACATAAATGAATTAAATATATATATATATATACATATGAACTATAATTTATAAAACTACAATATACACAAATACTTAAAGTTTCAGATTATTTAATGAAAGGAATTGAACTAAAGACATATACATATTACGACTATTGGATGATAAAAGTTCTGTTATATGAGTTGGCAATGAAACTTCTAGTGAAATAAGAGACTGAAAGAATGAGAAATGATTCAGTAGTGGACATGAAAAGAAAATATGATTGAGATCTCCATCATCAAGACCACATTCACATATTGAAGAATCTTTAACATGAATCTTTTGCAAATGAGTAGGGATACAACAGTGACCCAGCCTCATACGAATGATTGAAGATGTAAAAAGCTTGCTGAAGTGCCACCGTGCAAACCATGGTTTACTAGGGATGTCAGGCTGAATTCTAGCAAAACCAGAACCTTTGTATTTGCTAGAAGATCTCCAGCTTATACACCAAGAATTTAATAAATATTTTTTTGGTAGGCAAATAAGGTCCTGGCTATAATTTATAAAAGGAATCTTATCGCCACAAGAAACTGCTTCCTTGGCCACTCTATCGACACGCTCATTACCAGAGAGACCAACATGCCCAGGCACCCAGGCAAGAACTACGTCTAAGCCTTTAAGGAGACATTCAGAAATAGACTTTTTGATATGAAGTAAGATTGGATGAAATTTAGAATGAAATGGATTAGAAAGCAAAGATTGGAGGGAACTACGTGAATCTGAGAAGATAATAGTAGGACGAAGTTTAAAGAGAAGGACATATTTAACCGCTTCAAGTATAGCCAAACATTCACCGGTGAACACTGACGACTCAGGAGGACACTTAACTTTTTGGACAATGTCGAATTGAGAATGGAAAACACCACAACCAACACATCCAACTGGCGATAATTTTGAGGCATCTGTGAATATTGTATGCCAACCAAGCCAATCCCTGTGCAAAATCTCTCGAAAATGCTCATCAGCATAAAGGTCACCTTTGCAGATATCAAACTCTAAAATTATTTGCGGATGAAAGGTAACAATGTCGTAATCAAAATTAAAAATTGGGAGTTTTGGAGACCGGTATGTAGGGTCTTTAAGGGATTTATAAACTATGAAACTTTTGAGCAACAGAGGATGATGTTTACATCTCCAATAACGGGAGGTATAAACGTATTGATAGAAAAGTTGAAGCTTGGGTATAAGAGGATGATTAGAAAATTGAATAAAACGAAAGAAGAATCTGTTGGAAAGAAATTGTCGGCGAAGATGGAGAGGAGGATCAACACACTCCACCTGGAGTGCATTGATTGGAGAGGACTTCATCGCACCTGCGATAATCCGAAGTGACTTTGACTGAATTAAATCAAGTTTTCTTAAGCCAACCCTGCAAGCAGGATCAAGCAGAAAAGTACCATAATCTAAAACGCTACGAATTATAGCGCTATATAAAAGTTTAAGATTAAAAGGATGAGCACCCCACCATACTCCCGACAGACACCTTAAAATTTTCAGATTCCTCTCACACTTATTTGCAATATATTCACAATGCAAACGTCCAGACAACTTATTGTCCAACAAGAGACCGAGGAATTTTACGGACTCTTTAACTGGAATTCTGCTCTCATTAACAGTAATGTTTATATCAGGAAGATTTCTTTTACGAGAAAAGATAACGATATTACTCTTAGAAGGCGAGAGATCCAAGCCATTTTTATGAAGCCAAACATTTAAATAATTAAGGGAAAGGGAAATACAGTTACTAGCATCATTAATTTTATGATGAGTACTATATAAAAGAATGTCATCCGCATATTGAAGAATGCGGCAGAGACCAATTGAGGATTCTAGATCATATGTATAGACGTTATAAAGGAGAGGACTGAGGACAGAGCCTTGAGGTAATCCCCGCCATATGGTTCTAGTTGAAGAAATCGAGGGGTCACTACAGTGGAGGAATATGTATCTCTCTGAAAGAAGGTTCATTACAAAATTACTTATTTTTACTGGAATTTTCAACCGACTAAGCTTATTCTTGAGAAGGGGAAGCTGAACATTATCATAGGCTGCAGAAATATCTAGGAAAGCACCAACAACAGATTCATTGCGAGTAAAGGCAAGTCTTATATCGGTAGTAAATATACCCAGGCTATCCATAGTGCTTTTGCCCTTTCTAAAGCCATACTGAGACTTTGCAAGAAGCTCATGACTTTCCAGGAACCACTCAAGGCGGTTCTTTATTAAGTGTTCAGCAAGTTGAGACAATAGGGCGAAAACTGAACTGAACCAAAACTGAAGAGAGAGCAATAGGGCGGTAAGAATTAGGATCTACCGGATCTTTATCAGGTTTAAGAATAGGGATTATGAATTGAGATTTCCAAGTAACTGGAACATATCCAGAATCAAAAATAATATTAACAAGAGATAAATAATAGATATGAAGGCGGACGTTAGCTTTCGAAAGAAAAGAATACGGAATGCCATCCATACCGGGGGCTGAGTCTCTGACTGATTTCAAGACTATTTCTAATTCTTTTAAAGAAAACGGTTGGTCTAAAGTTTCAATAGATGAAGGATTAGAAAGAGATGGTAGTTCTGAGGGAAGAGGGCAATATTGAGGGGCTAATTTGTCCATGAAGGAGTCAGCCCAAGCCTGGGATGGGCAACAACTTCGATATGGAGGACACCACGAACGACGATACCTATGGATCTTCTTCCATACCAAAGAGGTAGGAGTGTCAGGGCCAATGCTAGTGCAAAAAACTTTCCAGCTATCACGTTTCTTATTATGAAAGAGGCGTTTAGATTTTGCGATTACTTTATTTAATTCAGAGAAATTTTCACTAGTCATAGCCATACAAAAGGTGACTTCAGCAACCTTACGAGATTTAATTGCTTCAGTACAGTCTTTATCCCACCACGGAGGAGATGGAATTTTATTCGAATGAGGTTTTTTAATAGGGAAAGACCCATTAGCACACTCTAACAAACTGTGCACAAGCGCATCAGAACAAGATCTTATATTGTAAGAATTTATGACAGGTAATTTAGGAGAATTTATATCAGTGAGTTCATTAAATTTGGCCCACCCTGAACTATTATTGTCTATGGCATATTTAAGAAGAGGAGGATTTCTAGAAGCAGTACGCGGACATTTTTGTGAAATATTTATAAGAATAGGAAAATGGTCACTGCCATAAGTAGAAGGAAGGACACACCAAGACATAAGTGAAGCAAGTTCTGGAGAACATAAGGACAGGTCCACTGCACTAGGGTGTTCATCTGGCCGAGATCTAGTCGGGGAACCGTCATTTAAAATACAGAGATTAAGATGATCTAAGGAGTCCAATAAAAAGATCCCAGGTGAATCCGACAAACCACAACCCCATACAGAGTGATGACAATTCAGATCACCCAAAACTAGAAGAGGCTTAGGAAGAGAATTTAAAACATTAATAAGTTTACGAATTATAAATTTGGAAGGCAAAGGAATGTATAGAGAGATAACTGTTGAATTCTTAAGCTGAACAGCAACCACCTCGTAACCTTCACCATAATAAGGCAAAGAAATAATTGAGTAGGTAATATTATTTTTAATAAAAAGGGCAACACCACCAAAACCATCTTGACGGTCTCTTCTAACATCAACAAAACCCGATAACCTAAATTTGGAATCGGGTCTAAGCCAAGTTTCTGAGACCGACAAGATGTCCGGACTGTGATGGTTAACTAGATAAATAAGATCGGACTTTTTGTTAATAATACTTCTAGGGTTCCATTGGAGAATCCTGTAAACTTGATCCATTTTGTATGAAAGATAAGAGGCAACTTAAGGTGGGGGCAACGTTGGACGGTAAGTTAGAGAGAGACGGAGCACTGTTTAATAAAGGAAGAAGAGAGTTTATAAGTTTCATAAGAAGATCAACAACGAGTGACTGAAGAGGGGGATTATCTATATTTACTCTGTCCTGAGCTTGAAGAGCGCAGCCATTAGGAGCTGCTTCTGATAAATCGTCTCTAATAATATTATTATGAGCGACTCTGTCGTAACCGTTACCGTTAGCGACGGCCGAAGTAGGGGCATGATGCTTCTGAATTACCTTCTTTTTGTATACGACTCTTTGAGGTTCCACAGTATTAGTTTTGATCATATGAAAGGAGGGAAAAGGGGGAGAAGGAGACGTAGAAGAAGCGACGTTGGCGTAGGACACTTTTGACACAGAAAACAATTTAGAAGCTTTCGAGTAAGAAATTGCTTTTTGCGCCATAGCTACTTTTATATTTTTTTGACGTTGCATCTCCGGGCAAGAGTTATTCGTGGCAAAATGGTTACCCTTACATGAAATACATATTGCATTGTCCTCCTCTACTCGGCAAGACTCGCCAAGGTGAGTGGACGCACATTTATAGCATGTTGGATTAGAACGGCATTGAGTTTTCGTGTGACCATACCGACAGCACTGGAAACATTGAATAGTTGGGAAGTTATACAATGCCACTGGGAACGAATTATAACAAAGAAACACTCTGTTTGGAAGTATTTGGCCATCAAATGTTAGAACCACCGTTTGGGACGGCTTCCAAGCCACGGATCCATCGATTATAACTTTATAATTTAGTCGACGGACTTTTATAATCGAGTCACAATTGGGAGGGACCTTCATCTCTTCTTTTATCATCTCTGGGGACATGTCAGCTGGGATACCTCGTATTAATCCCATTCGTGTTACATTGTATGAAGGAATTAGGGCATTATAGTTATTTGCAGACAGAGTCGGAGATTCTATGAATTTGTTGGCGTCGATTCCGGAATGAAAATCTAAGGATATTCTGTTTCGCCCGATACTTTTTATTGAACCATCAATAATCCCTTGAAACTCTCTGTATCGGCTAAACAAAAAACGGCCGAAGGTGACTGGGTGTAATGTTGTACCGTCTGATGCAGAACTTTGAGATCTTTGGACATGAACCGTAAAAGGCCCGCGATCTGTATGAATATACAAGTGGCGACCTACAGGTGTAAAAGCTTGACCTAGATCTTGCGATTTTATTGCAGGTGTAGAGGACAAGGAAGCCGGGACTTGGTGAAGCAGGGGAGGAGAAGTAGCTGTTATATTCGTTGAGGCATCAGAGAAGGAGGTTGGAGGAGTACGCTGCCCTGCTTGGAGATCAACTTCATCACCTGTCAGCGTAGATTGTGATACCGAACGAGAACGATTAACACATTCTCTATTTAACGCTCTGCGCTTTCGAGCACATGAGGACTCAACCTGCTCAGTAGTCATCACCATTGTATAGGCAGCCGGAGACGGTGGCCTAGTTACATCCATACCGCCCCCAGGGTCAGGAGGCTCATTCATATTTTCCTTGGAAAAGAAAGCTACTTAATAGATAAAATACACTAACCAATAATTCCTTGGGTAAAAAACTACAGAAAATATTAAACAGGTCTAGATATTTACGCGATTAATATCAAAAACCAAAATTGTTACAATTTTTCACCTATTGTCAACAATGACGCTCCGCCCAACCTCCAACAGCATTTTTCTACCCTATTATAACTACAATTCTTTACACTTTCTCCATAAAATAAAATGCATTCATTGTATTCCCTTTGCTACGAGTATAATGTTTTCTATAGAGGTTTTATATTGACGTACCATTTTGTCTATAGCACAGTCTATATTATTATTCTGTTTATCGCAAGGAGGTTGAATTACGTTTACTGTTAAAAGATTTAACGCCAGTAAGCGTAATTCAAAATTTACTTAGTTTAATTTTTGTCCGTCTGTCTGTCTATCTGTCTGTATCTTGACCGTGCATCGAACGTGAAAAATGAAAGGGTTCCCGCAGGATATTAGTTGAAAGTTATTTAAAGGACACGTTTCACGATGAAACTACTGGACGGATTTTGATGCAACTTGACACAGTCTTAGTTTATATGATGGGTTAAAATAAAGGATACTTTTTATCCCGAAAAAATAAAGAGTTCCTGTGGGATAGGGGTACAAAACTATGTTAGTTTTGAAGTAAAAAGTATCCATAATTATAATAAAGCAATAAGCATGAAAAAGTCTGTACAAAGAAGATAAAAAAAAATATGGTCCAGGGTACTTAAAATAAGCTATAGAACAAGAATATAACATTTTATAACAACGTGTCTGTCTGTCTGTTTGTCTTTATGTTTGTCTGTTCGCGGATCATGTAAAAACAACTGGACCGATTGCGATGTGGTTTTCTTTGTTGGATAACTAAGGTTTGACTTAAAAACTAGGGCACTTGGTATCTCAATCCGATGAGTAGAAGCCGAGCAATTGATAAATAATATTTTAACGGAGCATAAGGAATTTTGATCAAATGTTGGTAAGTGATTGGTATTTTAGGTCCTGGAATAGCACAGAGAGTACTTTTAACATGGAGAAATGACCACACGTGCGAATCCGCGGGTACAGGTACCGTAGGTAAGCCCTTGCAGCCCTTCACTGGTTGTGCGCCGTCGACGGGTCGTATGAAGACCTGTTTTGGCACTTTTGGCTAGACGCGCTCTCTCGCTCTTTTCGCGCCCGGTCTTTTCTCAGACAATTTCAGCCGCGGCAAGTGCGCGGCGCGCTCTATTTATCGCGGTGGCGCATGGGCGCAACAGCGGCCGCTAAATGCGCAAGGTCATTTGCCTTACCGTTCGGCTTAAAACAATCTAATTAGATGAAGATGTGGCCATCATCCTATCCTACTAATATTATAAAGCGAAAGTGAGTTAGTTTATTAACCCCCTAACAAAGAGACGGGTGTTATAATTTAAGGGTGTGTATCACTATGTGTGTTAGGGTGTGTGTGTGTGTGTCTGTCTGTGTCATCGCAGCTCCCAATTAATGGACCGATTTTAATGCGGTTTTTTCTGTTTGAAAGCTGATGTGATCGAGATGGTGCTTAAATATATATACAAATATTTTTTTCATAAAAATCCGTTCAGCGTTTAATAGTACTAGCTTTCGCCGGCGATTTCGTGCAGTATATCCCGAAAAAAAAAACATCCTATGTTCCTGAGCGTTGGTATGCTCTTGATGCTTTTTGACAGACTTGTTATTATTTCGTTTCCATGGCAACCGTTCCTTACAGCCAGTAATCGTCATTTTCCAGTTTTGCCGTGGATACGTACCATTTGCGGGATAAAAATATACTATGTACCGTACCTATTTACAAATTTTCATTAAAATCTGATCAGCCGTTTTGGCGTTAAAGCTCCCCAAACAAACGATTCTCTTGCGATTCTCTTGACGTGACGCCTTAAGAGTAGGGTTGCCATGTTTGGCTAAGCGGTCGTCGGGACATAGCGAGGAAAAAGTATTTGAATATATGTTTATAAGCTATTAAACAAACAGACAGACAGTGAAGACAGTGGCAGCATCGTTTCATCAAAGCCCGAGATTTTGAGTGAGCTCGAGAAGTTCTATGGGCAATTATACACCTCATCGCGTAGTTCACCGAGCACGACTAGCGATGCAAGAGCCCGTCTGACCCGACATTATACCGAAGATATCCCGGACGTCAGCCTATACGATTATCAGAATGGCTCTCAAACAGCTTAAGAGCAACATGGCACCAGGGAGGACGGAATAACGACAGAACTACTGAAAGCGGGTGAAACACTGGTACTTACAGTCCTTCATAAGCTCTTTAACTACGTCACCCTCGAGGGTACTACGCCAGAGGCGTGGCACAGGAGCGTAGTGGTGTTGTTCTTTAAGAAAGGTGATAACACCCTCTTGAAGAACTATAGGCCCATTTTGCTGCTGAGCCACGTCTATAAGCTGTTTTCGAGAGTAGATACGAACCGTCTCGCTCGTAGGTTTGACGAATTTCAGCCTCCCGAACAAGCTGGTTCCGGAAGGGCTTAAGCATCGTAAACCACATCCATACGCTCCGATAGATTATACAAAAAACCGAAGAGTATTATCGGCTACTATGTCTAGCGTTTGTGGACTACGAGAAAGCCTTTGATTCAATCGAGACCAGCCCCCCCATTTAGAACCTTTCGATACCGAACCGAATCGATTTGATTCGATATTGTGAATGAAAAATGTATTGAATTGAACTATTTCAAACCGAATCCACAAAATAAATAATACCATACCGTTCGACAACTGAGTTATCGAAGGGTTTCTGAATCGGGGGGCTGGGCAGTGTTAGTCATTACAGCGGTGCCAGACTGAATTCCGGTACATCGAAGTTTTGAAGTGCTTGTATAGCAAGGCCACCATGACTATTCATCTCCAAGATTAGAGCACGAATTCTATCGAGCTAAAAAAAGGGGTGAGACAGGGAGACTGTTCACCTCTGCACTGGAAGATACATTCAAGCTTCTGAACTGGAATGGATGTGGTATTGAAATCAATGGCGAATGCATCACTCACCTTCGATTTGCTGGTGATATAGTCATCATGGCAGAAACCCTGGAAGACCTAAGCACAATGCTCAGTGACCTCCATATTGTTTCCCAACATGTGGGTCTTAAAATGAACATGGGTAAGACGAAAATCATGTCAAATGCCCATGTCGCACCCATGTCGGTCTATGTTGGGAACGATATTATCGAAACTGTTGATCACTATGTCTACTTGGGTCAGACAATCCAACTGGGTAGATCCAACTTCGACAAAGAGGTCAACCAAAGAATCCAATTCGGACGGGCAGCGTTCGGGAAATTACGCCATTCTTTTCGTCACAGATACCGCAGTGCCTCAAGACGAAAGTTTATAATCAGTGCATGTTACCAGAGATGACATATGGCACTGAGACGTGATAGCTAACTATTGGTCTCATACACAAGCACAAAGTCGCGCACCGTGCAATGCAGAGAATTATGCTCGGAGTTTCACTACTTGGTAAGATCCGTCACATGGAAATCCATAGAAGAACAAAGGTTATCGACATAGCTATCAGAATTTGCATGTTGAAATGGCAATGGGCAGGCCATATAGATTGCAGAGCCGACAACCGCTGGGGTATAAAGGTTCTCAAAGGGTGACCACGAACAAGTAAGCGAAGTGTAGGGAGACCCCCCACACGTTGGATGGACGACATTGTGGTTGATGGTGGATGGAGGCGGCACAAGACCGTTTGTCGTGGTGCTCTTTGGGGGGAGGCCTATGTTCAGCAGTGAACTTCTAAAGGCTGAAATGATGATGATGATGATGAATAATATGGGTGTCGTTTTAGAGGTTTCTCGAGGTGCTGATTACGATAAAGACATTAATTTTCAAATCCAAGATGGCTGAACAGTTTTTTTAGAATATTGGTTTGGGTGTCGATTTCAAGGTTTCTCGGGCTGCTGATTACGAAAATGACATCTGCTTTCAAATCCAAGATGGATGTTTTTTTGACGACATTGATATGGGTGTCGTTTTCAAGGTAGGGGAAGAGACTTTCCCCCTACCATTCTTCCTTCCTCTCAGTCTTACCCCACTTTGCACTACCTGCCCCATTTCCCGCACCCTTCCCTGAAATCCCCAAACATTCGCATACTTCCCCCTCTCCTTCCTCTACCTTCCCTCACTTCCCAAACCTTCATCCTCGTAGACAAAGAAACCTAGAGACAGTTAGACAGCTTCTACCGTACTCATACAAGAAAGAGAACAACTTATGCATAGGTCTTGTTAAGAAATGAGACAGAACGATATGATCTTTTGTTGCAGGTCACGTGCCGATTTTTTCAAGGTCAGCACACCTCTGTTATTATTTATTTTCGAAATAAATGTTGTCGATTATAAATATCAGTTATCGTTTGGTGATATGGCAGGAACTAGGGGGCCACGACCCCCCCACTTCCGTGGTATGTACAATCTCATAACAGACGAGCGCGGGTGTAACATACGATGTGACGTAAGCAGTTATCGTTTGGTGATATGTATAATAATACATATCACCAAACGATAACTGTTGTTAATGATAGAATACAGAATAGAAAGTTTATTCGAGAGAGCAAGGGCACCTACAACTACTTCAATGCCTTACGGACTCTCCTATCCAAGGCGTCAAGCTCAGTTTGAGTACACTTTAGTATGCCAAAAGAGTATATGAGCAAGGGCATCACCCAACCGTTAAAGGCACGCGCCTTAATGCCACCTGACAAAAGACTGTTAAGTACTTTGGTCAAGCGGCAGAAGAAGCGCTCCTTCACCGACTGCTTAATGTCCCTGTCCATGATACCCAACGATTGTGATATACCAAGGTATTTGTAGGTCTCGGTCTCAGAGAGAGATTTGAGAGTCATTGTCTCAGAAAGCTGCAAATTCATAGAATTTACAACTTTCCCCCGCTGAAAATGCATGACCGCACATTTGTCCACACCGTACTCCATGTTTATGGCTTTACTGAAAACTTCTGTGATTTTCAGTAACTCCATCAAGTCTGGACGTTTCAGTGCAAACAACTTGAGGTCATCCATGTACAGCAGATGAGAAATGATCTCGCCCTCTCTCCGTAGCCGATAGCCTAACCCTGAATCCTTCAACAAAGTGCTTATTATTATTATTATTATTATTATGTTGTTAATGATAGAATACAGAATAGAAAGTTTATTCGAGAGAGCAAGGGCACCTACAACTACTTCAATGCCTTAACCATTAGATCTACATACATAAAAACTGTGTGAGCCATGTCAGAGGCCCTCGGGTGGCCTGACATACTTTGACACTAGAGGCCCAGCATTACCTCATACGACAAACAAACAAACAAACTGTGTGAGAAGACCTTCCATAGATTTTGGAGACATTTTGATTAAAATTTAAAGATTTTGGAAAAAAAATTACAGTGTGCAAGAAAGATGATAATCCATAGCAATATATAAAAGTGAAACTTTGTCTGTTTGTTTGTTTATTTGTTTGGGGAGCTTTCACACGATAACGGCTGCATGGATTTTGATGACATATGGTATGGAGATAGTTTATACCCTGGAATAAAACATGGGATACTTTTTATCCCGGAAAATTGAAAGTTTCCATGGGAAAACTGGAAAATGTAGATTACTCACTGTAAGTAATGGTTGCCATCACAGAATGGTCTGTGGTTGCCATGAAACCAATATAACAAGTCTGTCAAAAAACATCAAGAGTGGTGATATACCTACTTTTGCATTGGTTTTGAATATGCTAGAAGAAAATAGGATGCTTTTGTCGCGATAAACAGCAGTCCGCGCTTACGAAGTCATGGGCGGTAAATCTAGTATTAACAAAAACTGAGCGTTCCTTTTACTTTTATGGACCAAAAGTCCATATGAGATTAATATTGGTTAGAGTAGGTACTAAAAAAGTTCAATAATATTGAAAAGTTATTCCCATACATTTGAGTACAAAATGATTGCAGATATTCAAAGCGTGACAGATAAACATAGTAGACAGAAAAACTGATCAATATCAAGGAGACCGATCAGCTATCTTCCTGTCTAACTGCAATAGTCGGTCGGGAATCAATGATTTTCATTATGGGCGTATTTTTGCAATGTGTTCGCCACGACACCGCGTTATTATGTTGATACGCACTGTTTTAGACCATGGTCACCATGATGGATCATGTTTCACCAAAATATACCATATTTAATCTATTTACTTTACGCTGAGGATGGCCCACCATGGATGACAATGGTATATTATTATACTATAAGCATGTTCAATACAAATTGCTTGTAGAAATTGTGATTAAAGCTTTCTGAAGTTTGTGTTACTCTTATCCACATTAGTACCATAAAGATTCGATCTTTTAATGGATCGAGATCATACAATACCTAGAATTATTCAAAATCTCAATTTGTCTTTCTGACTTTACATATTTCGAATCTTGGATTGCTTAAAATCAGGGTATAAGTTTTGATATGGCAACACACCCACCTATCGTTTTAACTCACAAATGGCACGACAACCAAGGTGTCTAGTTGTTTATCTCTCAACGTTCATCCCCCATTAATTCGCGTTTTTTATTTTTTTTCGTATGGCCACACTCAATAAACGATACATTGGGGCCGTTCGTTTTGATGCTTAATGATCGAAAATAACAGTTAAAAACGCTAAATATATTACGATCAGCGTTAGCTTTGGACATGACAGTTAAATTCGGAAAAGCGACTTTATGCAGATAGGCTTTAGGGCTGTTTTTCTTTCGGTTTGGGAAGGATCATCAGTGAGTGTGTGGCATCGTAGCTCCCAAACGAATGTACCGATTTGATGCGTTTTTTTCTGTTCGAAAGCTGATATGATCGAGATGGTTCTTAGATATATGGGGAGAGGGAGGGGGGAGGTGCGAAAGAAAAGGGGGGTGAAAATCGTAGATTCCAAACAAATGGACCTATTTAGCTGTGGTTTTTTTATGTTTGAAAGCTGGGGTAAACAAGATGATTCATAGCTATAATTTGAGGATGCAGGGGTAAGGGGGAGGGGGAGGGCAGTGCGAATCGTAGCTTTCGAACGTATGGACCGATTAAAGCTGCGGTTTTTTATGTTTGAAAGCTGGGGTAAACGAGATAGTTCTTAGCATACCGCAAGTCGTTGTTCTGTACAAATGCTCTCCCGCATGTTCGTATTTTGTTTCACTATATCTTTCTTAATCAAACTATGAATTTCGAGAAAAGTTTCCTTTGACTTAGAAAAACAAGTTTGATATTTTTTGTAGAAACATCTACATAAAGATTAAATTCACCGCGGCTGTTTCTAAATATAATGTGATTTTCTATCCAAATTGATCACCTTTTACAGTGCGCTAATGAATATCAAATTTGAAATCAGAATCGTCGTCTGATGAGCTATCTCATAAATTTAATAGTGAAACCGTATTACTTATATTTTATCATCCTGTTTATAGAAAGTGGTAAAAAAATACGTGCCGTACGTAGGACGGCCTGCGAGCGAATGAATAATTTCAATATATTATCGTATCTTTACCGTGTGTGATACTCTAATGCCGGGTCCAGACCAAGAGAACGAGTGCGAACGAAGGCTACCGTGCGAAAGCGAACAAATCAATGTGGACGACTTAACGAAAGCGAGCGAGAGCCAGCGTAGGCCTTCGTTCGCAATTGGTCGTGCTCCGCCGCGTGTCGGTACATCAAAGGGCGAGCGAGCGAGCGCACGCGGTGTACGTACGAATGGACGAATGCGAATTCTGCAGCGACCGTTGCACGGAACGGACGTCTCGCGCATACATTTTTAGGAAGGTCCATTCTTGTCGTTTAGTAAGTATAGAATGGTCGAATGAAAATCTTCTGAGGTTCATAGAGCTTTATCAGCATATTTTAATATAACAGCAATAATAAATTCACGAAGTTTTTGTAATTTCCCCATATGGAGCAAAAAACTCCCCAAAAAGATACTCTTTCAGCAATTTTTCCCCAAATATTTTGAAACTACATATTCCTTATTTGGGTAATTATCATATACGTAAATAAAGTGTGATTTGTAAATAAATAAATAAATAGTCGAAAATTTTGTTTGTGTTTTTGGGTGCGTCGCTTATATTTTAATTGTATCAGGCATAAATATAAGGTTAATTGAACAGTTTTTTTATATTTTAAATGTCACGGTCCGTGTAATGTGACCTCGTTTTCTAACAAAAAGTACAATTAAATAAAGAAAAGAATCTTTAGCTGTTTAATTCACTAAAAAAAACATAGTTTTAGGCAGCAATCTTGTATCAGCCCAGTTTTCGTGTGTTAATGCAAGGGTGGAGTGTGGAGCTACAATAATTAAAAGTAATTTGTTAACAAAATCGGCAAGGATAACGTGTCACAACTGTGAATATTCTGGCAAAGGTATGTAAACCTCCAACTTCAATTCCTGATAACATGAGTTGCGTATTGTAGTACAGTTTCTTCCTAAATTATATTCATCACATGGTGTTTATTTTTAGTTATAAAATGGCGGTAACAACGTCAAAATATCACTTCCATAGTTGTCACATCCGTAATTTCACTGTGAGTACGGTTGTGACATTTTTAATAGTTTTGGGTTTGGTTTGTGTAAGTAATGGTCAGTTCCGTAGTCGAGATGTCACATCAGTATTACATACAATAATTAGTTTTCTCTTATTTAAGGATGTCCAGTGCAGAAATAAAAATAAAGTTTTTATGTTATTTCGATAAATACGTTTTTGATAATTACCCATTTAACGATCTGTTTATTAACATTTACATTGAAATAAAACACCATTACCACCCTAGCAACAACGCACAACACTACATCATTATAAAATGATTTATGACAGATTAAACATATTCACCAGTTCCTCGGATTTGGACCACATAAATTAGGTGCGATGCGAAAAAGTCACAATCGGAGTGGTGTTTGTGTACAGAACGTGTCAGTAATGTTAAGTATTGTTATCTCATTCACGCTACAGACTGCTTATGTCTATATCTGATGCACACGAAGCACGACAGTGGCAATGTAGCTGTGTTTGCCTGTAGTAGTAGTATCTAGTCCAGCTTTTTTTTATTTGGTTTTAAAACGTGCCGTAGGCCCTTTAACTAGGCCTTTTTTTTTGTCTTTTTGTTTCCCCAAAGATTACCCAAACATTTATTTTTTCCCTAAAATGGGGAAAAAATCCCCCAATCCGGAATCCCTGATTCGCCGTGGTTCGTCGATTGTCGCCTGGTTCACACGCGTTTACTTAGTGTGGACACTACGACGAATCCGAGCGAGCGTGCGGTACTTATCGGCGTTTGCCTTCGCTGGCTCTCGTTCTCTTGGTGTGGACCCGGCACAAGATGCTATAATATTTTATATGCAGATATCGTAACATCAAATATTATAGTATCTTAATCGTCTGTTAGTTGATGCCCTTAATGCCACGCCCTGCATTCGATTGTGATGTGTGATTCGGTTCGGAAAGGATATTTAGTGTCAAAAATGGCAATCGAAACAGCCCAAAACGCCACTGCATCATCTCGAATGCTGGGGTATCACTACAGTCCAAAAGGTTAAATACATGCTACTGTCTGTAGTGTCATGCCCTGCATTCGAGATGATGTAAGTGGCGTTTTGGGCTGTTTCGATTGCCATTTTTGACACTAATGATCCTTTCCAAACTGAATGAAAATCGACTCTGAAACCTATTGATTAAAGTCGCTTTTCCGATGTCAAATTTAACTGTCACGTCCAATGATAACGCTGATCGAAACATATTTAGCGTTTTTAACTGTTATTTTCGATCATTTAGCATCAATACGAACGGCCCTACGGTATGTCATGTCAATGTCATCAACATGTTGATTGACAATTTGACATCTTTATTTTTACGTCGCAGCGTAGTGCGTGCACGTGTTTTTGTTTCGTACATGTAATTTCTAGATAGTTGAGAAAGAAATATGACCGACGCAACTCAAAGCAAAGTGCTTTCAATAGTGGCAGATATCGCGATGAAGCAAGCCAAAAGCGATGATACAATTTCAGCAGACGGTGTCGACCAGAATGCCGGTAAAAAGAATAATACTAAAGATAAACCTGTTGCTATTAGGGGAAAACCCAAGTCTGGGCGGTTTTGGAAGTCTAATAAAGAAAGGTAAGCTTCAATTTCATTGTATATGTGAAAGTGACGTTCAACATGCTCGCAAAATTATTCGGCACCTACATACTTTGATGACTTCGCTATGATTGTATTGTAATCCACTGACAGCAATTGATGTTAGATTAAATTTAATTTTAGGTTCTCAACAATAAACAAAACGAAGGGACTCAAACAAGACTTTGCAAAGAAGACTGCATTGCGACTAGAACTGAAAAGAACTAAAGAATTATCGAAGCAAGCTTTGGAAGAATTCAAGCAAAAAGACATTCTGAAGAAAGAACGAAGAAGGGAAAATCTAAAGAGGACAGAGGAGAACAAGCGTAAAGCTGAAGTTGTTCAAGTTATAACAAACACAAGGAAATTGAAAAGCTTGCGCAAGAAACAGCTTCGATTTATAGAGAAGAGGGATACTACTACAGAAGTGCAAGCCAGTAAATAAATGTACTATTCAATTAAATGCCTTTTACTTACATTTCTAGTTGTAGTTCCATCCCCGCATTAATGTGGCTCACATCAGTCATATAGGAGATAATAATACATCATAAATGGTACCATCTAATATTTTTATTAAGTATTTATAGTCACAACAAACCCACAGATACATATATAAAAATATTAAATGCGTTTTCCCAGTTTAACATGGGCTCAATTAAAAGTGTTTATTTCAGATATTTACATATGCTCTTGAGGATGTGATGAAGTGACACGGGTGGGTGATACATCAACATTTATCTTTATGCAAGTATGTACAGAGATGGATAAAATTCAGTGACTATATAAACATCTATAAAATACACCAGAAACTATGTTTGTTGATTACACTTTACATAGAAACATTTAAATCTCTGAGAAAACAATGATTAAGTAAACATAAAATATCATAGAAATAGATTTAATTTAAATCATAGGTGATGTGTCCAAACGCGGATCCCAGCCTCAATAAAAATTATATCACTTTCATTGTTCCAAATACTGCTTCAGTTATAAAGATTTTAAATTACATTCACACTTTTAAACTTATCAATAAACTCCTAATAAAAATAATTAAACTATTAAAAAAATAATTCCAAAATCAAAGTATTACAAATAGTTATTAAAATCAAATCACACATAGCATGTTAGGTCAACTGTGGGAAGACCGTCATAGGGGCAAGACCGTCTATTGGCTATAACTTCCGTTTTTGCACAGCTAAGCAGCTCTCATACACAGTCTGTAAAGCATTTTATGGTATGATTCGAATTTAGTATCATAAGTTGTCGCTAGCGACACGATGATGGTCAAAGAAAACTAGCCGTCATTCTATTTACACGATTTGAACTCCTATTTCAAGTGAAAAGTGCCTATGAAAATCATGAAGTGTTAAAATGAACAAGCTTTTTAAGATATTATCGAAATGATAATTCTTCTTCTCATATTATCTGTCAATGAAATATTTATAACTATTGACCCATGCACCCCACGATTTTTTTGAAATAAAACTTTTTTTCTTATTTACACTATTAAAATTTATTTTCTATTTTTATTTTGGTTTTCTATGTAAAGCGTGTTTTTTAGTTTTTTAAACTATTATTTATTTTAATGCATTACTTTATTTTTTTTACAAATAATTTAGTGAATGCGGTCACAACCAAAAAAAACAACAAGAATTTTATATGAATTAGAACTTGGTATCTGTGAGTGTAAGGCACACATTTGAATGATAAATATTTATTTTTAGATTTAATTATAACCCACCAAATTACCTGTTAGACGGACTTGCCTCAAATAGCATGGGAAGACCATATATCGCAAGGACTAAAAAAATATTATGAAGATTTTTAATGTTAATGTAATTCCAATAGCACACAATTGTTACCGACAATGTGTTATATTACATGGAATACTAAACATTGGGGTAGAACTTACAATATAATATTAGTAATGTTCATTTAAATCTAAATTCAAAAGGAGTATGCCGGTCTTGCCCTAGTTGACCATATTTAAATCTCTCTTATTGATTGTAACATACATAATTGAATTCAATGAAATAATTTACAACAATAATACAATCGTTATAATAATAACATCAATAGTTGGTTGCTTAAATTTTATAATCTTTAATAGACTAACATTATGTCCATAATACTCATTCTACAATGCATTAAAAAACTTCATTGGAAAGATCAGTCTAAGGCAGTACAACAAAGATTGATCATTAAGAAACTAAATAAATGAACATTTACAAAAATTAGGATATTTTTAATAAACATATAAAATGAGATTCATCTTAGGTTTAGTCACAGTACCTAGTCAAAAAAATTGATAAACCGAAGATGGTGCTGAAACGCTGACCGAATTTCGGAACTGAAAATCAAGGTTTGCCAAAGAGCAATGGAGCGAAGCGTGTTAGGTATTAAGAGGAGCGACAGAGTTCTGAACTCCACAATTCGCTCAAGAACAGGGATAGCTGATGTGGGGAATAAGACTGCTAGGCTAAAATGGAAGTGGGCGGGACATTTGAGACGAATGCACCATCGCTGGGCAAGAGTCGTCACGCCATGGGAACCTGATCAGGGGCGTCGTCGCCGAGGCAGACCCAGGAAGCCATGGCGTGATGATGCCCTCCAGGAGGGATGGTTGCAGATTGCAGGGGACCGGGAGTTCTGGAAGGAAATGGGGGAAAAACCTTTGCCCAGCAGTGAGACAAAAGAGGATAAAAAAAAAAAAACTTTAAACCCATGTATGTATTCGTCTAGGAAATTTTTATCTAGGTACTGTACAATGGATTGTTCATTTTGCTTGTGATCTTTACATAAAAAAACGAAGACTGACTGAACACTCAATGAGTACAACCCCATACATCAACATTTACTTGTCAATCAAAATAAGGTAGAAGAGGTTTTACGTTATTATGCGAATCAGATCTATTAAATTATTTTCCAACTTGAAATGCAGAAGTTAATACAGTGCATATCTACTAAAAGCTATTGAAGCACGAAAATAGAAAAAAGTTATAAAAATTCATAGAATATTATGAGTATTTCTGAATTCAATTGTTATTCAATTGTGAACGCTTCACCACTCACCACTAGGTGAAAGGCGTGCTCTTATTATCACTTAGTTGAATTAAATATATATAAAAATGTATAAAAAAAGGAAATTCATAATTCGAGTTATAAGAGTTTCAGGGGAAATATCCACAATCACTGGTCTCCTATTATCATTATTATTACAATAACACATTAGGGCCTTAATACACATGCTACTGCTTCTTCCTTTG
The DNA here is from genome assembly GCA_946251855.1 of Alsophila aescularia. Taxonomy (NCBI): domain Eukaryota; kingdom Metazoa; phylum Arthropoda; class Insecta; order Lepidoptera; family Geometridae; genus Alsophila; species Alsophila aescularia. Next base: position 9,790,038 of record OX276385.1, read on the forward strand.
TTTCAACTATTGATATTATATTATGCTCTGAGAAGAGTTCTAAAATTGTCATTGTTTCATCTCCTGACGTTAGTCACAGAATACATAATAGTACAATATGTTAGTTCCGCGGACGCTCACTGCTGCCAAACTACGGCTATGCAACGCCAAAATGGCGATAATCAAATGCTCTCATTACGACTTTGTCAAGAGCCTGTCTAGGGGTGCGTTCACTTACTACGCTCGAATCACCCGTGCGAATATCGCTCGATCATCCGGAGTTAGTGAACGACTTTGGACTTCCACATATAACTGACAACTGTCAATTGTCAGTTTAGTACTATTCTTCCCCCCTACTACTTTTCGGGGTGACTCGTGCGTACGCCCGACGATGCCGTGAACGATTTCGAGTGATCACGCGGATGTTCCGTGCGTCCTCGAGCGTTGTAAGTGAACGCGCCCCGGAGTACGGGAAATAGTCAATTGTCTATGAGTGTACCACTTCCACTAGTTGTTTCTATTCCGTGATCCGTCTGGTTTCTGGAAATAAAGGAACCAAACTCCTTTCCTGAACTACTAACGCACATATTATTGTCTATGCTATGTTTGATGATTACGATGCGCTCTTAAGCCGCTTGTCCATCGTAGCGTACGGACAATGACGGACGATTGTGTTAGTAAGCATGTCGTACATTTAGTTAATAGTTTTAATTTGGTCAATCAGTATCATGTATATTCGGCCTTTGGGCGTTTTCCCACTGACGACCTCATATCGATAATGTAGGTGCCGATAAACATTATACGACCAGTTTTCGCATTAGATACATTATGACGATGCCGTTATCAATGACAAACAGGAAGGCACTTCGTAGTATTTGTATACTCTTAGGCTAAGACTTTTGTTAAGATATCACAAACAAAATATGAAATAAAGTTGTGAATGATATTATTTAAAAATAACAGGCCAGTCACTGGGGGAAAAAAATGTCTGCTCTGCAAAAGATGGAGCAGAAATGTTGTCTTATTTACACTTCTCATAGACAATTTTGTCATAAAGTCAACTGTAGATGAATTATTAAAAGAAAAAACTATTTTTACACATTTAATTTAAGATGTAGTACTTCTTAAATTAAATGTGTATGTGTGTAATTAAATGTTTTGTTCCTGTACCTTTTGTAGAGAAAAAAATCCTATGTACCGGCTTCTAAGGCATTTGAAGATAAACGATAGTTTATCTGCGGGTACTTACCTGGAGCATTCGCGTGTAATGTACAGTACGGCCGATAAGTCGTGGACAATCTGAAATTCGTGCAAATGGCACAAATGGCACGAAGTTCTGAGTGGCCACGACTTATCGGCCGTAATGTAATAGTTCAGATTCGAGTATTATATCAGTGTACATGTCCAGACGAGCATTACAGTGCGCACACTTGTAATGAAACAATTTCGAATGCTCCTCGGTCAGTACGTTGAGCTGGCGTGCTATTGTAATATAATGCTCAACATCGAATTTTGTTATACATTTTGCTGTCATTTTACATTACTTGCGAATGTAACAATGCTTAATTCCAGTGAACGCTTACCTTATAAGTTCAAATGGAGTTGTCCAAAGTGCCTTCCAATTTGGAATGAACTCTGTAGTGTCGACTAATGACAAAACGCCCAGCGAGTTGAAGTTACCCTGTGTCTTGTAACTTTCTCTTAAATTCTTCTAACTAAAAAAGCGTAATTACTAACCTAAAACATACACCTTATGTCTTTATATTAATCATTATCATTTTAACATCAATTCACACTGCGAACGTATGTATTATAGTTAGCTATACAAAATAAACAATCATCTCGATACTTATGACGTTTGATCATAGTACTGTACTTTAACTTTAAAGTTTTGGTATTGTGTTAAAGGGATGTAGATTTTTTGTTCTATATATTTGCTGGTTCACTTTAAAACTTAAGAAAACAAATTAGGAATAGCAAGAATTTAGATTTTTCATACAAACATAGGTTCCGTATCGTTGAAAAAAATACAATTCATATCGAAACCTAACTTTGTAGATAGATTGCGTTACGCACTGCCATATACTGGCTTGCATAGTTATATTATTTTGGATCAAGAAATCTCAATATACACAAAATATATATAAAGGGGAAAATAATATATTTAAAGTAGGTTAAGTTTTTTTGTTGTTTAAAGTTTGGTTTCGATCAGTTTAAAAAAAAATATTGAACTAATATTGTATGAAAATTTCAGTTGATTTTTGATCGTCCAACAAAGCCAAATCTGTCATATTTATTGGCAGCCTTCTTTCTGTTTTCGAGATGTTAAACAGTAATCTCAGTATCAAAGCGTGACGATCTGCCAAGCTGACTGCTTGGTTGATAAACTGCCCATTACAGAATCCAGAGAACGGATCACAAGACATACTTATAGGAAATATTAATGTATAGCAAAATGTCTATCATTTAACTCGACTTCAAACAGGAAGCTCTCAATTCGAAAGACTTTTTTTGTATTTTTTTCTTTGAACCGATTTGGATGATTATTTTATTATTTGAAAGGATAGACCTCCAGGGTGGTCCCATATAGATTTCATGAAAATTGGTTCAGTGAATTTTTAGCAAATCCATTTTAAAGTCGGTTTTATGTAAGAAAGATTGAAAGTCACGGTCCGGCTGAGTCTGTGTGTCGACTATATCAGGCGGCCAACGACCACCATAAGTGCGGACAGTTGAAGGGTTCGAGCGAGGCTCTACAAGTGACCTGTGCAGTAGGACGCGCCCGCGCAGGGCGGGCAGCGAGGCGGGGCAGTCACACGTCGAAATCCGCGCTTCCTTTGTTCGGCGGCGTTATGAACGGTTCGCTCCACATTCTTCTGAGATCACCCTGTCGGAAAGAAATGTTTAGAGAGTACGAAATAAAATAGCAGATATATGACGAATTCATTGCAGAAACGGACTCAAACCTATGCTACAGGGGCCGCGCATATCTGAGTACATTACTGCGGCAGTTGAGCTTTGCGGATGTGTAGCGCGACAGTGCTAGTTACCCCAGTACCGAGCAGTACGGCAGAGTTACCTTGACGTAGGCCATGGTGAGCAGCGGCAGCAGCGTGAAGGGCACGAGGTAGAGCAGCGCGGGCTGCGCCGCCTTGAACACTTCCGCCGACACCGTCGCCGTCAGCAGCCCCAGGAAGTACCCCAGCAGCGAGCAGTGGAAGTACGTCAACCGGGAGCCCTGCGCATAAACAATGTTATAAGGTCAATCAAACGGGATCTCATTCGCCCGTAGTGGGACGTCACACAACGCAAGCAGGACTTCATAAACTCCAAACGTTAACACATTTCAGTATGTTAATACCTTACCTCTACGGTCCTTCATTGAGGGTTATGTCATAAACGTTCCTCTGCGCCTCTAGATAATCTTTCCTCTGAGTGCTACGTCACGGCGTAGAGCAAAGAGGTAAGAACTCCTATCTCACTCTAGATAACCCTCGATTTTGCCTCCAAGCGTTACGTCATAATATAACGCAAAGAGGTAAAACCTCCTATCTACCTAAACGTTACATCACACAACGGCGTAACGCATAGAGACCTCCTCTTCACTCACTCCTTTCTCCTTTGTAGAAATCCTCTCCCTCTCATTTCTTTTTCAAGCGAGGTGGTATCGATGACGACTCGTCACCGCCTGATTTCAAGCGAGGTGATATCGGTGACGACTCGTCACCGCCTGATTTCAAGCGACGTTGCACTGATGGTGATTATTCGTCATCGCCTGATTTCAAGCGAGGGGAAACCGATGACAACTTGTCGCCGCCTAATTTCAAGCGAGGAGGCACCGATGACGACTCGTCACCGCCTGATTTCAAGCGACGTTGTACCGATGGTGAGTATTCGTTATCGCCTAATTTCAAACGAGGGGAAACCGATGACGGCTTGTCGCCGCCCGATTTCAAGCGTGGAGGAACCGATGACGGCTCGTCACCGCCTGATTTCAAGCGACGTTGCACCGATAATAATATTCGTCATCGCCTAATTTCAAGCGAGGAGGCACCGATGACGACTCGTCACCGCCTGATTTCAAGCGACGTTGTACCGATGGTGAGTATTCGTTATCGCCTAATTTCAAACGAGGGGAAACCGATGACGGCTTGTCGCCGCCCGATTTCAAGCGAGGAGAAACCGATGACACGAAAACTAACAGGTTACTCTACGTCTAGAGTGAGAAGGGTATTTTCCATTTTGCGAGATTCAACTGTAAGTCGCCACATGAAAGGGAAATTTCCTTTTCAAACTCAAAGCAATTTCAAATCAATAAAATTGTGTTTGTTTATGAGATGTTTAGTTTTGATTTGTAATAGAGCTCTATCATTTTGCCTATTTACAATAAATACTTTGACTTCATACCTACGATCTGTTCTCGCATTCGCCTTAGAAGGTGAAAGAAGATATGAACACTGACCATAGACCGAGGGCCGGGCACCTGCCCCATTTGGCACACGAGAGTCGCCTTCTTGTACGCGTCGTACCGCAGCACGAAGCAGAGCAGCAGCCCTGGCATCACTATGTCGCCCAAACCTAAAGACACATTGTTATGGTAATGTTATATTGCAATAAAAAGTAAACAAGCATAGCTAGATATAGACATACAGTTTTGTCAAAAAAAATAAATGATTGACGTTATTTTTGAAATCATTTTATTTATATTGATTTTTTACTATGAGAAAAAGACATCATGAGCTGAGGACAGATAAATAGTCCACATGGTTATTATTAAACATTATTGTATATTCTTCACAAATCGAAATCGGATATAACTTTGAAAATATCGAGCAAACAGAGCAATACAGAGCAGCACAGCAAAGGAATCAATCTTTCTGTGGCTAGGTTCGGTTGTACCATTTAAACTAGAAGTACGCAAACCTGACCTCACTCTCTCGCCGAGCGCTCAACATCCGAGCCGACACTTATAACATACTAGCTGCGTCCCGCGTGAGGGTTGATGATGATGATGACAGTATCATATGTGTTATTCCAGAATATAAGGTATCTCCATTCCAAATTTCATCAAAATCCGTTCATCCTTTTTAGAGTGAAGTATGATGATGGTGATGGTGATGAAAAGTATCCTATGTGTTATTCCAGGGTATAAGTTCCAAATTTCATCAAAATCCAATCAGCCGTTTGAGAGTGAAGTATGATGATGATGAAAGTTTCGTGTCGCGGCGTCCGACCTTCTTGCAGAGCCAAAGACAAAAAATAAACGAGACAATCAGACGTCACCTGGACTTGACGAAAAACAGAAAAAGGACGAACTTTTCATTTAAATTATACAAATTGCCTTTTAATTTCTCCCGATTCCTGTTCGACCGGACAGTTTCCTATGTTTTATTCCACGGTATAAGCTATCTCCATTCCAAATTTCATCAAAATGCAGCCGCCGTGCCACCACGTTCATTGTACCGCCCAGCTGCAGCCGCCGTGCCACCACTTTCATTGTACCGCCCAGCTGCAGCCGCCGTGCACCACTTTCATTGTACCGCCCAGCTGCAGCCGCCGTGCCACCACGTTCATTGTACCGCCCAGCTGCAGCCACCGTGCCACCACGTTCATTGTACCACCCAGCTGCAGCCGCCGAGCCACCACGTTCACTATACTCACCCAGCATGGAGAAGTGTCCCTGGTGGTGCATGGAGGGGAACACGAGCTTGGCGGGCAGCGACAGCTTGGGCGCGTCGCGCATCGCGCCTCCCAGCTGCAGCCGCCGTGCCACCACGTTCATTGGGTTCTCCGCCGGCCTGCATAACATATGTTTTTATTTACAAACATGAGGCAAGCAGGTCGTTTTACCTGCTGCTTGCCTCATCACCCATCCTATAGCAACCCCTTGTTGTTTACTGGCATTATGACGTCACGCCATGACAGAAATAGCGTTTTGGCGTATTTTAATAAATTTTTAATGATTTTTGCTAAAAAGCAGCAGCAGTGTACGTGAAAACTAAAGTAAAGGGAGAGCAATAGAAGACGATTTTCCACAACTTTTCGTTAATTATTGAAGACTAGTGACTCGCCCCGTAATTCAATATCTTTGGGAGCAACGCTCGTGGTGCTTTTTCGTCAGAATTGTTATTATTTCGTTTGTCATTCCATGCCTATACAGCAAGTAATCAAAGCTTTTATAGGGAAATTTTTGATACCTTAGGTTACACCATTACAATTTACGAAGCGAAATCTGATTTAAATAAAAATATATATAGTCCAAGTTACTCGCTCACAATGTAGCTTTCTATAAGTGAAAGAATTTTTAAAATCGGTCCATTATTTTTTATTTTATCCATTACAAAAAACAAATCTTGTCTCTTTATAATATTAGTATAGATGTAGACCCCCGGGGCCCGACTGACCTGGTGGCGACCTTGACCATGACGTTGGTAGTGAAGATGTAGGAGGAGAAGAAGACCCAGAACACGTCGTACAACAGCAACCCCGTCAGCAGCAGAGTGGACACCTTCAGCGACGGCAGCCGGATCAGCGCGATGAACGTCACGCATAGCCCCATGCCCATCGCTGGGAACACAACCTCAATTACATTCCAGTCTGTTGCGCTTTAAACTGGACTATTTTATTTAACACTAGCTGTGCCCGCGGCGTTGCTCGCGTGATAGTTTTTATATAGGGATATAAGGATCCTACGAGTTAATATAGGTACCTAACTACCTGTGTTAACAACCTTCAGTAGCGACCCGACATGGCCGTGATAGGTTAGAAAAAAAGTCGGGTGCTCGCTACGCGGGTGGTTCATTTAAATAAATATAGATTAAGATAATAAACATCATTTACTTTAAAATTAGCATAACTTTGGACCCGTATCCCTTAAAAATCTTTCTTTTTTTTCGGGATAGAAAGCATTCTAAATTTTAACACATCATATAAACTTTGTCTGTGCCCAGTTACATCAAAATCCGTCCAGTAGTTTCAGCGTGATAAGTGTTCTTTTAAATAACTTTCAACCCTTATCCAGGACGGAACCCTATATCTTTTCGGGATAAAAAGTATTCTAAATGTTAATCCATAACATCAGCTGTGATTGTACCAAGTTCCATCAAAATCCGTCTTGTAGTTTCAGCTTCATGCGTGTTCAAAGAGACAGACAGACAGACAATCTATACTATACTAAAACTGTAACTGGGCTAAATGTACATTAAATATTTTTTGAAAATTTTAATTAAGATAAACTTCAAAATCGATATGGAGTGCAAAAAAGTTATTTTTTTATTTTTTGTCTGTCTGTCTCTTTGAACACGCATCACGCTGAAACTACTTGATGGATTTTGATGCAACTTGGCAAAATCATAGCTTATATTATGGATTAACATTTAGAATACTTTTTATTCCGAAAAAACAATGGTCCCCGCAGGATAGGGGTTGAAAGAAATTAAAAAAAACACATATCACGCTGAAACTACCGGACGGATTTTGATGTAACTTGGCACAGTCAAAGTTTATATTATGTGTTAAAATCAATGATACATTTAATCACGAAAAAATACGGGATTCCTGCGGGATATGAGTCTAAAGTTATGTTAATTTGAAAGGAATAAATAATAATTGCACATACGTTTATAAAACGGTACCGTAAATTCGGCGCTCATGCCACAAGTCAGAGTGGCACAGCGGAAGCGGTGTCTGGCCTGCAACCCAGAATCACATGGATCGAATCCACGCGCTGCTATAAATGTATTGCCTCAATATTTATAAGCATTTACATATTTTATGCGTTTTTTACATTTTCTTTGAATTTTTTAAGGCTTCTGTAATTTCCTGAAATAAACCGTCAAGTTTTGTTTGAAAACAATATATAATGGGATATCGATAATTTATAACCCTTTCGATGCAATATACAAAAAACGTAAAATCCCAAAGACGTAGAATGGTACGATAAACGCCAAATTCTCATTATGCCATTATGCGCGAAAATCGCGAAATATTAAATGCTCGACGATGCCAAGCCAATGTTTTAAATCATCACAGTCACAATAATTCCACTTTGGATTATTTAGAAATAAGCTCAAAAACAAAAAACAATTCCGTCAATTTACTTTGTAATATTTTTTGACTTTGTAAATTTCTTAGTTTTACTTAAAGTGCATGTTTTATTTACAATCCCTCATAAAAGCGCCCTCTTGCGGCTCTTTGTATTGGTAACCAAACTGCTTAATGTTTTACATGTTGTACTAACAGAACTGTCTGATGCACTACTAAAGGAAGGCCGACGTCGTTGCATATTTCGAAAATATACATTACGTACATAACGCTCTTGACGTCAGAGACCGTGTTGGCATCATGAATCTGTAGAGGCATCGAGTATGTTTTAAAATCCAGAAAGCGAAAATGTATTATAAGTACACCGTAAAGGTATACATTCGAACATTTATGACGTCACTGGCCGAGCTGAGATCGGGAATAGGTAGTTTCGAATAACGCTCCACATAACGCTATTCTATTCTATTCCACAAAGCATGTGTGTCTTGGTGGCGGTACAAACATTAATAATAATAAATATATTTGGGACAATTCCATACCAATTACCTAGCCCCAAACTAGGATACCCTGTAATATGGGCACTAGATAACGAATAAACATACATAAATACGAAAATCACATCCATGACTCGAAAACAAACATTTTTGCTCATCACACAAATGATTGCACCTTGCAGGATTCGAACCCGCGACCGTTTGATTTCGTTCCCAGGGTCACTAGCCACTAGACCAACCTATTAATTATTTATTTGCTATTGCAACACAGATAGATTTCTGCCAACAGCCTTCAGTTGCAACCTGACATGGCCGTGAATAGTTAGAAGACGAAGGCGAGAGCGAAGCGTAGCGAGCTCCCGCCTTCGTCTTCTAACCTATCACAGCCATGTCGGGTCAATACTGATGGTCTGTATGTATGTTTGTTCGCGCATCAAGTAAAAACTACTATATCGATTGCGATGCCATTTACACTATTGGATAGCTTAGGGTTTGAGTTAAAAACTGGGATAATAAGTATCTTAATCTGATGATTAGATGCCGAGCAATAAAAAATGACTAGCAGATAATTATCCGAGTCACTTCCGCTGCGACTACTGTACTAGGTGCATATGAAAGTATACACATCAAACTCATACCAAAAAGCCATTTTTTCATTTTTTTGTCTGTCTTTTTGTTCCAACTGTATCTCCGAAAAAGCTAGACCGATTTTGAAGGGACTTTCACTGAAAGATAGCTGATGTTACAAGGAGTAGCACAGGAAACTTTTATTTTCGAAAAATAATTAGGGTTCCGCGCAAAAACCTCATAATTTTTATCCGGGCACAGCTAGTAGATAATAAATGTCGAAAATCCTCGTAGTGCGGAGCCAAACCGGTGCTTTTATGGGAAAAGATATTATATATTATAACATTGTACAGTTCAAAAAACAGTGTTATAATTTCTTATTAGATAAGTGCTGTGCGTAATGTATGTCATTATGTCACTATTTTTGAGTTCATAATCCGGATTTTACGATATGAGTGTAGATAAAAACAATTTACCAACGTGTTGGAAATTACAACCTCAACTACAATCCTTTACAAATTGGAAGGCATTTTGGACAGGACTATTTGATTTAACGTATTGAAAACTACAAGCTTAATTACTGTCCGTTACAAACTGCAAAGCACTTTGGTCAGGTGTATCACGCTAGTAAAACACTCACCGTCCATGAGCAGCCAGTGTCCGGTGAGCACCCACACGGTGACGATGCCGGCAGCTAACAGCGCGGCCGCCAGCTCGGGCGCGGAGTAGCGGCCGCACACGGCGCCGCGCGCACCGCTCCCCGCCACGTACTGGCACAGCGGAGTCAGCAGAAACGCCAGCGCCGCGCACGCTATTACTGGAAGGGGATAAAATATTTATAATATCGAACACTCTCTTGGAGACTCAGGTAACTCAAGTCTTGAATGGCCTAAAAAGTAGCAACGCCACCGACTGCGAGGTCCACTCACTTGCAGATCATACCGCCACAACATAGTTTAAGCAGAACATGATGCTTAGAGCTACCGACGAGCCGAGCGGGATGCACCACCTGCATGGTGTTCCGCCTTTGAACTGAAATTCCGCCCACCTAGAATGTTGTAGAAGGTAAACGCACTCGCAGTGCATATCGCGACGAGCGTCTGCATGGAGTTGAAGAAGAAGCACACCATTGACGAGACAGCGCCATTGACGAGCCGAGCGGGAAGCACACCGCCCGCATGGAGTACCACGTTTGAACTTAACTTTCATCATCATCATCATCATCAGCCTGTATCCGTCCAGACATGGGCCTCTCCCAATGAACATCACAGAGCCCAGTCTTCGGCTCTTCTCATCCTGTTTTCGCCTTTAGTAGGTCGTCACTCCACCTGTCCGGTGGACGTCCACACTACACTACTACACTACGTTTTCCAAGCCGTGCTCTCCACTCAAGAACCCGTTTAACCCAGCGGTTGTCCGATTTTCGACAAATGTGACCAGCCCACTGCCACTTCAGCCTGCTTATCCTCTGAGCTATATCGGTGACTTTGGTTCTCCGTCGGATTTCCTCGTTCCCGATCGTATCCTTCAGAGAAACTCCAAGTATAGCTCTCTCCATAGCTCGCTGAGCGACCTTAAACTTGTGGACTAGTCCCACCGTGAGTGTCCACGTCACGGCTTCGTATGTCGGCATTGGTAGGACGCACGCATTGAAGCCTTTCGTCTTCAGGCACTGTGGAATGGACGAACGCTGCCCAGCCCAATTTTATCCTTCTGTTGGCTTTCCTCTCGAAGTTGTATCCACCCAACTGCAAAGTTTGCCCGTGATAGACATTTTAATTAACAACTTTGAGGGGCTCACCATCGACAGCTACATGTCTTGGGGTAATAAGATCGTTACGTGATCTTGGTCTTATCTAAGTTCATTCCGAGACCGATCTGTCTAGAAGCATCAGCCAGGCCGTGTAGCATTTGCTCAAGTTCCAGCACAGATTCCGCCATAAGGACTCTGTCATTAGCAAATCGAAAGTGAGAGATGTACTCGCCGTTTATATTTATGCCCTTCCCTTTCCAGTCCACAGTCTTAAACATATTTTCCAAGGCGTTGGTGAACAGTTTCGGGGATATAACGTCCCCCTGTCTCACTCCCCTGCGCAACTGGATATGTTTAGACTGCTGGTTCTGTACTTGAACACTCGTAGTCGCGGCATCATAAAGACATCTCAGCACCTCGATATACCGCCAGTCTACTTGGCATCGCTGCAGTGACTCCAAAACAGCTCTGGTCTCAACGGAATCAAAGACCTTTTCATAGTCCACAAAAGCAAGACACAGGGGCTGATTATACTCTTCGGACTTCTGTATAATCTGCCTCACTGTGTGTATATGGTCTATGGTACTAAACCCTCCGCGAACCCGGTCTGCTCCGGAGGCTGAAACTCGTCAAGTCTTCTTGCGAGACGATTTGTGATGACCCTCTAAAACAACTTATAGACGTGGCTCAGGAGTGAGATGGGGCGGTAGTTTTTCAGAAGGGTTTTATCACCCTTTTTGAAAAATAATACTGCAATACTCCTTTTCCACGCCTTTGGAGTTCTCCCAGTATCCAGAACCGGGATGAACAACTCCGTCCTCGCCTGGGGCTTTTCCATTTTTAAGCTGCCGGAGCGCCATCCTAATCTCATCTTGGCTGACTTCGGGCAGGTCTTCTGTGTAGTGGCGAGTAAGAGTGGCTCTAGCATCCTCCGTAATAGGGGCGGGTTGTGAAGCACGCGATTCGTATAATTGGGCATAGAAGTTTTCTATCTCAGCTAACATCTCAGGCCTTGAAGTTACAGTTTGGCCACTTGAGCTCTTAAGCTTTGTCAGATGCGAGCGCTTCAACTGTTGGGCGAACAATTTTGACCCTTGATTTTGCTCAATCGCCTTTTCGATTCTGCGTGTGTTGGAGCATCGGAGGTCACGTCACACCAGTTTATTAATTTGTCAATTAAGCGCTCGTATTTCTGACGAAGTGGCCTATGTATCTTTTCATCTGTTCTCCATAAGCCGGAGAGTCTCAGCTGAGAGCTTGGACTTTGTACCCGTACGTTGTAGCTGGCAAAACTTCACACCCTCTTCCCTAAGGACCCCAACCACTTGCTGGAGATCCACGTCTACGTCCTCTGTGTTTTCCAAAGCAGCGAATCAATTTTGTAGATGAAGCTGAAACTGCTCTGATCCCACAACGGTTTGAAGCAGGTTAGGACGGAGCGTAGACTTCATCATCCGACATCTTTCAAGCTTGTATTTGATATTCAGAGAGCCTCGTAGTAGTCGGCGATCACTACCGGTCTTAAACCTATTGATCACACAGATGTCTCTGAATATATGCCTTTTATCCGTCTATCTCGTTTTTGTCACGCCATCGGGGCTTTGCCACGTCCACTTCCTTTGGGGCTGCTTCTTAGAGAATGAATTCATTAAGAAGAGCCCCTCTTTCTCCAAGAAATTCACGAGCATTTGTCCCCTGTGATACCTACTTCCATAACCTTGTGGACCTATCATCGATTCACCTCATGCCTGTACTCCCGCTCGGGCGCGGATCCAGCCGTCATAAAAGATTGTGGTCACAGCCATCCAAAAATCGGCCAAGTGCGAGTCGGAGTATGAACGTGCTTATGATCGATACGATATAGTGGGTTTAGGTACAGTGCATTCCTACAAAGGAGATGTTTACAAAATATATGACGCCCTGACCAACGTTTTGTACAGCCACGTGGGCAAAGCCGTTGGGCGAACACTAGTAATTTAATAAACCCGTAGAATGTTATTTTGTTCGCTCACGAAAATATCAAAGTATACGTGTGTTTGTTTGCACATCACAGTGTCACATTTAGACTTTAAACTACTAAACCGATTTTGATGAAATTTATACAATTTCAAAAAATATCTAATTAAATTAAACGCTAGTATACATTTTACATTAAATACGTAGTTATATGAAGGTGCTTACATAAATTACAAATTCAAGCTAACGTTTCTTTTTCGCGAAAAAGGTTATAATTTCATCGATATCCAGGTTAACATCTTTGTGTACGTCGTGGTTGGCGAGCGAGAATTCACGTGACATTTTTAGACAATATGAGTTAATGATGTCAAAGTGTTTTTAAACCCATTATCTACCTATGTAATGATAATAAGAGCTGTTTTTTTAGTATTTCCGATAATACAACAATGTCAGAAGTACATAAGTAACTACTTGTCAGCAAAAATCAATCTATCAAAATCATAGATAATTTCTTACTGTCGTTGATCAAAATTAACTAACGGTACTTGAGTAAATTGTGACAATAGTTTTACTAACGTTTAATCAAATACTGGGCAGCACTGCGCTATTAATGGCTCTTATTTATTTCTGGCAGAGGAAAAACTTTGAATATAATGCTTATTCTGTGGTTCGGTAAAAGTCACCAATAGATCTTAAGTAATATAAGTATTAATTAGTATTAAGTAAGTATATGAAGGTAACCGCACGTTTTTCGGTCTCTACGTTCTCCGAAATCGAACCAAAGTTTATTAATTAAAGCAAAACCAACTCAAGTTTTTGTTTTTTGAAAATGCTAGATTTAACTATCATACTTTTTATTTTATATCTCAGTAACGTTACAAATATTTAAATAATTTATTCATTATTAGGCTGCAGGGTAGAAATATCAATATTTTGTTCATAGAAACCATTTTTGTAACCATAAACGTTGATGAGTTATGCCGATTATAAGAATATAAAAACTTTAAAAAGCGATTATCTACAAACTAGCTTTTTGCACTTACGACATTAGATACTCGTAAGTTACGAGTATCTAATGACTTCTCGCTCGCCAACGACGATACTTAGGAGAGCTTGCCCAGATAATCTCTCCTGTGCCATTGAGGCACGCAACCAAGTGTTTACTCTGCGAAGAGTAGAAAACGATATCGATATCTCTGCGGTAGCTATGCTGACCGGTGCCGGTTTTTTAAAGTGTTTCTTATGTTAGGCTACAAATGGTGGTCGCATGATTCAGTGAAATAAGTTTGGTACCGACTCTGTATGGCGGAATTGTTTTCACTTTCTCTTTTTCCACTTGGTCATCTAGAGTGGGTATTCATTTATTACAGTTGATTCTCTGGTACATCTGGACCATCTGGAATTTTTTCACTGTCTCGATATCGATATCCCAGTCTCTAACATTTAGACACACACAACATTTAAAAAAACTCCCAACTGAAATAGGTCGAGTACCTCCGGACTCAATCTCTGCCCCAAATCATTAATAACTGAATCTAATAGAGGTATGTAAATTGATTTCCGAAAGTACTCTTCTGCCAATTTCGCATTGGACCGTGAATGTGTGAGGTCACAAGTATATTAGGGTTGTGGGCATGCCCACCTTGCCCACAACGGTGGATCCGCGCTTGCGCCCACTTTGGCGTTAAGATCCGCCATGACAACGTTGTAGTGCGCTTTAGTGGTGTTATGTAGCGCTGAAGATGTCTTCATACATATCTTCCACTTCGTCGTCCGAGTGTGTCGAGGTCGGTGCGTAAACCTGTACAATTTTGAGACTATATCTCTCAGTCAGCACCCTGGTCGACACACTGGATATTTCTACGACATTGTCAGCGAGTGCCTTATTGACGAGGAATCCGACGCCACCCTGGGATTGCTGATTCCAGGTTTGAGGTGTTTTCTTCGGACTTCACTTAGCCCGAGGATCTGCCACTGTATCCTAAGCAAATCCAATTCCAACCGTGTCACATGCTCGTCCATCCTAAGCGTTCGTCCATTGTACGTTGCCAAGTCAAGTTGTTTTTGGTGGCCTACCGTCGCCCGGGGATTCTTCGCACCGCCTGCCCTGCCATTTCCGAGACCGCCACCGTGGTTCAGACTAGCAGAGCAACCGGGAACTAGGGGCCGTTTTTAGTTTTTGTCGTTCATGAAAGGTTTTGCCCATAATCGCCAAGCTGGGCATGCGGGTTGGCGATCGCAGTATGTAGCATTTTTCACCAGTGACACTGTTGCCCGTCACCCTCCTGAGACATTTCACTACACCTGTTTCGGATGGCTATACTGCCATCTCTCGGTTGACAGAGCTTCGTTGTTAAAATTAGCAGGATGTACCACGGGCAGGTGAGGTTGGCTTGAAGCGGTCATTTGGTGTTTCGCTTCCTTACATTCTGAACTTACGTCCACCTAGAATGTTGTAGAAGTTAAATGCACTCGCAGTGCATATCGGGACGAGCGTCTGCATGGAGTCGAAGAAGAAGCACATGGTGAGCAGCGCCACCGACGAGCCGAGCGGGAAGCACTGCGCCCGCATGGTTTTCCGCGTTTGAACTGAACTTACGTCCACCTAGAATGTTGTAGAAGGTAAATGCACTCGCAGTGCATATCGCGACGAGCATCTGCATGGAGTCAAAGAAGAAGCACATGATGAGCAGCGCCACCGACGAGTCGAGCGGGAAGAGCACAGAGCCCGCATGGAGTTCCACGTTTGAACTGAACTTACGTCCACCTAAAATGTTGTACGAGGGGAGTTCAATGTATTCTCGGTATAGGCATGAAAGAATAAGCAGAAAATTCTGAATAAAATTTATTTTTCAATGTAGTCCCCTAGGATCTGAACACACTTATTTGTCCTAGAAAATAACTTTTCAATTCCCTCCAAAAAATATTTTTCTTCCTGGTCTGAAAAATGATGCCTTTAACTCTTCATCGTCGGAAAAATGCTTGCCTCGAAGTTCTTTTTTGAGATTTGGGAACAGAAAGTAATCACTAGGGGCTAGGTCCGGGCTGTAGGGTGGATGATTGATTTCTTCAAATCCGCAATCCCGCACAGCAGCATTGGCAATGCGTGCCTTGTGAACAGGCGCGTTGTCGTGCAGAATCAATACACCTGCGGTCAATTTTCCCCGTCTTTTTTCTTTTATTGCCTCCTTTAAATTGCGCAGGGTGATAGCGTAAGTTGCGCTAGTAATACTCTCACCTTTTTTTGTGTACTCAATTAATAAGATTCCCTTGGAATCCCAAAACACTGTGGTCATGATGGGCAGACTTTGAACTTCTTCGGTGGGGCTGTTCCTTTTTTATGCCACTGCATAGACTCCTGCTTGCTCTCAGGATCATAGTGATGAACCCACGTTTCATCACCAGTAACAATCCGATCATAAATACTTTGCGGATTTTCACCACAGGGCTCCAAAAACTCCTTGCAACAATCAACTTGCGCTTGTTTCTGAAGCGCTGTGAGCATTCGCGGCACCCATCTTGCACTGACCTTTGACAAATTCAGATGGTCATAAAGGATAGTGTGAATGGTACCCACGGATAGCTTGGTTCTTTCTGCTAATATTTTCACTCTTACATGGGCATCTTCGAGTACAAGTTTCTCAACAATTTTTACGTTTTCATCAGTAGCGGCACTAACCGGCCCACCGGCACGAGGATTGTCTTCAATACTCTCTCTACCCCGTTTAAATTCACTTGACCACTTCTGAATTGTAGATAATGAAAGAGCAGATTCTTGGTAAACAGCCATCATTTCTTCGTGAATTACTTATTGAGTCTTTCCTTGTTTTGTGAGGAATTTTATCACAGCGCGATGCTCGATTTTTTCAACATTGTCGTATCAGTCATCTTAGTTGCCTTTCCGAAATGATATTTTGAATACTAATGGCGACAATCAAATAAAATTTTGTATTTATACCCTCAATGAGTGTCATAAACTAACGAGATAATTTAATTACCCTCATCATTAGTATATTACCTCGATACCGAGAATACATTGAACGCCCCTCGTAGGTCAACTTACTCGCAAGACTCGAAGAAGAAGAACATGATGAGCAGCGCCACCAACGAGCCGAGCGGGAAGCACGGCGCCTGCATCGTGTTCTACTTTTTTTATTTTTTAAATATTTAAAAAAAAAAAAAAAAAAACGGACTGGCAATCGTTTGACCACGGTCTCACCTGATGGAAAGCGACGTACACGCACGTACGTTTATTAAACTGGTCTTACGTCCACCTAGAATGTTCTAGAAGATCTACTCACTCGCAGTGCATATCGCGACTTGCTTCTGCATGGAGTCGAAGAAGATGAACATGATGAGCAGCGCCACCAACAAGCTGCGCGAGATGCACAGCGCCTGCATCGTGGTCCACGTTTGAACTGGTCTTACGGCCACCTAGAATGTTGTAGGTCAACTCACTCGCAGTGCATATCGCGACGAGCGTCTGCATGGAGTCGAAGAAGAAGAACATGATGAGCAGCGCCACCGATGAGCCAAGCGGGAAGCACAGCGCCTGCATCGTATTTAGCGTTTGAACGTCTGAAATAGACCATACTTTATTACGCGTGATGGAATTCTTACTCGCTGATACGCCAACTATGTTGCTCTAAGGAATACAAAAGATCTTAAGATATTAGTCATCACAAGGATGAAAGTTAGAGACAAATCAGAGTAATGAATGGAGACGAAAATGATATATTAAAATTATACAGGCTGAAGTAAAATAATGAGGCATCAACCTTATCTTTTGTGGTTAATTTAATCTTTAGTTTTTATTCTTAGGAAATATTAGGCCAACTTTGAAAAATAATAACTGCATATTTGGCTACTGTAAGTTTCTGGAAGTAGAAGCCGAAGTAAATAAAGACCATGAAGAAGAGATCAGGACTTATCTTTCCAATGAACATCCAATTGTTTTTGTTGTCTATGATATGATGGTAAGTAAATAGTATACCTATCTGGTCGGCACAAATATCAACATGCGAATATTGATGTAAATTGATGAAGCGAAAGAGTTATGTTAGGATATAGTTCAGTGACATTCCTGTCTTTCTGCCGACCGAAGGTGACTTGGCATGATCACGATGATAGATATCAGTGAAATAAATCAATTACAAGTGTAGTTGTTTTTCATTCCATAAAGTTCGGAATAAATCAACGATAAAGCAAAATACAACTTAAAAAGTATAATTTTAAAATAAAAACAAAAGAATTAGCTTTTACGGGTTTTTTTTCTTTTTTTTTAAGTCTCTTTTTCTTTTTGGCTTTTCACTATTAACGTTTTTTTTCTAAAAAAAAAAACATTTCTTATTGCATTGTCATCGGTTTGTGAGCTACCCTGAAAGTTTCAGCCGGATAGCTAATCGGGAAGTGCTCGAAATTTGAATTGCAAGATTCCAGGACAGACAAAATACATAGATACATAAAAGTGTTTATAAATAAAAGCTTTTAAAAAATAACACCTACAGCAGGTGGTATAATATTGAATTCCCTGGAAGGCAATACGAATCAACTGGGCCGCACAACTCGCGGCATAGTAATGCGTTATGTATGAGTACTTAGAAACTCACTGGTATTATTCGATACATTTGGCTTAATCGGAGTCAAGGCGGCTGATATGTAGCCTTATACAGTGCGATCACGGTAAAGCGAAAAAAAAACTGTTAAGGCGCTATGTGCTCCAAAATGTTTGCCCTACTCGTCAAGGTGCAGGTTAAGCCGGAGAGGTGATGCATCTCGGGAGCTGGTTTTAGTTACCAATTTTTTTTTTACGTTTTTAATAAGCTTACGATTATTCAAAAAACTGATTCCACAGAAGTGTTTGAATGTTTGTTGGGAATACACACATTATTTTTTTATAAATATCCATACCAATATATAAAAGTGAAACGTTGTTTGTTTGTTTGGAGAGCTTTCACGCGATAAAGCTGGACGTGTTTTGATGAAATTTGGAAAGGAGATAGCTTATACTCTAGAATAAAACATAAGATACTTTTTACCCCGGAGAAATTTAAGTTTTCACGGAAAAACTGGAAATTGTTGATTACTCGATGTAAGGAACGGTTGCCATGGAAACGTAAGAACAAGTCTGTGAAAAAACT
The DNA here is from genome assembly GCA_946251855.1 of Alsophila aescularia. Taxonomy (NCBI): domain Eukaryota; kingdom Metazoa; phylum Arthropoda; class Insecta; order Lepidoptera; family Geometridae; genus Alsophila; species Alsophila aescularia. Next base: position 9,808,970 of record OX276385.1, read on the forward strand.
TCAAGATTATTGGTGTTATACCTACTTTTGCATTGGTTTTTAATATCCTAGAAGAACATAGGTTGCTTTTTTCGCGATAAACAGTACTCCGCGCTGACGAAGTCGCGGGCGGGAAAGCTAGCCTTCTATAGAAACTGAATGAAGTTAATTAATTCCATCGACGGGAACGTTAAAATGGGTGTTTTTTAGGAAACTTAAAGTTTTTTTTCCATAGAGCCAAAATTATTTAATCGTGTTCAACACATCCGGATAAGGTATATTGTGAACATTTATTACACATAAAAAAATAAAGTCAATTAACCGTTTTCAAAGGTCTAGTTTTAAATATTCGTGAGGACGAATCGAAAAATCTAGAGCACATTTCGCCTTAATACGTATGTACTTTTCTTGGACAGATAGCCTCTCACAAAACAACGTATCTTTTAGTTTTGCGTCGTTCAGAATTCTAGGCTTGCCGGTATTTGATTATAAAATATTCATAGTTCACCCTCAAGTAGATCGCTGTGTAGACCATAAAGCCGTGTGGTTTTATTGTCATTGCCCATAATCATAGACAAATTCGTTGATGGATTTGTACAGTCGATTAGAGTGGAACAATTGGACCTGATTCGATGCCCACAATGCTATAGAATAACTATGCTGAACAATACACATACATTGAATATATGCATCTGCTGCTGCGTATTTCATATTAAAATGTGAATTATTTCAATACAAATTAATAAAATAATGACAGCCGTATGACAAAAACAGCAAAATACACGAGACTGTAATATTAAAACTTTTCAGTTTCATATATCATGTCCATCCATCTAGGTAGTCATAATAGCAGTATAAATTGTAAAATACTTAGTATGCATCGTGTAATAAAACAGTTTTCAATTAAACAAGCGTCATAGCTGCGCATTAGGCATTGGGGATATACAGTGCTGTTAGGGCATTTCAATTAGTAGACGAACAAACATCTAGGCAATAACAAAGTTTAGGCATTGATTGGCAATTTGCTTCTACCCCTCATTCCTATAAAAATAAAACGAGTCGTTTTTCCAACGTCTCGTTACTTTTTGACGTTTTTTGTATGGCGTTTATGTCAAAAGCTGAAGCACAGTAAGCGAAAACGATTCGTTTTAAGATACAGAAACCGGCCATTAGACAATTAGCGTTATAGGTATGAATGCAGTAGTGGCATCTTCGTTTTAGGTACTGTGCTATAATCGATTATTGTATGTAACCGAAGATCGCGTTGAGAGTCAATGTATTTTAACATTTCTTGCAACAGACTCGTAACACAAAGTGAACAGAAGTGAAGGCATAAAATTGATTAAACTAGATGAGGCACGGATAATTAGACGAACGCATTACTAATTCATGCCCTTTTGTATTACCCTTTGCAATTGCATATCCAGGGGCATAACGTAAAATAATGATTTCGTATTATAGGGTTTTAGGTAAGTCATTCCAAACCTCTGAACAATATGAAGAGACTACAAACACAGAAAAAAAGTATAACAGCCGTTGAGAGCCGCGAGCTACCTTATCTATAGCATATTATATTAGTTTATATATTATTAGCTGTACCCGCGGCTTCGCAATCGTGGTTATTTCTCTAGGTTAAAAGTACTCCATATGCTATTCCAGGACCTAAAATACCAACATGTGATCAAAACTCCTTTCAGTCTTAAAAAAGATTTTTACCATCGCTCCGTGCTCGGAGGGCACGTTAAGCTGTCAGTCCCGGCTATTATTGATTAATAGCAGTCGTTAAGCCATTTCAGAGGCCCTCGGGCGGATTGACAAACTCTGACACCAGAGGCCAGCACTACCTCATACGACAAACAAACAAACCGATTGCTCGGCTTCTACTCATCGGATTGAGATACCAAGTACCCCAGTTTTAAAGTCAAACCCTAAACTATCGCATATAAAACCGCATCGCAATCGATCCAGCAGTTTTTACGTGATGCGTGAACAAACATACAGACAAACACGTTTTATTTAAATGTTATATTCTTATTCAGTAGCTTATTTTAAGTACCCTAGACCATTTTTTTTTATTTTTTTTTTGTTCAGACTTTTTAGTTCTTATTGCTTTATTAAATGTATAGATTTTATAACCCCCGAACTCAAAAGAGAGGGGTGTTATAAGTTAAGGGTGTGTAGGTACTGTGTATGTATGTAAGTAACATTGTATTGTAGCTTTGTACTTCGTGTCTTTTGAGGCATAGTAGCTCCCAAACAAATGGACCGATTTTGATGCGGTTTTTTCTGTCTTTACTCACCTCCCCCTTCCCCCATTTGCTAAGGACCATCTCGATCGCATCAGCTTACAAACAGAAACACACATCAAAATCAGTCCATTCGTTTGGGAGCTACGATGCCACAGACACACATACACACCCTAAACTTATAACACCCGTCTCTGTTCGGGGGTTGAAAAAGAGGAATTGCGATGCCTTGCATTAGCTAGTAGTTCATATAATGAGGAGTGCGAGTGATAGTTTAGTACTCACTGCTCGATGTGGAGGGCACTGGTTTCCCGCCGAGCAGAGTGGCCTCACGCTCTCTCTCGGCGCGCTCCCGGGCCTCGCGCTCCATGTTCAGGGACCGAAAGCTTCCGTACACAATGAGCAGCATCGAGATAAGGCACGCTGACACCCTGGAACAAACAACGTACACTTCTAAAATCAAAATACCTAGAATGTAACCAAATTACCTATTAAGTACCGGGGTGGGGTATTACACAAGTCATGGGGAACAACTTTAATTGAACGACTTTTGAGATATTGAAATGTTTCATTCATATAAAACCGTTTTGCAATTAGCCCAGTAGTTTTTAAGTGATGCGTGAACAAACTGACAGACAGCCACGTTTTAAAAAAAAAACTAGTTCAGTAGCTTATTTTAAGTACCCTAAACCATATTTTTTTAGTAACCTTCATTGTACATTTTTTTTTGTACTTACTGCTTCTAAGCATGGATAAAGAGAAAAGATTAGATTTTTACCACGTTTTTATTGAAGTGAAACTTCTTATGCGACTTCCAACAAGGTTTCGTTAAACGTTTAACGCTACCATGGAGGCCTTCCTATTTTCATTTCCACATTACGAAGTTTCACTACTTCCGCGCGGAGGGACTCCACGATCGTTTTTTTAAGTCACTATCATGTTTGTCTGTCTGTCATTCCACGTAGAATTTTGCAACTCAAATTTTGAGCACATTCCGATTAGCTATGCGGCTGAAACTTTCAGATAGCTCGAACTCGATGACATGCATTCAAAGGAATTAATGCATTATAATAACAAAAAAAAAATGCATTCTAAAAAAACGCGGTTTTTAGATTATTTTTTAATCTAAATTTGCTGCTTGTTTGTATGTTTGTTTGTAATAGATTAACTCAAAAATAACCCGACCGACCGATATAAATATAAGCCTAGGTATCAAAAATTTGCCTAAATAAGTTATTATTTGGCGCGCGCTGCGAAAACTATTGATGATACATAAAATTATGTACCTACTGTACATGTTTACCACATCATTACCCACAGAACGATTCCGTAAGGCTATATATCTAACTATTATAGTTAAGTCACAATAACCGTTTTTTACCCGACTGCGGAGGGTTATGTTTGGGTTGTAAGTATGTTTGTTTGTTTTTACGTTCCTTACAGTCCTACAGCCTAAACGGCTTGATGGATATTGATAAATGAGGTATCATTGAATTCGTCTTAATCACGAGATTGCTATTTATAGAATATATGAAGTTCCAAGAAAACTAATATGGCGGCTTACAGCTGCCATATTGTATTTCCGACGAAACAAAAAAAATACCAGACCTATCGAGTGAGATATCAAAATTTAAGGTCTTTAAAATACCATTCCAGAAATATTTACTAGTTTTCCCGTCCGTGACTTCGTACGGACTACAAAAAGCATCCTATTTCTTCTTCTAGGATATTAAAATCCAATGCAAAAGTAGGTATAGCACAATGCTCTTGATGTTTTTTGACAGACTTGTTATTTCGTTTCCACGGCAACCACATACCATTCTGTGATGGCAACCGTTCCTTACAGTATACTCCGGGATAAAAAGTATCCTATGTTTTATTCTAGGGTATAAGCTGTCTCCATTCTAAATTTCATGAAAATCCGTCCCGCCGTTATCGCGTGAAAGATCCCCAAACAAACAGTCCACGTTTCAGTTTTATATATAGGTATGGATTTGATTACCTAAACAGTAGCAATTGGTAGCGATTCGGACATCCAAGAAATTTAGTCTAGTTTAGTTTAAAGAGTAAAATGACCAAATTGCTGCCATTGTCTTTCAAGCTTCTTACAAAATTTTCTATTTTAGATTAAGTATTGTAGTTATGTACGTACTATATACTATATATATATACTATATATAGTCTAATGTTGCAATTGCAACTTTATAGTAAAGTAACATGTGTAAGAATTAAGAAACATCGCGGTTTCACCCGCGTCCCTCAGGGACCATACATCCAGGGTATAAGCTACCCCCGTACTATTTTTGCATTCCGCATTGCGTCTGTCCGCTGTCGCGTCTGAAAAGCAACGAGACATCAATTCAGAAACTAAATCCTGATACCTCGCTTGTCAAAATCGGACCAAGGTTTTAGTTTGAACACATAGCCCATAATTTGCCTTGCCGTAGACGTGTAAAAAATATAGCCTATGACATGAAGACGAATCGCTATGGTGGAACATCCACATAACCACATACATATATAGATACATACATAGACTGTTAAACTCATTACCCTTCCCTTGCTTTGCTGTAGCCAGGACATAGCACGTGAGTTGTTAAATAATTTATTTATTTCAATGTTTTGTTCGCAGTCAGGTTTTTTGTATTTATATAATAATTTTTACTAGTACTTAAAATTAGTTAATTAAAAGAAGAAATCGAATCGTCTACAAATAAAGAGATACCCTTAGCTTCACGTGCGAATCCGAGGCGAGTCGCTAGCAATAGGTAAATTAGGTGAATTCACCCTCGAAAACACTCAAGAACATCGATAGATAAGTGAACAAGCAAAGGCGAGGCGTATGTTTACAAAAGGGAAAATATGATATAGGTCCACTCTCCAGACTGCAAACAACACCGTGCTAATATTTGAGTCTGCTTTTAGGAATTGGCATCTAACGCTTAGTACTTTCACATCGAACAAAAACAAGTATTTTTTGGCGCCCGCCTGAAGGGTTACCGTCCGTCGCAGCAAGCGTGGCTGACGCATTGTATATTTCAAAACTATTGTTAATGTACATAACATTTGACACACGGGAATGGCGAGTGACTATTTATTCAGGTGCTGTTAATTTAGTCAGGTGCTTATTTCGGCGCGTTTTTGCGGCGAAATAAGCACCTGATAGCTCATTTATTTCACAATTGTAGATTAAGGTGACTTAAAAGATCTCATATTATATCTAACATTACATTGTCAGTGCCAGTCTTTGGTTCTGGACTGGAATTGTTGAGAAATAAAATTGTTTATTCCACACATACAATGTGCAATTTAAATAATTATTGGTGACTAGCTGTGCCCGCGGCTTTGCCCGCGTGGTCATTACATTTAAAAGTAGCCCATATGAGTTATTCCAGGACTAAAAGTACCTATAACGTTCCATATACTACATTTCTTCAAAATTTGTTCACGGGTCAAATAGTTTTATCGATTGCTGGGCATTTACTCGTAATCATCGGATTAAGATACCAAGAACCCCAGTTTTTAAGTCAAACCCTAAGCTATCCAACAGTGAAGCTATCAATAAGCGCATCGCAATCCAAAATGCGATGAAATGAATTATCTAACAACAACAAAAATACGTTTTCTGTCAATATTGACCACTGCTACTGGAAATATTTTTTTCTGCGCCCGAGTGTAAATGTTTTCTGTTCATTCTGTAGACTGTTGCAATCGGATGCAATTGCAGATGCATTACCTAACCTAGCAAAAAAAACTAACCTTGTACCTAATACGGGTTTCACTTCACATTTCGATGTTTTTGCTGGTCTTTACGCGCGTAAAATCAGTTCCTTCGAATTGAATACTCGACAGAGTTTACAGATTGCGTGTCTTGAACACGAGAAATCCGTTTGGTTCCGGATCATTATACGTCGTTACTGGTCATAAAACAATTATATCATCATCAATCAACATTGGATTGGATAAATATAACTACAAATACTACAAACTCCTACATATGTATCGAGACATAGTTACAAACAAATAATAGTGGAAACAACCAATAATTCTTATTCAGATCAACCGGTCATAGTTAAATAAGTATGTAAGGCCGTTGTTTATGCCAAACGAAACAAGTCTATGGATTAATATTTATAATTATTTTTATTTTTAACTGGCTTGCCCGCGTGATCAATATTTATTTTTTTGGGCGCAAACCCTAATTATTTTTCGAAAATAAAATTTGCCTGAGTTACTCCTTGTACCTAAGATCATCTACTTGCCACTGAGCCCCGTCAATATCGGTTCAGACGTTTCGGAGATTAGCCGGAACAAAGAGACAGACAATTTTTAAACAATAGGCTTTTAGCTTTGATATTATTGTTAAGAATCTATTAGTTTTTTCAAATTAAAATAGGCACTATTCCGCATTAAAAACATCTCAATACACCGAGGTTAACTGGAAGATAATGCTAGCTAGCATTAAGTTCGCCTATGTAGCTATCATTTGTGTGCAATAAAGAATTTTCTATCTACCTATCTTTATACTTTCATATGCATTTAGTAAAAAGCTGTTATTTTGACATTACAAACAGACAACTCAATTTTATTTATTTGTATAGATGTATAAAAGCTGTAGATTAAAAATTAAGTTTTCTAAAAATATAGGTATTTATACTAGGCAATATTTTCTATCAAGGCTACTTTTCATCGTCGGAAAATGTAATAGAAAAAAACTGGATACTCCTGCGTCCTAGCGTTTAACACCCTCGGCGTCGCCTAAGGTATTGGAGCGGATAGCGGAACCCACCGTACCACCAGGGAAATGGTCAGTGGTATCCGTAGCGGGCGCCACATAGGGTCTGGCGCCGAGAGTATTAATTAATAATAAAGAAAATGAGAGTTATTGTTCCTATTGTAGATGATATTGGAACTAATAAAGCACATAAAATGTACGCTCCGATAGAGGGTGACCCGGGTAATTAAATGAAGCGGGCGTCCAGAGCGTCTCGACGCTAATGAAACCTAATAGCTCCGGACACCGTCAATTAACGATCTACTCCACGTCCACCAGGAAAAATGAATGTCAGGGCGGTGTACGAATGTTTGTATCCTGAGAACTTTGATATTCAGTATTGTGTACCTACATTGGAATACAATAACGTTTGATGCCGTGGTTGATGCACATCATCATCAACCTATATCTGTCCACTGCTGGACGTAGGCCTCTCCTAATACACGACACTGAGCTCGCTCTTCAGCTTTATGCGTCCAGTTCTGCATTTAGTTTCGGCCAGCCGCTTTTAGCAAGTCGTCCACCTGGTTCAGGGCGTCCTACACGCGCGTTTGGCTAAGCGCGATCTCAACTCGAGAACTTGCCTACTATGTCGGTTCTTCGGGTAATGTGACCTGCACACTGACACTTTAGCTTCTGTGGCATTGCTCTGTCCATAGCTCGCTGAGCGTCCTTAAATTTGTTGATGCAATGGTACAGATATTGACAGGGCTAACGTAGCGGTTTCTCTATCGAGAATTGAGAAAGGCAAGCATTGTGTAGGACCTACACAATGCTCGACGTACATATACCTATACCGTGGGAGATTTCCTGCCGGGTCGGTAGCACAATGAAGGGCATCGGTAATCTTGGTGTCCAGCTTCAGACCACCTGTTTGGACTCCGACCCCTGGATCGTTTTCTATCCACCTTTCCGCACTCGGATATAGAGCTCAAAATCAAGTCAATAACAAAAAAACTGTTACATAGATAAGACAAACATACTATTATTCGCGATAACAGAAAGACGCCCAATGTTGGGTGATAGTATGTCTATGTTTATGATAAACTAGTTGCGCCCCGCGGTTTCACCCGCGTGGATTATGTTGGTGGATGATGATGATGATGATGAAAAGTAGCCAGTGTGTTAATCCAGGACATAAGTTATCCTGGTTCCAAATTTCCGTTCGGCCGTTTGAGCGTGAAGGAGTAACAAACATACACACACGTCCAAAGATAAAAAATATAGATGGCGGTAATCGATTTTTATGCATTTTGTGACGTTTTGTATGGACTGTCAGTTCTAATTTATGGAGTTTTGCATCGCGCATACGAAGTTTTCCGCTCGATAAGAGAGTATTCATTTTTAAATAATCTCTAAGCTCTGATTGGCCTGTTTACAACACTTCTCTGATTTATATTATTAGTGTGATAGTTAAGAACGTTAGGGTACATATAGACAGACAAATAAATCAGAGCATGTTCCTGAAAATGCGGGTCTATTAGGCCCCACGTCTCAAAGGGACCTTAATGAGCACTTCAGATAATACATCATGATAAGGGCACGACACACTTGACTGATTTAGGTTATAATTGGTTAATATGGTGTTATTAGCCGCGCCCCGAGGCTTTGCCCGCATGGACATTGTTCTGGAATAAGTGTCCCAAGAATCAATAAGTAGCTTTTGTAACTGGATAATTTTCTTCGACGTGTTTATGGTACAATTTAAATTGTAATCTGAATTATTGGATTTTTGTAATTGACTTCAATTTCTCAATTTGTACTTTATGTTTCTTTTATGTTTTAGGGTCCGTAAGTCTGAATGAATAATCAAAGCAACCCTTGTAGGATCACTCATATCTGTCTGTTGTCTGTCCGTGTGTCACAGACAATTTGCTCCGAATCTACTGGACCGATTAATTTGAAATTTGGTACACATTAGAATTTCAACTTCTGACCCTAATACGGGCGTGTAACGTATAATAAATGAATTAGAAAATGAAGATATTTTTTTTTGTAAACTGTACCGTGACGATAGGGCTTTTTGTGAGGGTCTCATTTTTGAAAATAATTTTAAAGTAAATAGTTTTAATGTTATTTAAGAAAATAGATAAAACTGACCATTTTCCCCTTACCTTGTGTCCGAAACCACTGAACATAAAATTTTGAAATAATATACAGAAAATTGTTATTTACTGATAGATTAAAGGAAAAAATATAATAAGTCTATGGAAAATTATTATATACTCGTAAGTCTATGGACTTAACATGGTATTGGTAAATTTTTCATGGTAGATCTCTCCATATTGTGAGATATTGAGAGATCAATATTCACCGTACGGAAACCTCTCCACGCGAGTTCAACTCGCACTTATCTGGTTTTTTTAGAAAGAAGTAATAAAATATTTTTATTTGCAAAAAAATAACATTACTAAAACTGTCATAAAAAAAACCTTAATACTAAAATACTTCTTTAGGTAACATGTATTTGCAAAATGGCCGCAGCTTAGCATACGAGGCATGTCTTTTAGGTTCTGTTTCCATATTTCCCGGCAATTTTGAATTTGGAACTATTCTATATTCGAATATGTTTAAATTTTGAATCTCAAAACAGTTGAAATTATTACGATTAATGCTATTGTTTTGTCACAGCGTCGATTGGAATCTGTCAGGTTACGTACGAAAATGAATCTTTCTAAGGAAAATGTTCGTGCAATAATTTTCTACAACTTTAGAAAAGGCCTGACACGGCTTCAGTGTTTTGAAGATCTAACATCTGTGTTCAGTGATGAAGCCCCATGTCTGCGGACTGTCGAACGCTGGTATTTAGAATTCCAGCGTGGGCATACTAGTGTTAGTGACAAATCTCGCGAAGGACGCCCAAAATCCGCCTTCACTGAAGATAACATCATTGCTGTGAGACAACTAATTCTCGAAGATCGTCATGTGACGTATCGAGAGATAGAGGCTCTTTTAGGCATCTCAGGGACAACCATTCAGAAATTCTTGCATGAAGCGCTTGGTGTGAGAAAGCTGGTTGGCCGTTGGATACCGCATCTGCTTTCCGACGATCACAAGGCGGCCCGCGTTAGATGGTGTAAGAAAACTCTGCAAAGGTTCAACCGAGGAGAGTCAAATCACGTCTACGACATCATCAGTGGTGACGAATCTTGGATCTATGCCTACGATCCTGATTCCAAACAACAATCTACAATCTGGGTCTTTCAAGACGAGCCAAAGCCGACTAAAGTTGTTCGTTCTTGAAGCACTTCAAAGAAGATGTTGGCCACGTTCGTTGGAAAAACCGGCCATGTTGTGACTATTGCACTTGAAGGTCGTAGAACGGTTACCGCAGAATGGTACAGTTTGTTTACCACAAGTCATCGCCGAACTTCGAAAATCTAACTCAAAGCGACGCATCATCCTGCACCACGACAACGCAAGTTCACACAGCGCTCGTCAAACGATTGATTATTTGAAGCAGGAAAAAGTAGAAATTCTTGACCATCCTCCATACAGTCCTGACCTAAGCCCTAACGATTTCTTTACATTTTCTAAAATTAAGAAAAGTCTTCGTGTTCAAAGGTTCCAGTCCGGTGAAGAAGCAGTCGACGCTTTCAAGTCAGCCATTTTGAACACACCCACTTTAGAGTGGAATAAATGTTATAATAACTGGTTTGAGCGAATGGAAAAGTGTATTAAGCTACGCGGTGAATACTTTGAAAAACAATAAAAAGTACTATAAGGTTCTAGTTGTGTTTTTTCCTTCAAACGACAAAACTTGTCTTAAAACGACCAGCGCTGGCCTTCCGCTGGGACTATTCGGTGACGTCACGGTACAGGTAAACGGACACTAACAAAATAACCTGTCGGAATCGCGCTCCGTGTTTTTTTACACGACTGCCCAAAAAAAGGAGTGTAAAGTTTTTAGCATTCATTTATGTATGTTTGTACTCGTATGTGAGTTTATTTATTCCACCATAACTTTTAAATGCCTGAACAGATTTACACGTATGGGGTATCGTTAGAATCCTTACATCCCCTCGAGTAAAATAGGAAAATTCTTTTTTTAATCTTTCGTTATGGTCGCAGAATGGCTACATTTTCAAATTAGAAAAAAAAAACTTCAAATTTTACAATATGGGTATCAAATTGAAGGTCTTGATAAGAACATTCCAACAGTAATACATTTATTGGCAAATGCTCTTTTTCGTCAGGGCAAACGTGTTTTTTTTAGCATTTAAGCTAGTTATTTTATGATGTAACTAAACATTTACGGTTTTCGGATTTTTCCTTTTACTTGTGCTATACATTACTTCATGCCAAGTTTCATGATTCTAGGTCAACGGGAAGTACCCTATAGGTTTTAATTCCTTTGCGAGTGTCAAAGTTTGCGGCATCAACGGCCAAATCTTTTGATTACGTTGACTTAGAATTTTGTTTTTTTTTACAGCTCCAAGGGATTGCAGACCTGAGTATTTGATATTAATTTCAACTTGATACCTAGACGCGTTCCTGAGATTGAGGGCCTTTAAAGACAGACAGACGGATAACGAAATGAGTTTCTTTTTTCTTTTGAGGTACGGAAAAAATACATTATATATGGATACTAGCTGTGCCCGCGGCTTTGCCCGCGTAGTATTTTTACTGGGATATAAGAATTCAGTGATATTCCAGAACCAAAATCATCATACTTCGTTCAGACAGCAATGGTTTTTTATCGATTGCTCGAATTCTACTCATCAGATTGAGATACCAACTACACCAGTTTTTAAGTCAAATCTTAAGGTATCCAACAGTGACAACCACATCGCAATCGGTCCAGTAGTATTTAAGTAATGCGCAAACAAACATACAAACATGATTTAAAAAATGTTATATTCATGTTCAGTAGCTTATTTTAAGTACCCTAGCTACACAATTTTTTTTAAATATCTTCTTTGTACACATTTCCTACGCTCCCCACCAATTACTTTTCTAAGTTATGTGCGGTTTTCCATCACTCCGCGCTTTAGAGGGCACGTTAAGTTGTCGGTCCCGGCTGTTATTGATTAATAGCAGTCGTTAAGCCGTGGCAGAGGCCCTCGGTCGGCCTGACAAACTCTGACACCAGAGGCTAGATGACTAGTGTTTTATTTGAAAGGGTAAGTGTGTTTATGGTCAACTCCCTCCTACAAATTGTTAACTAGCTTAAAAGTTAAAAAAAAACACGCCTGCCCTGCCAAAAATGAACTTCATCATCATCATCATCATGTCAGTCTTTAGAAGTCCACTGCTGAACATAGGCCTCCCCCAAAGAGCGCCATGACGAGCGATCTTGTGCCACCTCCATCCACCGACTTCCTGCGATGGCTACAATGTCGTCGGTCCATCGTGTGGGGCGTCTGCCCACACTTCGCTTGCTTGTTCGTGGTCGCCATTCGAGAACCTTTATTCCCCAGCGGTTGTCGGTTCTGCGAACTATATGGCCTGCCCATTGCCACTTCAACTTGCAAACTCTGAGAGCTATGTCGGTTACCTTCGTTCTTCTACGGATTTCCTCATTTCTGATTCTATCACGTAGTGAAACACCGAGCATAGCTCTTTCCATTGCTCGCTGCGCAACTCTGAGCTTGTGTATGAGACCAATAGTTAGCGACCACGTCTCAGTGCCGTATGTCATCACTGGCAACACGCACTGATTATAAACTTTCGTCTTGAGGCTCTGCGGTACCTGCGACGAGAAGATATGGCGTAATTTCCCGAACGCTGCCCATCCGAGTTGGATTCGTCGGTTGACCTCTTTGTCGAAGTTGGATCTACCCAGTTGGATCGTCTGACCCAAGTAGACATAGTGATCAACAGCTTCGATAATATCGTTCCCAACATAAACCGGCATGGGTACGACATGGGCATTTGACATGATGTTCGTCTTGCCCATGTTCATTTTAAGACCCACCAAAAACAATATTGAGGTCACTGAGTGTTGTGCTTAGGTCTTCCAGAGTTTCAGCCATGATGACTATATCATCAGCAAAACGAAGGTGAGTGATGTATTCGCCATTGATGTTAACACCAAATCCGTTCCAGTTCAGAAGCTTGAATATATCTTCCAGTGCAGAGGTGAACAGTTTCGGAGAAATAACGTCTCCCTGTCTCACCCCTTTTAACAGCTGGATCGAATTCGTGCTCTGATCCTGAAGACGAACTGTCATGGTGGCCTTGCTGTATAAACACTTCAACACTTCGATGTACCAGTAATCAATCTGGCACCGCTGTAATGACTGTAGCACTGCCCAGGTCTCGACTGAATCAAAGGCTTTCTCGTAGTCCACAAACGCTAGACATAGTGGCCGATTATACTCATCGGTCTTCTGTATAATCTGCCGGAGCGTATGGATGTCTATGGTGCTAAAGCCTTTTCGGAATCCAGCTTGTTCGGGAGGCTGAAAGTCGTCAAACCTACGAGCGAGACGGTTTGTAACTACTCTCGAAAACAGCTTATAGACGTGGCTCAGCAGCGAAATGGGCCTATAATTCTTCAAGAAGGTTTTATCGCCTTTCTTAAAGAACAAAACCACTACGCTCCTGTACCCTCGAGGATGACGGAGTTAAACAGCTTCTGAGGGACTTTAAGTACCGGTGTTCCACCCGCTTTCAGTAGCTCTGTCGTTATTCCGTCCTCCCCTGGTGCCTTGTTGCTCTTAAGCTGTTTGAGAGCCATTCTGATCTCGTATAGGCTGACGTCCGGGATATCTTCGGTATAATGTCGGGTCAAACGGGCTCTTGCATCGCTAGTCCTGCTAAGAGGACTACGTGATGAGGTGTATAATTGTCCATAGAACTTCTCGAGCTCACTCAAAATCTCTGGCTTCGACGAAACGATGCTGCCACTGTCGGTTTTCAGCTTCGTCAACAGGCTTTGCCCAATAGACAGATCTCTTGCGCACACGTTGGAGCCTTTGTTCCGCTCTATTGCGTTCTCAATACAAGTAGTATTATAGGAACGCAAATCGTGTCGCATTGACTTGGAGATCTGTTTATTAAGCAAGCTGTAACTCGACATATCCACTGAAGACTGCAGCCTCATCTCGCCTCGTTCTGCCATAAGTTTGAGTGTATGCTCAGAGAGAACTCATGCCAATAAATTATATACTGTTGGAAAGTGCTTATCAAAGCCTTCAATTTGATACCATATTGTAAAATACAAAGAAAAAATATTATTATTGTATTTGAAAATGGAGCCATACTGAAGCAACAAAGTTAAAAAAAAAAACCCTTTGTTACTCGAGGGGTTGTAAGGATTCTAACGATTCTAATACGTCTAAATCTGTTCAGGCATTGAAAAGTAATGGAGGAATTAAGAAACTCACATAAATACAAACATACATGGATCCCAAAAACTATACACTCTTTAGGCAGTCGTGTTAAAATGTAGGCCAGATCTTTTGAGGATTGAAAGTAAGCGTGAAGCGTTTTAGGAACAATATTCTTGTTTGGAATTCGAAATGCTGGCATAAGAATAAGTTAATTCATATGATGCTGGATCAATTTAAAAAAAGTCTTACTTACATTTTGCTGCAGGTATTTTTTATTATTATTAAGGTAAAAATTGTATTTATATTTTATTATATAATAAATATTTTTCCTTGCAAGTGCAGTTACCAATTTCGACCGTAAACGCAATACAAATGGCTTGTCACAGAAATATATCGAGACAATTTTACTTCAGAAGATTATTATCTATAGTCTATACATATATACTTATAATAAAGCAGAAAGTAACAAAAAGTCTGTACAAATATAATTTATAAAACTGAACAAGAATGTAACATTTTTTTAAATAGTGCAGTTTTCACTGTTAGATAGCTTAGAAATTAACTTAAAAATTGGTGCACTTGGTATCTTAATCCGATTATTAAAAGCCGGGCAATCGATAAAAACTATCCGACTATAGACGGCTGAACGAACTTTGGTATTTTCTATTTTGTACTTTACAGGTACTTTTGATCCTGGAATAACACATAGGTTAGTTTTAACCCAGAGAAATGACCACGCGGGCACAGCTAGTTATATAATAAAGCAGAGGGTAACAAAATGTCTGTACAGGGGAAAAAAATGAGCTTCTGAATATAACATTTTTAATCATCAGTGTCTGTCCGTATGGATATTAAATTGGGCACTACGTAAAAACTACTGGGCCTTTAGCCATGCGGTTTTCACTGTTGGATAGTTTAGGTTTTGACTTAAAATCTGGTGTATTTCGTATCTAAATCCGATAAGAAGAAGCCGAGCAATCGATCAGCACCGGCTCTAGCTCATGTAGATCCCGGGTGCAAACTGATGAGTACAGGCTGAACGAATTAAGATGAAATTTGGTATAACCGCTCGATTGATTCTATGCGCTACAGTCACTTTTTTTGTTTTCATTGATCATCGCAACTAACGCTACAGTCACATTTTTTGTTTTCATCGATCATCGGACCACTCGATAGCGACGTAAATTTTGCCACTCGATTTTGAACATTATTGACCTCAATAATCATTCAAATCTAAGCGTGTTTATATAATTATTTTGCCACAATATAAACACTTGAAATATGTGCCGTACCTATTTAGCTCCATAAATCACCAGTTTGTTTATCTAAGCGCTCAATGAAGTGGTCATAAAAACTATTTGTTTACGCAAAGTCGGCGCGGCCAGATGTGTCACGTAGACCTTTTTTTTTGTGGGTTGACAATCAGATACCTTTGATCTCAGCACGTACCCAATAAATCCCCAGTTTGCGGCCAGATGTGTCGCGTCAACCTAATTTTTTTTGTGGATTGACCATCAAGTACTTGTAGTCTCAACGCATATACAATCAATTACCAGTTTGAGGTTAGATGTGTCGCGTCGGCCATTTTTTTTTTGGGTTATCAGTTTGGTCCTGCGGTCTTCAGCGCGAGGACAACCGAGCGGTTATTGGAATGAAATATAATGTATCTTTAAAGGTAATTTTGGTCCTGAAATAATACATAGATAGATAACTCTTTATTGAACACCACACAAATAAAAAACCTTACAACTAGAAAACAAAATTAATAATAAAGTGTCTTATCGCTCAGAGCGATCTCTTCCAGACAGCCGTGCACGGACAGGAATTACGGAAGTATAGGGACAGTGGTTTTCAGACAATAAATAAATACATATACCATAAATAAGCACAAAAACATAGGATACTTTTAAACTAGAAATATATCCAAGCGGGGAGAGCCGCGGGAGCAGGTAGTGTAATGTAAGACAAGTCTTGTTCCCTGTCCTGTCACTGCTAATTAACCGTAATGAATGATAGTCGGTAACTAAAAACAGCTGTCCATACATCTGTGTTTACAGTATTTAAGCATAGAACAAAGGAGTCAAAATGACGAACAAGGTCATACTTTCTCAGGAAAACTATACAAAAAAGGTAAACAGTCTGCAAAAAACATAGCATTTCTATGCGATATAGAGGACGAATAGAGGAGGTTTTTTTACCAATCTTTGTTTGTAATGTGTGAATGTGGATGTTCCAGCATAGCGTCGCCCCTATTGGTCATCATCATCATCATCAGCCTATATCAGTCCACAGCTGGACGTAGGCCTCTCCTAATGCACGCTACTGAGCTCGGTCTTCAGCTCTTCTCATACATTTTCTGCCAGCCGCTTTTAGCAGGTCAGGGAGTGACGACCTGCGACATTTGTACATCCTCACTACGTTTGCTTAAACGTGGTCTCTACTCGTCTACCCCAACGGTAATCGGTTCTTCCGGAAATGTGACCAGCTCACTGCCACTTAAGCTTGCTTATCCTTTGAGCTATGTCGGTTACCTTGGTTCTCCGTCGGATATCTTCATTACGAATCTTGTCCTTCAGAGAAACTCCAAGCATAGCTCTCTCCGAGCTCTCTCTCTCTTAAACTTGTGGACTACCTTGACTGTGACTGTCCACGTTTCGGCTCCGTAGATCATGACTGGTAGGAAGCACTGATTGAAGACTTTTGTCTTCAGGCACTTTGTAATGGACGACGAGAAGACCTGACCAAGCTTGACAAAAGTTGCCCAATCCAGCTGAATTCTTCTGTTGGCTTCCTTCTCAAAGTTGTTCTTAACCAATTGCAATGTTTGCCCAAGGTAAACATATTGTTGGACAACTTCAAGAGGCACACCATTTACTGCAATCGGTTCAGGGTCGTTGAACATGATCTTGGTCTTATCTATGTTCATTTCGAGACCGATGCGTCGAGAAGCATCATCTAGGTTGGTCAGCATACTTTGCAAGTCTTGCAGCAATTCCGTCATTAGGACGATATCATCGGCAAATATATATATTCTCGCCAACGATATTAATGCCCATTCCGTTCCAATCCAGCGTCTTAAACATACTCGTATCTTCCAGGACATTAGTGAACAATTTCGGCGATATAACATCCCCGTCTTACTCCCCTGCGCTGTTGGATATGTTTAAACTGCTGGTTTTGTACTTGGACACTCATAGTCGCGGCGTCATACAGAAACCTCAACACTTCGATGTCCACTTGACAACGCTGCAAAAACTCCAGAACTGCCCAGGTTTCAACGGAGTCAAAGGCCTTCTCATAGTTCACAAAAGTAAAACACAGGGACTGGCTATACTCTTCAGAAGTTTGAAGAGTATAACCAGTCCCTGTGTTTTATTTCCTGTCCCACTGTGTGTATGTGGTCTATGGTGCTAAATCCTCCGCGAAACCCGGCCTGTTCAGGAGGCTGGAATTCGTCAAGTCTTCTTGCGAGACGATTTGAGATGACCCTCGAAAACAACTTATAGACGTGGCTCAAGAGTGAAATAAATAAATTAGTCCTTTAAAAGGGTTTTATCCTCTTTTTTAAAGAAGAGTACTACCAAACTCCTGCTCCACGCCTCTGGAGTTCTCCCATGTTAAGAACGATGCTAAATAACCCCTGAAGCTCTCGAAGAACGGGTTTCTTCTCTGCTTTCAAGAGCTCCGAAGTTATACCTTCCTCACCGGGGGCCTTTCCATTCTTAAGTTGTTTGAGCGCCATCTCTCTCGTCTAGGCTGACGCCAGGCATTTCGTCAGTGTAGTGGCGGGTCAGTATTGTGCGAGAATCCTCTATTGGGTTCGGGTCTAGAAGCATGCGATACAATCGACCATAGAAGTCTTCGATCTCAGAAAGGATCTCCGGCTTAGAGATGACGGTTGTGCCATTATTCGTCTTGAGCTTCGTCAGATGGGTACTCAATTGCTAGACGAAGATTTTTTGCTCAATTTGACCCCCATTTTGCTCAATTGCCTTTTCTATCCGGCGACTATTTGAGCATCGGAGGTCACAACGTACCAGCTTACTGTTTTTTTATTGAGATACCTTTTCTCTGACGGCGTAGCTTGCTGTTGTTCCCGTCGTTTATCCATAAGCCGAAGAGCCACATCCAAGATTTTAGACTTCGTGCCTGTACGCTGCATCTGACAAAATCTTGTGCCTTCCTCCTTAAGTATTCCCACAACTTTTTGGAGTTCTTCATCCACGTCATTTGTGGTTTCCAAGGCAGCGAATCAATTTCCAACTTGAGTTTTACTGGTCTGATCCAACAGCGGCTTGGAGTAGGTTGGGTCGGGGCGAAGACTTCACCAGACGGCATCTTTCAAGCTTGTTGGCGATATTTAAGGAGCCTCGGACAAGTCTGTGATCACTACCGGTATTGAACCTGCTGATCACTGAGACATCCCTGAATATGTGCTTATTGTCCGTCATTATGAAGTCAACCTCATTTTTAGTCACACCATCGGGGCTTTGTCAAGACCACTTATTCTGGGGCTACTTTTTGAAGAATGAATTCATCAAAAAGCAGCCCTCTTTTTCTAAAAAGTTAACTAGCATTTGCCCCCTGTGATTCCTGTCTCCATAGGCATGTGTACCCATTTAAGATTCACTGCAAGTCTGTACTCCTACTTTGGCGTTAAAGTCTGCCATGATAACGTTGTAGTGGGCCCTTGTGGTGTTATGTAGGGCCGAAGATATGCCATCGAACATATCTTCTACCTCATCATCCGAGTGTGCCGAGGTAGGTACCTATACCTTTCGGTCGGCTTAAGAACCAGGTACGCTACCTTGGTCCGACACAATTGATATTTCTACAACATTATCAATGAGGACCTTATTGACGAAGAACCCTACGCCATCCTGAGACTGCTGATCGCCCTCTCGGAAGTAGAATGGCCCGACTCCAGGGTTACCGTGTACTTCCCCTCTCTTCGGACTTCACTTAGCCCTAGAATGTGCCTCCTTATCTTAGTAAATTCCGTCTCGCGTTGCGCCACGTGATCGTCAAGCCTAATCGCTCGTCCGTTGTAGCCAGGGTCTGTTGTTTTTGTTTGGGGTGGCCTACGGTTCTCCCTTGGTCACGATTAGCTGGACAACCGGGAACTGGGGGCCATTTTATATTTGTGTCTTGCATAGGAGGTTTTTGCCCATAGTTGCCCACGCTGGGTATGCGGGTTGGCGACCACAGGGCGTAGCTTCTTGCACTAGTGACGCTGCTGCCCGTTACTGGCATGTAGGATTTGGCTCCGCCGTTGTATGTTTAATGGATGGTTATACCACCATCGGTCGCTCGTCAGCTGCAGGGCAGGTGAGGTTGACTTGAGGCTTTTAGGTGATAATTCGCTCCCATACATCCCTATTGGTCCGATTTTGACAAAGCGAGGTGTTAATCGATCCGATTTCAGGGTTAGTGTCATTGGCGTTTTTTTAACCCGACTGTGGCGAAGCAAAGGAAGGGTTATATGTTCAAACTAAAAAGTTGGTCCGATATTGACAAGCGAGGTGTCAATCGATTCGTCTTCATCGCAAGGTTGTCATAAGCTATTTTTTACCTGACCGTAGTCGAGTTTTAGTTTTTGAACATATTCCGATATTGACAAGCGAGGTGTCAATCGATTCGTTTTCATCGCAAGGGGTCATAAGCTATTTTTTACCTGACCGTAGTCGAGTTTTAGTTTTTGAACATATGTCTTGTTTTAACAATAGAATAACAATGTAAGGGAAGGGAAAAATATTTTAGTTTAATAAGACAAATAAATAAAAATTAAATTCTTCATGAAAATGTTCCCTGGGTATTGA
Source organism: Alsophila aescularia (assembly GCA_946251855.1). NCBI lineage: Eukaryota > Metazoa > Arthropoda > Insecta > Lepidoptera > Geometridae > Alsophila > Alsophila aescularia. The sequence goes on from OX276385.1 coordinate 9,829,065, forward strand.
AAAGCGAAAATAGCAATATAAATTTTAAAAAATCGACTTGAAGTGCATTTAGGTACTAAAAATTAAATTAATTTTGTTGAAATGTATATGACATTACACTGGAGGTCCACTATTTGAGATAAGAAAAGAATCATCAAAATCTGTTCAAACAGTTCAAGAACGACTTTTTGATAGGAGGAGGTTCTGAAAAGTCATAAGCACTGGCGATCCAGAGCTCTTTAGTCCGAACCCCATAATCTAGACGACCGCCCAAGCCGAGGTTCTTACTCCAACCTGGTCGAAAAAAATTGAAAACAACGGAGTGCGCATTATTAAAAAAAAATGGGCTTTGTCCAAATTTGCTTAGCGACCACTTTGCCCTGTAGAGGAAAACAAAAATCAACAAAGCAATTAACGTGAACCTAATTCTGCTAACCTATACAATTTAAATACTTTTAATTAAGCATAGGCTTTGGCAAGAAAGAGCAACGAAAGGCCACAGGTAAGAAAGAACATTGTCCATTGACGAATGAAAGTGGCTTGCGTAGACAGCGGCAGCGGGGCGACATTAGACATTGATATATTGTCTGTCAGTGCTGCTGTCACTTTCCACGCTTCCTTGTCTCATGGCTCATTCACAAAATGTTTAGGTCTTAAACCTGATTAACGTCCGTTGTCGGCCCATTGTCTATCTCCTTTTTTATACATATAAAACAGTACCGTAACATGCTGACTGACTGACAGAAAACGCACAGGTGGACCTAGAAATTTGAAATTTGGAGGAATTCCTGCAGTATCCTAGAGGCGCGATAAAAAGGTATTTTTTAGAAATTCCATTCCTAAAGGGTGACAATAGATGGTAGTTAGTATGAAGAAAAATACCCGCGCGGGCAAAGGGTAATGGCTTTCCAAGGCACTGAATATTCTCTTATTTGGCAAAATAGTAAGAGACGTAGTTATGCAAACCGATAGCTGTGTCCTTTTTCCACTTCACAAATATTGGCCAAATACCGCCAAGTAAATTGAAGTGCTAACATAAGATGATCAAATTTAATAGATAACTATACAAAGTAGGCTGAATATTACTCACTTAGACGAGTCCATGATTGAGTACGCCCACTTGTACTCCTGGTACTCCATATTGGCTCCAACCTGCGCCATATTTGTGTCTGCTCAGTTGCAGCCGGTGTGGTGAGAACACCCTGTAGGGTTTTGTGACGAGTGCCTGTAACAAGACGAGCAATAATACATTATTTTTTTACCCAGCTGGTTGTGTTTGGGTTGTATGCATGTTTGTTTGTAAGTTTCTTAGGCGCGTCCTACAGCCTAAACGGCTAGATGGATTTTGATAAATGAGGTATCAGGTATCTTAATCACGAGAGTGCTATAGGATATATGATGTGTCAAGAAAACTAATATGGCGGCTTACAGCTGCAATATTGTATTTCCGGCGGACCGAAAACTTATAGAGTAAAGTATATCAAAATAAAGGTTTTTAAAATACCATTGCAAAAATATATAGGGGAAAGTAAAAAGTTTAAAACAACAATACTTATAAAAACAACAAATACCCGACTGCGAACAACACTAATAAAAATAAATTATTATAAAAAAAATAGATTGCAAAGCAAACTTAAAAGAGGCTATCAATCTTTAGTTTTTTGATTTTGAAATATAAGGTACCGACAGGAGGCATGAGAAGATCGTCAGGTTCTAGCTGATCCCGTCAAAGGAAAAATGAAATGCATGATGCCTCCGACTGTACCTTATAATTCAAAATCAAGAATCTAATATGCCAGTCATTGGGGGAAAATATGAAGCTATGCCCGTACAAATGGTGAAGTTGAATATGTTTTGATTTGTATTGCTTAAGTATGTTAGGAGGTCTTTTCAAAAAAACTAGTTTTCGTCCTCGAGGGAGCTTTAGCCGCCGTTTTGAATTGAAGGGCCCAAAATTATTTTTTTCTAAATAGGTCTTAACGTTTAGAAAAAAAAATGCTTTATGGCAAAAGTGTCTATGAAAAGTAAAAAGACAACAAATTTAAAAAAGTCGTACAGTTAAAAAGTTACAATATGCGAAAAACACATCGTTACTAAAAATGTTCCAATGCAGGAATTTTCTTAACCGCTGAATGTATAGACTTGATATTTATTTATTTATTTATTTATTTAAATTTACATTATCATTACAGACAAATCTAATGCGACAATGTACTTAATTACTAACACATTTAAGGGGAGCATCAGTGAATTTCACCAAAGTACATGTGAAAATGTCTAAATCGCTGTGTTCAGCATTAATTATATTCAATAGCCGGGGAGCCCGGGTATTTGGAGAGCATGTTTATAAAGAGACAATAACGTACACCAAAAGATTAATTTTGAAAAACGCTGTTCAAGGGGTTCAAAAGAAAGGGGGGGGCCTTAAAGTTTTAACAAAATACTTCTATTTTGGATAAGCTGTTTACATTAGACAGTAGAAATGTTTGATATAAGCTCCCGAAATAAAATACGAGGGCTGTTTGATAAATCCTTTTAAAAACTATTTATAAAACCTTTTTTCTGGTAAATGGCATTAACACTGGCCGGCACAATCTTTCAAATGAAGACTGTCTAAAATTCAGCAAAAAAAAAACAAGTTTTTTCAGTTTAACCATTGTTTAACTGTGATCACTCGTAAATTTTCAACAACTATGGAAAAATCTGAATTTTGTGCCATTATAAAACATTTTTTTATGAAGGGTTGCAGTGCTGCCACAATAAAAACTGAACTTTATTTTGTTCATGGCACTAACGCACCAACGATGCAGACTGTTTATAACTGGATAAATGATTTTAAACTTGGTCTGTCAAGCACATGTGATGCTCCACGCTCTGGTCGCCCAATCGAAGTCACTACTGAGGATGTTGTTGAAGAAGTCCATAATATTGTACTCGGCGACCGCCGAGTGAAGGTGCTTGAAATAGCTGAGAACACAGGCATCTCCACTGAGCGAGTACATAAAATCCTGCATGAAGATTTGGGTATGACAAAGCTGTCTGCACGATGGGTGCCACGTTTGTTGACAATCGAACAAAAACGCGAACAAAAGCGAATTTCAAAACTGTGTTTGGATATGATGAAGCGTAATCCTCGGAATTTTTTGAGTCAACTTGTCACTGTGGACGATACTTGGGTCCATCATTATACACCTGAATCAAAACAGCAATCAAAACAATGGATGGCGACTGGTGAACGTGCCCCAAAGAAGGCCAAGACTGTTTTGTCGGCTGGGAAGGTGATGGCGACAGTCTTCTGGGATGGCGAAGGAATCATTATGATTGATTACTTCGAAAAGGGAAAGACTAACACTGGCCGTTATTACGCAGAGTTATTGGACCATTTTAATGCCGAATTGTTGGAAAAACGACCAAAATTGTCCCCCAAGAAAGTCCTCTTTCATCAAGACAATGCCCCAGTGCACACGTCAGCTATTGCAATGGGCAAAATCCACGAGTTGGGCTTCGAGCTGGTTCCGCATGCTCCGTATTCGCCGGACCTAGCTCCATGCGATTATTACCTATTCCCAAATCTGAAAAGATTTTGACAAATGAGGACTGCATCGCAGTTGTAAACGGCTATTTTGAAGACCTCGACAAAACGTATTTTTTGGAGGAGATAAAAAAAGTGGAAACTCGCTGGAACAAGTGTTTGGCTCTCAAAGGAGACTATGTTGAGAAATAAATGTAAATTGTTTAAAAAAATATATATTTTTTTACTTTTTGATACAACTTATCAAACAGCCCTCGTAAACTTACACATGTTCCACGATTTTTCGAAATTTTCAAAATGAAAATATCAGTCAGATTATCAATTTAGCCCTCGCGCTCTAATGTTGCTGTCGCCCTCGCACAATGTTTGTGATTGGCCCATACGAAGTCGACTGCTCTTTATGAAGTAAATAGTTAGATAATACGCGACACAAAAGATGAGACTTGAGATGCCACGTGGTTTGACTTGCGCAGTAGACGATTTATAGGTCGGAAAGGGCGCGGGAGGACAGCGGGGGGCCGTAGTATGGCGCTGCACATGCGCGTTAGGTGCCTCTCGTTCTCCTCACCCCGTGCACGCACCGCTTGACTCCGAAGTACAGACGAGTGCAACGTGCGTTTATAAATTTCTACGTAGTTTATAGTTGTGTTATATACGAGTGTAAATTTGTGAAATATTGACTATGCCTCGAGGTAAAACATTAAGAAGACAAAGTAGGAAGATGGTTTACGATGTTTATACCTATATGTTAAAAGAAGCAAAGGAAGGCGTACAAAATTTGAAGCAAGTACAAATGCGTATTGCGGCTGCAACTAAAACATCATTAATTACAGTAAAAAGAATTGTGAAGTAAGCAAATAGTTCCGATTTACTAACAATTTTCCGCACTCCTGGAAAAATAAGGTCAAGGCCCAAACTTTTAACCGATATAGACGAATTTGACAAAGGAGTGATAAAAAGATGTATTCACAACTTCCATGTTACGAACAAGGAACTGCCGACCCTTAATAAAATTTTAGCGAAGTTGCGCGATGATATTGCCTTTCCAGGTTCTAATACAAGTCTACGCCGCATTTTGAAAGACCTTGGTTTTCGATGGAAGAGGACAGAAAATAATCGAAAAATTCTTATTGAAAAATCCAATATCAGACTGAAAAGAATTGAATATCTGAAAAAACTCAGAAAATATCGCAAAGAAGGCCGCTCTATTGTATACACTGACGAGTCTTACGTCCATTCCACGCACGCCACTTCCAAATCTTGGTCTGATGATTCGGATAAAGGTCTCAAAAACCCAATATCTAAAGGCCAGCGCGTGGTTATTGTACACGCTGGTTCTGAGAGTGGCTTCATACCAAACGCTTTACTGACTTTTAAATCTGGGTCAAAAACGGGTGACTACCACGACGACATGAATTACGAAAATTATCAGAAATGGCTTCGAACCCAGCTAATACCCAATCTTCCACCAAATGCCGTCGTGGTGGTTGATAATGCCTCGTTTCACAATAAGGAGTATCAATCTGCACCAAGCTCAAACACCAAGAAAGCCGATATGCAATCAAGGCTAACCCAAAAAGAATTTCCTACACTCCAGATATGCTTAAACCACAATAGTACAAATTGATAAAAATACATAAAGAACAATGTAAGACATTCAGCATTGATAAAATACTATCTGAACACGGACATGACGTACTACGATTACCCCTATACCACCCTGATTTAAATCCTATCGAAATGGCTTGGGCTGCAATAAAAGGTTATGTGAGCAGTAAGAATGTGCAATGGAGAATGTGCTCTATCCTCAAACGAGTGATAGAGTTAATAACAGAAAAGGTAAACCAAATGGGACCAAATGAATGGAAAGAACTATGTAATAAAACAAAAAAAATTGAAGACTTTTACATAGAAAGTGATCACATAATTGACAATTTGACGGATACGGAGATAATTATCAGAATAGAAGATTTGTCAGACAGTGACTCAGGGGACTCCGGTTGTTCCTCATCGTCATCTGACGAAAACGACGATCTGTCAACTGCTGGAACAAGTGCTATATTTTCTAGAGTAAATGTACCTTCTAGTGGCCGCGTCCCAGTCAATGATCTCCCCGCTGGTGTATCATTTATTAACAGTGACAGTGACTAAGACAATCTTCCATTTTTTATCTTAAAATTTATTATTTCGAAATAAATATTGTAAAGAATTTTAATATAATATTGCTATACACCTAATTCCGAATGTCATCGAAAAATCCCAGAATAGATATACAAATAATGGATAACTATTTCGTACGTTACTATACCTGCGCAGGCTCCCCACTACTGACGCTCGTCAAGTCTCATCTTTTGCGGCGCATATTATACGTAAGTTAGGATATATATAGTGAGATAAAAATCGAAAATGTGTGACTGCAGTGTGATCGAGTTCAGTACAAGTTTAGACGGCGAACAGTGAACAACTAGAATAAGAAACCTATTGAAGAAAGAAGAAATACAGTCCATTTAATAAAGAAGAAAGTGTTTGTTTGATTGAAATCCTGTTAGGAATCCCACAAATACATTTCTTAAAAGCTTTTATTTAATTTCATTTGTATGTATGTATGTATGTATGTATGTATGTATGTATCTATCTATGTCTGTCCTGGAATCTTGCGATTCAAATTTCGAGCACTTCCCGATAGCCATCCTAAAATACGTTAAAAGTGACAATACAATAAAAAGCTACATTCATTAAAAAAAAAAAGTATATTTTTTTGTTTTTTTTTTAATTATTGGGAAGGAATTCACTCTGCCAGTCCATAAATTTTATATCTATTACTTCATTTAGAGATTTTAGTAAATAATGGAATGCCAGTCCCATTAAAATCCTAAACACATATAAACTTACAAATGACAAGATTAAGTTAATAAATCTCAAGGTAGCAATATTGCAGATTAGGATTTAATTTTTACTCCTGTACTATTACTTATTCTGTGCTACTGTGAAAACTCATAGAGCCGAAACCACGCAACGGATTTTGATACGGTTTTCACCATCAGTTAGATATTTTAGTAGTAGGCTAAACCTTATGAGATAAATAGAACTGATGTACTAGAGAATTGTAGTTCTTCTAAAATCCTAACGAAAACTCTATAATGGCATATCTCTATCTGTTACGGTTGACGCACAGTAACCATTTCTTTCATTAAAGTTTCAATAACGATTGCGTTATTGGTGACGTTTTTTTAGAGCTATTTGCGCTAATCTGTATTAAACCTTATCAAATTCAATATCACAGTAATCTTCTTCATTTGATGTAAAAGTATGGTTGCAATAATAAACACCATACTTTTTGCCGAGTAGTTTCACTTCTTCGGCTTACTATTAGTTTATTCTGTGGTGTAATAGCGGAGAAGCGACGCCGGGTGCGGGCAAGCCGCGGCCGTGTGTGGTCAATGTAACGTTTTGAACAAATAGAGGGAGACCCTGAGCTACCCGTGCGAACCGGGGCGGGGCGCTAGTTTAATAATAAAAAGCACTTAATTTATTTGGCTTTTGTTCTGGGCATGTCAACGTTTTCTCTGCTATTCCGCACATTTAGCAATTTGGTAAAGCTTTCTTTTGATTGCATACCTACCCGAGCTTCCTAGACGCAGTTTCGGTATTAAAGGTTGGGGCCTGCTATTATGATTTTGGCAGTGACGTCTGTTGAGCTTCAAAGAGCGGCTTTTGGTGGACCGTTTGAATTTAGCCTTAGAAGCCGTGTCCAATTGGAGCGATGCTAACCTGGGCCCCGATTCTGTAAGCTATTGAACCGCGATAACGCAAGTCGATCGCTTGAATTTTTTTAGAGAAATTTTCTTATTTACCACTTATAAGTGCTGGAAGCGAAAATTTTGCTACAATTTTTTATATTTTTTAGTTATTTTATTTTTTGAATATTTTCAAAAAAAAAACACTTCTAGAACTTTTAAGTGGTAACTAAGAAAAATTCTCAAAAAATTTCAAGCGATCGACTTGCGTTATAGCTACATAATCGGGGCCCTGGTTAAGTTGAATGCTACTAAAACGCAGAGGTGATTGTTCTCTGCTAAAAAGAGTCCTCTAAACCGATCTCCGTCTTTCCTGGAGCCTTATCTGGAGCTTTTTGGTGTCGAACTCACATCGAACTTGAATTTCGGGTCTTACGTTGAATCCAAAGACAAGGCAGTTGTAAAGAAACTTAGTATTTTGTCTAAGGTCAGGTTACATTTCACGCCGGGACAGTTTTTGTTTTTTTATCAAGCACAGGTCCGATCTTGTATGGAGTACTGCAGCCACCTTTGGGGACGGTTCTGCCAAGTATCAGCTCGAGGCTTTGGAATCAATTGGGAGACGTGCTTCTGAGGCTCTTTGGAGATGACTCTATGGTAAAGTGTAAGCTTCATAGTCTGGCGAATCGACGTGAAATTGCAAGCCTGTCGGTATAACAGATAACAGATTGCACACAAGAACTGCACAATCTGATCCCCCGTCGCCTTACGACTAGACAAACGGCAAAGCGTCACCCTTTTACAATTGAAATACCTCGCACAACAACGAAGCGCAACGATTCTTCATTTATTATAAGAACTGCAAAGGAGTGGAATGCTCTGTGTTTCCGGTAAAATATAACACAGGTGTGAGTCAAGAGCGATTAGGTATCTACAAGGCACTAAGATTAGCGTGCTACACCTTCGACCTCATCATCGCTTTCCATCAGGTGAGATCGTAGTCAAACGATTGCCTAGTCTGTAATAAAACAAGGTATAGCACGGTATACCTATTATTATGCCTATTCGTCTTCGAAGACGAATAGGCTATATTTTTACCCGACTACGGCGAAGCAAAGGAAGAGTTATGTGTTAAAACTAAAAACTTGATCCGATTTTGTCAAGAGAGGTCTATCGATTTTTCTTCATGTATAGAGTGTCATAGCCTTTTTTTTTACCCGACTACGGCAAGGCAAGTATTGGTTATGTGTTCAAATTAAAAACTTGGTTCGATTTTGACAATCGAGGTATTAATAGATTCGTCTTCATCGCAAGAGTTTCTTATTGGTCCGATTTCGACAAGCAAGGTGTCAATCGATTCGTCTTCAGGTATAGCACTCTATACCTGAAGACGAATCGATTGACACCTTGCTTGTCGAAATCGGACCAATAGGGGCGACGCTATATTGGAACAGCCTCATACATTGACTGTTAACTCACTACCTTCCCTTGCTTCGCCGTAGTCGGGTAAAAAAGGTCCACCGGCACCACGCTACGCACCTATGCTCCTATGCTATGTTTATACTCCCATTCCACTCCCAGTTTTGGTTAGATTTCTCCAGCCCACTGCCACTTCCTTCTTTTCGCTTTCTTAATGTCAATTAACAAACCCTTGACCCACATTCGCGAATACACCACTAGGCAGCTCTAGCTAGTTATTTATCGTATGTGCTGTATACTCTTCACACTTCACAGTATCAGTTCATCTTTATGTAACAGGAAACTTTGGTTTCAAACTGCCGTTCGTTTGCCAAAATAAAGACAGACGATACTATTTATAAATATAATGAGCTTGAACTGAACGTTTCCTTATTATAGGAGGTACCTTCTTAAATAGATGAAAAATCGTACGCGCCGTGAGCTTCTTTCCCTTCTAAGATAACGAGTTTTCTCCACACTTATAAACAAACTATATGCTCATCACAGCTTATTGGGTCTTCTCCGATAAATGAGAATCACACAACTGGTCACGGAGTGATTGAATTGACTGACTGCGCTCGCCGTCTATGTTAGAATATAACAAAACTATCCCATAACAAGATGGCAACACGACCTCTGTGGTAGTAGTAGTTTCAAAACTCGTGAGAATGTGCGTATTTGTTACAGTACAGATCATGTGCAAGTAACTGAGCGATGGTAGCGTAGTTAGAAATACAACGATAACGAGTCCGGTCCTAGGCTCCGCACCAATGACTTTCCTATGTTATATGCAGTTTTCCATCGATTCGTGTTTTGTAGGGCACGATAAGCAGTAGGTCTTGGGCGGCCTGACACAGAGGCCAGCACTACGAAAAGCAAGCCAGCAATGCCCAATATTGGTTTTGTACTAACTAGCTCACTAACTCTTCACTCTTGTGAAGGCTAGGCGAACAAAAGCAAGCAAGAGAAAGTAGTTAATAGTGTTAGTATTTATATTCTGTGGTTTAGGCTTCCATATCTTCTTGTTGCGCCTCGCCTAGCTCATAGTCTGTTTTTTGGCGCGACGTGAGATGCAAGGGAGGCGAGGCGAACACAGCAACTATACTTTCTATCTATGCTACCGCGCTCAGTCACTATGCAACTACGAGGCATGCCTTTTAAGTTTTGTCGTTTGAAGAAAAACACAACTAGAACCTTATAGTACTTTTTATTGTTTTTCAAAGTATTCACCGCGTAGCTTAATACACTTTTCCATTCGCTCAAACCAGTTATTATAACATTTATTCCACTCTAAAGTGGGGGTGTTCAAAATGGCTGACTTGAAAGCGTCGACTGCTTCTTCACCGGACTGGAAAGGTTCCACGAAGACTTTTCTTAATTTTAGGAAATGTAAAGAAATCGTTAGGGCTTAGGTCAGGACTGTGTGGAGGATGGTCAAGAATTTCTACTTTTTCTGCTTCAAATACTCAATCATTTGACGAGCGCTGTGTGAGCTTGCGTCGTCGTAGTGCAGGATGATGCGTCGCTTTGAGTTAGATTTTCGAAGTTCGGCGATGACTTGTGGTAAACAAACTGTGGTATACTACTCTGCGTTAACCGTTCTACAATCTTCAAGTGCAATAGTCGCAACATGGCCGGTTTTTCCAACGAACGTGACCACCATCTTCTTTGAAGTGCTTCGAGAACGAACAACTTTAGTCGGCTTTGGCTCGTCTTGAAATACCCAGATTGTAGATTGTTGTTTGGAATCAGGATCGTAGACATAGATCCAAAATTCGTCACCACTGATGATGTTGTAGACGTGATTTGACTCTCCTCGGTTGAACCTTTGCAGAGTTTTCTTACACCATCTGACGCGGGCCGCCTTGTGATCGTCGGAAAGCAGATGCGGTATCCAACGGCCAACCAGCTATCTCACACCAAGCGCTTCATGCAATATCTTCTGAATGGTTGTCCCTGAGATGCCTAATAGAGCCTCTATCTCTCGATACGTCACATGACGATCTTCGAGAATTAGTTGTTCCACAGCAATGATGGTATCTTCAGTGAAGGCGGATTTTGGGCGTCCTTCGCGAGATTTGTCACTAACACTAGTATGTCCACGCTGGAATTCTAAATACCAGCGTTCGACAGTCCGCAGACATGGGGCTTCATCACTGAACACAGATGTTAGATCTTCAAAACACTAAAGCCGTGACTCAGGCCTCTTCTAAAGTTGTAGAAAATTATTGCACGAACATTTTCCTTAGAAAGATTCATTTTCGTACGTAACCTGACAGATTCCAATCGACGCTGTGACTAAACAATAGCATTAATCCTAATACTTTCAACTGTTTTGAGATTCAAAATTTAAACACATTCGAATATAGAACAGTTCCAAATTCAAAATTGCCGGGAAATATGGAAATGACAGAACTTAAAAGGCATGCCTCGTATTACAGACTTCGCAGAAAGCAAAAAAAATGTAACGAGAAAACTACAACAATTTAATATTAGTGGAGTTATTTTCTATCAAGAGGACTCAATATTATGGGATCAAAAAACTATCATCTAAAAGATAAATAAATAAATAATTATCTCGTGGATGATGCGTAGAGGAGAATCGGCGAAAGTTTGTAGTTTTCAATACAGGAATATAATTATTATTTATTAGTCCTAGCAAGTCAATAGTGTCGGTGATACAGAGAGCAAGTGAGCAAAGACGAGAGTTGTAACGAGCAGAACTAATTGTTAATGCGATCCGAATAACCTTGATCATAAAATAGATTAATTCGACCCTATGCCCATCGTGTTGGCGATATAAAAACAGCAAGTGTGCAAAGGCGAGAGTGTGGAAACTTCCTCCTGTCTTCTAGCATGGTCTAATGCTTGCTTTTCACTCTCATGCAGGCTAGCACGAGAATGTGATTGGGACTCCTCGCTTCACCTCGTTGTCTGTTTTTTGGCGCAAGTGAGAATGCGACGGTTAAAGAGACACTCAAGATTAGATAAAAAAAAAAACTTTTCCTAGAGTACATTTTAAGTATGTACTCTATTTATATTACAATCTAGCCATCATTTAGGCTAATAAGTAATTTAAATTTAACTTAAACTGTTAGATTGAATATAACTAAGAATGTGTCCAATAACACTTTTCTTACAGTCTCTATTAAGGGGAAGACACTTTGTTCATGTGTTCTTTATAAAATTTAATGACAACAAAATATACGAATGCTAGTAATCAAATAATACAGGAAATATATAGTAGAAAAAGCAGTATTTATTTATTAATTACAAAACCGATAATTACCAATTGCGATGCTTTGTTTAGTGATGGATAGCTTAGGGTTTGAATAGAAAGCTGGTGTACTTAGTATCTCAATCCGATGAGTAAAAGCCGAGCAATCCATAAAAAACTATTAGATGGCTGAACGAAATTTGGTATATTGTACTGTACCGACTGTACGGGTAATACAGGAAATATATAGTAGAAAAAGCAGTATTTATTTATTAATTACAAAACCGATAATTACCAATTGCGATGCTTTGTTTAGTGATGGATAGCTTAGGGTTTGAATAGAAAGCTGGTGTACTTAGTATCTCAATCCGATGAGTAAAAGCCGAGCAATCCATAAAAAAACTATTAGATGGCTGAACGAAATTTGGTATATTGTACTGTACCGACTGTACGGGTAATACAGGAAATATATAGTAGAAAAAGCAGTATTTATTTATTAATTACAAAACCGATAATTACCAATTGCGATGCGGTGTTTAGTGATGGACAGCTTAGGGTTTGAATAGAAAGCTGGTGTACTTAGTATCTCAATCCGATGAGTAAAAGCCGAGCAATCCATAAAAAACTATTAGATGGCTGAACGAAATTTGGTATATTGTACTGTACCGACTGTACGGGTACTTTTGGTCCTGGAATAACATATTGGATACTTTTATCCCAGAAAAATGTACCACGCGGGCAAAGCCACGGGTTTAGCTAATGTTCATAGTTTTTTTTTATTTTAGACTCTGCCTAGGCCTCGTCTAAGATACGTACTTCATTACTGTGACGTGATATCTACCATTTGTCTCGAGCATAAATTATAGCTAACAGAAATAAGATAGGGACTTGAAATTAGCACATCACAATAATATGTGGATTTGGGTCAAAAACGAAAAACAACCTTATTGCATGAAATACGTTCCTTATCTTTATGGAAACCTATCTATATACTTAATGGTGACCTGTGACCTTGAATATCTTTAATGAAGTTTATAACGAGTAGCATTATAGAGCAAAAATATTGTAGCCGTAGCCGCAGCTTCGCACGCGTGGTCTTTTCTTTAGGTTCAAAGTACCATAATGTGCTATTCCAGGACCAATATACCAACATTTGATCAAAATTTCTTCAGCCGTCATAAATACTTTTATCAATTAATCAGCTTCTAACTCACCGGATTGAGATACCAATTTCATTAGTTTTTAAATCAAACCCTAAGCTATCTAACAATGAAAACCGCATTGTAATCGGTCCAGTAGTTTTTACGTGATGCGTGAACATACAGACAAACAGACAGAAATACACGATTAAAAAATGCATGTTCAATATCTTTTTTAATCACCCAAGAGCATTATTTTATTATCTTCTTTGTACAGCCTTTTCGTACCTATTGCTTTATTATAAGTATAGATACACGACTGTGTCAATTTGCATCAAAAAATCCGTCCAGTAGTTTCAGCGTGATACGTGTCCTTTTTAATAACTTTCAACCCCTATCTTGCGGAAACCCTTTAATTTTTGGGATGAAAAGTATCCAATGTCCTCCTGCCTCGTAGTATGAACTCAAATCACACCAAGTTTAATTTGAATTCATCCAGTAGTTCCGGTGGCGTGATGCGTGGCCAAGATACAGACAGAAAGACAAACAAAAAAAGCAGTTTTGGCTTCAATACGAATATAGAATAGTCTCCAAAAAAATTATCCAAAATATCTTCAATGTACAGAATTTGGACCCCTATCCTGCAGGAACCCTTTATTTTTTTGGGATAAATAGTATTCTCAATTTTTACCCATCATATAAACTATGACTGTGCCAACATGCATCAAAATCCGTCCAGTAGTTTCAGAGTAGTAAGTATTTTTTTTAAATAACTTTCAACCGCTATCCTGCGGGAACCATTTAATTTTTCGGGATGAAGAGTAACCTATGTCCTACCCCGTAGTATAAACTCAAATCATACCAAGTTTAATTTAAATTGATTCAGTAGTTTCGGCGTGATGCCTTGCCAAGATACAGACAGACAGACAGGCTTCAGTATGGAATACAGAACAGCCTCCAAAAAAAATTTACTAAATATCTTCAATGTACAGAATTGGACCTGTTACAGTTTTATTATAAGTATATAGATACTACTATCCATCTATACTTATAATAAAGCAATAAGTATATTTAAAAAAAAAAAAGTCTAGAGTACTTAAAATAAGCTACTGAACAAGAATTTAACACCGTCCTAGGTGACGCTGTAGAGGTCAGTAATAGACCAACAGCACATATCCTTTCTAAAAAAGGAATTTAACATTTTTTAAATTCGTGTACATCTGTTTGTCTGTATGTTTTTTCGCGCATCACGTAAAAACTACATGAACCGATTGCGATGCAGTTTTCACTGATGAGTAGTTAAGCCAAGCAATTGATAAAAACTTTTTGGCGGCAGAAGGTATTTTGATCAAATGTTTGATATTGATATTTTAGGTCTTGGACTAGTACATAGCATAGAGTACTTTTAACCGAGAGAAATGACCACACGTGCGAAGCCGCGGGTACCTCTACAGCCCAGCCCCATTGGCCGGGCTGTGAAGAATGTGATTTGTGCAATCGGCCATAGAAGTTTTCTCAGCTAAGATCACCGGTTTTGAAGGTTTGTCATCTTTGTCTGATGTGAGTGCTTCAACTTCTTTGCTCAATCTCCTATTCTATTTGGCGTCTGTTGAAGCATGGAGGTCACGTCGCACCATTTTACATTTGAGCACTCGCTTTTTAAAGGGTGACTTGCATATCTTTCCATATATTCTCGTCGGCAGGTGTGTCAGCCTAGGGCTTGGACCAGTGCCTATATGTTGCAACTGGCAAAACTCCACACAGCCTTCCACCACTTCTTGGACACCCTCATCTACTCCTCTGTGGTTTGTAGAAGGAGCTTAAACTGCTCTGATCCCACAACATAGCAATGATTTGAAGCAGGTTAGGACGGAGCATAATTCATCATCTGACATCTTTCAACTTTGTTTTTGACATTCAGAGAGCCTTGAACCAGTCAATCGGTATTGAATAACTGAGAATATGTGCAAGAAGCACATATTCAGAGATGTCTCAGTCTGTAATAATAATAATTTTCTTTGGGGCGGTTTCTTAAAAAACAAGTTCATCAAGAACAGCCCCTCTTTTTCCAAGAAGTTAACGAGCATTTACTTCCTGTGATTCCCGCTTCCAAACCCATGTGGGCCTACCTTCGATTCACCCAAAGCCTGTTCATTACACTCACTTGTGTGTTATTCATTCATAGCAATTGTTAAGGCATGTCAGTGGCCCTCGGGCAGCCTGACAAAATCCGAATCCAGAGGCCAGCACTTACAATTCCCCCATGACATGGCAATGTTATATTGCGCTTTAGTGGTTTTATCGAGTGCTAAAGAAATGTCATCATTCATATCTTCCACTTCACTATTCAAGTGTGCCAATGTTGTTAATATTCTTTAAATAATTTCAACAAGAACCTCGAAGTAAATGAAGAAAATATAAGCTAAGGATAAAATCAAAGCATTCCATGCAAAACTTATTTGTGGTTAACTTCTCTGCAAATAATATATTTGAGTCTATTCCTAGCATTCAGAAGATTGTTGATGATAGTGCCACACAGCGTCAGACTGGCCGTATAGTGGATATGGCGTTTGCCAGCCAGAACTATGACTAGTTTTGCGTGGGCCCCTACCGGCTTGTGGCAAGGCCCGCAAGCCAGACCCGTGGGGGGGGGGGAAGGTTGGGCCCGGCTCCTTTTTTTTCTTATACACTTTGAGGAAAAATCTCAAAATTTTCGCGCTCGCGCCATTATTATATTTCTTCATAAACACTTTGTAGAAAAAACTCAAAATTTTCACGCTTGCTGCGCTATCGCCCTTATTATATTTCTATGTCACATGACGACATACGGCAGATTTATTGAGCACTCAAAATATCCTTTGTTTTCCTTATATACGTTTTTAACAAACACTTCTAGAAGTAGCTTTAAATTATCACGCTCACAACCCTCGCGCCTTGTTGTTAATATTGGCTGCTTTCATATTGCTACTCAAGACATAAACACACAATAATTAGTCTACTTCTTTTGTATACACGGCTGTAATAAATTAATAGTTTGATATTTTTGCACTCGCTTTACTAGTGCCTGTACCTATATGTACCTATATATTTTCGCACGCTGAGGAACGCCATTAATGTCTAGTTTTATTCCTCTGACCTGCATTATAATAGTGTAATGCAACTCAGTGTTTTTTTTCTAACATTTTCGTTCTTGCTAGTCGGGCCTTTAATAAAAGGTTCTATTGTTTCCTCAATCTCAGAGCGATGGTGGCCTAACGGTTCTAAAGTGCAATTTAGAATCCAACGATACCGGGTTCAAAACCTAGGCTCTGCACCAATGACTTTTCTGAGTTATGTGCGGTTTTCCATCGCTCCATGCTTCGGAGGGCACGTTAAGCTGTCGGTCTCGGCTGTTATTGATTAATAGCAGTCGTTAAGTCATGGCCCTCGGGCGGCCTGACAAACTCTAACATCAGAGGCCAGCACTACCTCATACGACAATCAATCATAATGAACCAGAAATAGCTCAAAAATTTCGCGTTCGCTTAGCTTGCACTTTTTCGTGTTATTAAGTAATGTTTTTTTCATTCAGAGATGATCAATCATAAATGCTTTTTTTTTCACAATATTGTTCCTTTTTATGTAATTACCATAATAAAACTACTTATAAGCAACACAAATTTTTTTAAATTTGTAATTTTAAATCACATAATACAATACCAATACGAAAATGTTCACGAATGCGTAAAGAAAGGATCACGATAGATATTCAAAGCTATTTCGAGTACTGAAAAATTCCTCGCCCGGGGACCCAAATGTGGACCTTCTATGAATTTCGTATTTTGTGCGGGGTCAGCACCATGCCACAGATTACTACAACGGCATGCTAAATACATACTTCACTCGCCGGCTAGTCCCAAAATGGAAATCTACGCGAAATTCAATACTAAATTTATATATTTCAAGTTTCAAAACTGTAATGGTCTCATGAGCTAGCTAGATCTTGGCCCTTGGAGGCTTTGTGGAGCAATATGTCTAGCCCTTAGACTTAAAAGTTTGAATACCGCTGTCTTAGATCAAACTGCAAAGGACTTCAAGTGTTTTTTACAATATAACATGCACGTACACCACCTTATATTATGCATATTGTGTAATTCTCACAATTTCATTCACGGTGATTTTCAGCACTGAAGTGCATAAAAACAAGACTTTGCTGTCTACTATTTTTTGTAATCTTTTTATACTGGCAATAAATATTATTATTATTACTGGGGTTAGAACTGTTGGATTCGTCGATTATATCAAACACAATATCGGATCTAAACAATGATGACGAGAATAGCAGCTTTTACGATCAAGTTATTGACAGCTTAGCTGAAACTACACAAGCTTTAAAAAAAGGCTGGCTTCAAATTTGTTATATAAGTAATTGGAACTATATTTACTGAATAATATACATTGTTGATAATTAATAGTTTCTATATTTACCTATTTTTCGATACTATCCCTTCTACCATTATCCAGTCCCGGGCCCCGGGCTTGTGGGGAGCCATCCGGGCCCTTATGGCCCAGTCAGTCCGAGTATGATACCTTCCGTCCTTGTTTGTTGTACAGTTTGGAATAATTTTAATTTGGCATAATTTAGAAGATAAACTATTAACTTACTATGTTCTGAAACTGACAATGGGCATAGATGGATATAAACCCTTTCTTGGTAACCCTTTTTTGGTTGGTGTTTTTCTTTTTTGGTAATAGGTCAAACTGGATGATTTAAACAAGAAGATGAAGGAAAATCTTATAGATTTAGCTGCTGAAAGCATTTAAAAATGAAATTTCATTTGCAAAGGATCTACTTGATTTGGAGGAAGAGATAACAATATCCAGAGCTTCCAAGGAACGCTTTAAAATTATTATTTCCATTTGCCACTTCTTATCTATATGGACTGACATTCTCTTCAATACTACTTCTAAACTAATAAGAGAAATAAACTTTAACTAGAAAATGATTTGATTCATTAGGAGCTTAGTAAAAATAGTATGCATGGTAAATATCCCGTTTCTAATGTTTATACTTCTAGTGTTTGTGACCGTGTAAGTTATAAACCATTTAAACAAAAATATATGAAATGAATAAAATAAATTGTAGTCATGTTTAGGGTTAATTTTGTAGCATAGATCAGGGAAGAAAACAATCAGGGTCTTTGCCACGTATATCAGATGGTTTTCTGAGGAAGGAACAATGTAATAAAAAAAGTAAGCTCGCGGTAAGTAGAGCACGAAAATATTGTACACAATAAAGTGAAAGGGTACCGAAATGTAATTACACTCATTGTTCATTCATAAATATCTGCCACTGAACATCAAAACAACCAAAAAGAGACAATATTTAATCTATTCGCCTTAGTATATCGCTTAAAATTAACATGAAGCTCTAAAAATACTTTGAAGAAAGACAAATTATTTACGAAAGCGTTATGAACAAACTCTACTTACCTATCTTGATAGCTGCTCTAAAGAAGGACACAACTATCAGTCCCGTGATTCCATGCTTATTTTTATTAACTATAGCTTGCGATTAGTACATTTACGTTAGCATTATTTATTTATTTCTGAATTATTTACGAAATATACAACACTTTCCTACGCCCGATCGACAGCCATTCTACCATAGACTATAATACTTATAGTAGAGTAGACTAGACTAGACTTTTTCAGACGAATAATTAATTCTACGTCTGTGCTAGACTCGAAGATAGATAGACTGTGCTAGATAGGTGATCGATTTGAATTATGTACGCTTAATTAAATGGTTATTAGCGTGGACTCTTTGAGTACAGCAGTGCGATTCCTTAGGCCTATGCGATTTGTTGCAATCAAAATTTTAAAGCAATTCTAAAGCCGCCGCTGTCCCAACACGTGATAATAAAAATATGATTGCAACCTGATTCGTAATTGAACAACCCTGACAACGATTGAGCAAGAAATGTCTTTTCTTATCACAATAAGTATGTACAATTAACCCCTGCGTTAGCAGTATCATTTTGGACAGATTCGATTGCAATTTTTGCTACTAACAATCCTTCCCAAACTGATCAAAAAATGACCTTATGCATTAAGGAATAATGTCGCTTTTCCGATATCAAATTTCACTGTCATATCCAAAACGAACGGTGATCGAAACATGTCCTAACGTTAACTGCAGTGAAATTGAAAATTTCTCTGAGTAATTCCATGGCTGTGTTCACTTACACGCTCGAATTATCCGTGCGATTATCGCTCGATCATCCGGAGTTAGTGAACGACTTTGGACGTCCACATAGAACTGCGGCCCGATTACAGAACTTGGTTACAATCGGATTATCACTTTTTTCATAGCAATTTCGACTCTATCGCAAGGCATTAGTGATATCGATACTGACAATCCGATTGAAGCTAAGTTATGTGGTCGGGCCCCCTATATTACTATACTCTTTGCTGACAACTGTCAAGTGTCAGTTTCATACTATTCCTCCCCTCCCCTACTATTTTTCGGATGACCCAGGCGAACGCCCGACGACGCCGTGAACGATTTCGAGTGTACGCGCGGGTGATCCGTGCGTCCTCGAACGTCTAAGTGAACGGGCCCCATATGCTAATGCCATTTGTTGCAATCAGATTTTCAAAGCACTAACAACTTTAACGCGCTGCATTAGTGATAATGAAAATCTGATTGTAACAAGTTATGGAATTATCCCCCAAGTATTTTATTTTTATAATTTTGCTAATAACACGAACAGCCTCTCCACAGAGAGAAATAAAAAAATCCCTATGACATTTCTTATTTCGTTGCATGAATCTAACATCACAGTAGTCATAATAGCTAACTTGGATTCTATCAGATTTTCTTAATAACTATCACTAATCCTGTGCGATAGAGTCGAAATTGGTATGAAATATTGATTGTATACTTCGCTAACATCACGAACTTTCGGCGGGAAATGAAATCGAGACGTTCGTTTGCATGAACATTTTTCATAGACTCGTGTCTTTCTTGATCTTCCTGTGTGTTCTCACAAAAAAACATTGAACATGTACAAGTTTCGAATCTTGTCATGGAAAACAGATCTCACAACTTGTTTTGTTGACTTTTCGTTTGCACCGCAGAAAACTGTGTAAATTCATTGACAAGTTTCAAGATTTCTTGTTGGCTGCGTTCGCACTGACTAAAAGCATACTCTTTGTAAATGTTTTTCTAGAGATTTGCTACGTTTAACTTTCACACTATTGCTAATTTATGTCTCGCAACTTGTCTAAATCTTGTTCTTTGTGTTATCCAAATGGGTTGGTAAACATATCTCAAAACAAATTTTTCAATACCTACGTTGTAAAATTTGTATAGAAACATGTTGATAGCGAAACTCATTGTGAAACGTGTTTAGGTATTTATGACCATGTCAAACAAGTTTCGTTTAAACAAGTTGTATAACTGTGTGTTTGCACTGACGAAACATTTACAAAAAATTATGTTGCAAACTCTGTTTTTGTTGATGTATATACTTTTTGGTCAAGCAAGACACATAGTTTTTGAATTGAGATGAAAAATGGTTGCTTAGTTACAGATTGACTGAAAGTAAAATAACGACTATGTCAGTTGTGAAAAATAATTAGAGCAAATTGTATTGAATAAATTTGCTAAATACATGTGATCAGTGTTTAAGTTCCTAAAGGACTATTCTCAAGTGTGATTTTTAGTGTGGGCCATTTAACCTCTTTTACCAGCTTATTTCACAGTATTGCATGGTGCGTAACTTCAATAGGTTGTGGGCTAGCACAAGTTTGGAAAAGTTGGTCAAGATGGAACATATAACGTCTAAAATTCAAATAGGTCAGCTCAAAGGCAGTAAGAACTGGGCTACGTGGAAGTACAAAGTTTCCATAATGCTGAGAGGCACAGAAAGTGCAATGGAGGCAGCTGAGGGGAAACTCAAAAAGCTCATACTGGGATCAGGTGATGGTGCGCTGATGGCCTATAATGCAGAGCTTCTGAAATATAGGAAGGCAGATAGCAACGCCCTGCTCATCCTCACGAGTATTATGACTGAAGACACGTTGATGAAAGTTATGCGCTTTGAAACAGCTCATGAAGTGTGGCAAGAGCTTCATCGTTTGTTTGATGGGCAGTCAGAAGACAGGGCATACTCCTTGTGTATGCAGTTCTTCAGTTTTAAAAACAGTTCCGAAAATGACGTCGCAACATTAATGTCAAAAATTAAAAATATTTGGAACAATTTAAATGCTGAAATTATAAAGACTGATCAAAACATGAAGCTGCCAGAAATCTTCTTGATTTGCAAAGTTTTGGATAGCCTGGATGAAAATTTTTTCAATTTTAAATCAAGTTGGATGCTGTTGACTAAGCAGGAGCGAACAATAGAATCACTGACGTCACAACTATGTGGGTATGAGAGAGCATTATTGGGACATAAGGATGAAACCAAAGAAGTGCTAGCCTCTACTTCTAAGGTGCAGACTAAACCGAAAAACGGGGACGAAAATTTAGTATGTAGATTGTTCGGTGAAAGGCCACAGAATTAGATACTGCAGAAAGTGGATTAATGATGGCAGACCAAAAAAGACTACAGAGTTGTCCGTCAAGCAGCAAGTTCAGAACATAACCTTGATGATTTATACTTGCTCAGAAGAAAAAGATTCTGACAATTGGTACGTTGAAAATGGTGCTACTACGCATGTCACTAACAAGAGCGACGTTTTTGTAAATTTTGAAGAATTTAATTCAAACCACACTGTCACAACGGCAGATGGGACTGTAGTTCCTGCAAATGGGAAAGGGTCTGTGGAAGTTGAATCAATGGCAAAAAGTCAAAACTCACTTTAAGCGATGTCTGGTATGTGCCAACACTGACCAAGAATCTATTTTCGGTATTAGCAGCACAAGATAAGCTGCAGAACAGTACATTTATATCCACCACTAAAGAGTGCAGGCTGGAATTAAATGGTGTTGAAATTGTGCTAGGAAATAGAAAGCACAACGGAGGACTGTACATGCTTCAAATGAAGACAGTCCTGCCCAGTCATTCTGTAGAATTGAACGCTGTTACTCCATCGAGACAACTTCAGCTTTATCATGAGAGATTTGGTCACCAGAATAAAAGATATGTTAAGGATCTTGTTAAGAGAGAACTGGGGATCGACCTTAATCAAGAGGATGATGTACAATGTGAAGGCTGCATTTATGGAAAGGCTCAGCGATTAAAGTTTGGCAAGAGAGATAGAGGTTCAGTGCCTGGAGAGCTCATATATAGTGATGTATGTGGACCATTCCCCGAAAGTTACTCGAAGTATCGCTATTTCGTTTTATTCAAGGATGACTACTGTGCGTTTCGTCACGTCTATTTCATCCGTAACAAGAGTGACGTTAAAGACAGATTACTTCAATTCTTGAAAGAAGCAAACAACGCTGGACACGTCGTCAAATCACTATTGAGCGATAATGGCAGCGAATTTGATAATAAAGCCATTCACGAGATACTTAACAGAGAAGGAATACAACAGCGGCTTACCATGCCATATACCCCTGAACAAAATGGTTGTGCGGAGAGAGAAAATAGAACCCTTCTAGAAACCGCTAGGTCATACATGCACTCAGGAGAGGAATTTCCGCAAGCTCTGTGGGCAGAACTTATCAACACAGCTGCTTACGTCTTGAATCGTACGGGACCCACAAGAGTAGAACGGAAAGTACCCTATGAACTATGGCATAACAAGAAGCCTAAGATCTCGCACTTGCGTGTAATAGGTAGTGAATGTTACTTCCACATTCCTAAATAGAAAAGGAAGAAGCTGAATAAGAAAGCTGTCAAAGGAAGACTTATCGGATATGACATCGATGATGGATATCGTATCTGGGACGGAAAACAGACTGCTAGATCTAGAGAAGTCACATTCTGTCCTGGACTGGAATTAAGAATCTCAACTAAGATACCTGATCTTCCGGGGGAGATCACTCCACAGCTGAGGACCCAAGAGGGAGAAATCATTCCAGAAATGATAATTCAAGATGCAGAGGGAGAAATCATTCCAGAAGATGATATTCTGTGGGAAACTGATTCTCAAAGACAGTTAGAAGAACAACAAACTGTGAGACTGAACGTGCTCTGGAGGGAGAATGTGCAGTATCTTATAAAGAACCTGCTGTGACATCAGATCACGTTAGTGACTTTGAAGAATGTATAGCAACCGATGATGTTCCTACTATGACATCAGATCATGTTGATGACTTCGAAGATGAACAGTTTTTAGATGCTCAAGAGTATGAGACCAGAAAACCAGATGTAGAACCCAGATACAATTTGAGAGACAGAGGTACACTCAACCCACCGCAACATCTCAAAGACTTTGTCTGCTTGTTAGATTCTGACAAGTTTCCAGAAACATATCGAGAAGCTATGGAGAGAGAAGACAAGGACGAGTGGCTCAAAGCAATGCAGAGTGAGATGAACTCCTTACGAGAAAATGATGTATGGACTCTCTGTCAGCTACCACATAACAGGAAGGCGTTACCATGTAAATGGGTTTTTAGAATAAAGAGAAATCCAGATGGAAGCATTGACAAATACAAGGCACGTTTGGTAGTAAAGGGATTCAAACAAAAGAAGGGCTTAGATTATGATCAAACTTTTAGCCCCGTTGCAAGGCTGGCAACAATAAGAGCACTTTTAAGTGTGAGTGCTCAGGAGAAGCTTTATTTAGTTCAATTTGATGTCTCAACCTCGTTTTTGAACGGCAAACTTTCTGAACAAATATATATGAACCAGCCAGATGGTTTTAGAGATGGATTGACAAAAGTTTGTCATCTTAATCGCAGCTTGTATGGTCTCAAGCAAGCCCCAAGGTGCTGGAATTCATGTTTTGAAGAAACCTTATTAGATGTGGATTTTAAACAGAGTGAAGCTGATTGCTGCTTATTCACAAAGAAAGTTGATCAAAAGAAGATACTGATAACTCTTTATGTTGACGATGGCCTGATAGCAGCTTCGGATGCAGATCTAGCAAACAGATTCCTTGACGATCTTAGAAAAAGATTGAAAATCACCGTGAAATCTGCGTCATATTACTTAGGTCTTGAGATCGAGAAAGCAAGAGATGGATCCATAACAATAAAATAAGAATCCTACACAAAAAAGATTCTACAACGTTTTGGAATGGCCGATTGCAATCCAATCTCTACTCCGATTGAGAAAGAAGGTGTTCAAGCAGGGAAAGTGAGCATCTCTGAAGAGGAAAAGAAATTTCCTTATAGGGAAGCAGTAGGTGCTCTCGCTTATTTAATGGTCGGAACCCGTCCAGATATAGCATATGCGGTCGGTGTAGTCTCCTGTTACTTGGAAAACCCTACGAAGGACGACTGGAACAAGGTGAAGAGAATATTCCGGTACCTCAAAGGAACAATTTCCCTTGGAATCACTTATAGCAGCGGACCTAAGCAATTGTTAGGCTATAGTGATGCTGATCATGGAGGAGACTCTATAACTGGACGTTCAACTACTGGCGTAGTATGTTTGTATGCCGGTGCAGCTGTGTCTTGGCTGAGTCAACGACAGGCCACAGTTCCTATTTCCACCACGGAAGCTGAGATTGTAGCCGCAAGTGAGGCAGCTAGAGAACTGGTATGGCTTCAAAGACTTTTAGACAGATTAACGAATGTGGATGACATGCCGTCATTGAAAATCGATAACGAGGCTGCCATCAGATTAGCACACAATCCCGAATTCCACAAAAGGACGAAGCACATCCGCTTGAGACATTTCTTTGTTAGAGAGATGGTGCATGAAGGCACCCTCACAGTCTTGAAAACAAGTTCAGCGGATCAGTTAGCTGATGTACTAACCAAGGCAGTTACGAGACCTCGGTTATTAGATTTGCGTACCAAGA
This sequence comes from Alsophila aescularia, assembly GCA_946251855.1. NCBI lineage: Eukaryota > Metazoa > Arthropoda > Insecta > Lepidoptera > Geometridae > Alsophila > Alsophila aescularia. The sequence goes on from OX276385.1 coordinate 9,854,037, forward strand.
TTGGACTGTGCTAGGCAATCCATTCTTCACTCAATTAGGGAAAGTGTTGATGTATATACTTTTTGGTCAAGCAAGACACGTAGTTTTTGAATTGAGATGAAAAGTGGTTGCTTAGTTACAGATTGACTGAAAGTAAAATAACGACTATGTCAGTTGTGAAAAATAATTAGAGCAAATTGTATTGAATAAATTTGCTAAATACATGTGATCAGTGTTTAAATTCCTAAAGGACTATTCTCAAGTGTGATTTTTAGTGTGGGCCATTTAACCTCTTTTACCAGCTTATTTCACAGTATTGCATGGTGCGTAACTTCAATAGTTTTCTGACAATGTGTTGAACTATGTTTGCATTGTCATACAACTTGTGTAAACGAAACTGTTTGACATGGTCATATCTAAACACGTTTCACAGCAAGTTTCGTTATCAACATGTTTCAATACAAATCTTTTGAAGATTTTGTTTTCAGATATGTTTACTGACCCAATTGGATAACACAAAAAAGAAGATTTAGACAAGTAGCGAGACATAAATCAGCAACTGTGCGAACGTCAAAGGTAACAAATCTTTAAAAAAACATTTACAATGCAAAAGTTTTTTGTCAGTGCAAACGTAGCCAACAACTAATCTTGAATCTTGTCAATGAATTTAGATAGTTTTCTGCAGTGCGAACGAAAAATCACCAAACAAGTTGTGAGATCTGCTTCATAATATAAGTTTCGAAACTTGTACATGTTTAAGTTTTTTATGAAAACGACATTGCAAACACAGTTCGATACATTGACAGAAAACAAAGTATGCAACATATTATTTTGTATATGTTTCGTCAGTACGAAACAGAGTGATAATGTGAATTATAAATCAGTGCCTTATAAACCTCTTATCGGGTTAAACGTTCAAAAATCAAAAAGGTGGCAACGGTTATAAGAGCGCAACTAAAATTCCTACCCTTTTTCAAGATTTGGGTCTAGCTACGCGTTATTTGCAGTTCTGCAGTTCTTTGGACAGTTGTACGATTATTCTTTAGTGGCATGATTATTTTCGAATATTGGTACAATAGTTCACTGGCACTCGTCAGGCATCCCTAATATTATTTATTCTGCGTCTGTGCCGGGCGCCGGCCATAAGTGCCATAGAGCATAACACAGACTTTCTACCTGTATATTAATTTTTTAAAAAAGACCTGAAGCAGACAAGCAAAGAGTATATAAATAGGTACTACGTAAGCTGACCAGCAATGCGATTACGTAATGTTGATCGTCACGTCAAATTCAATAATGCTATGCGATAGAGTCGATTTTGCTATGAAAAAAGTGACAATCTGATTGAAGCCAAGTTCTGTGGTCGGGCTCCTGGGGCCCGTTCACATAAACGTTCGAGGACGCACGGATCACCCGCGCGTACACTCGAAATCGTTCACGGCGTCGTCCGGGCGTTCGCCTGGGTCATCCGAAAAATAGTAGTGGATGGGAGGAATAGTATGAAACTGACACTTGACAGTTGTCAGCAAAGAGTATAGTAATATAGGGGGCCCGACCACATAACTTAGCTTCAATCGGATTGTCAGTATCGATATCACTAATACCTTGCGATAGAGTCGAAATTGCTATGAAAAAAGTAATAATCCGACTGTAACCAAGTTCTGTAATTGGGCCAAGGGGGATCTATCACTATCTCCGGCAGTGCGATTACGTAATGTTGATCATGACAGTTTCAAGCAGTCAAATTCAATAATGCTTTGCGATAGAGTCGATTTTGCTATGAAAAAAGTGACAATCCGATTGTAGCCAAGTTCTGTAATTGGGCCACGGATGATCGAGCGATAATCGCACGGATGATTCGAGCGTGTAAGTGAACACAGCCAAGGAGTATTTAATTTTATTAAACCTAAACACTAGCAGAAACGTCATATTGAATATTGACAATTGCCACAAAAAAAATATGAATTCTCTTTGGATTGGAGAAATAAAGTAGGTATTTCTCGACCGAAAATCTAAAATTAAATCTGTAAAATGAGGCTAACTTTAATATTGTTTAGACGAAACCGTTTACCAAATGGCAATATATTCAGAGGAAAAGATCGCCTAGTGAAAAAAGTGGAACCAAAACATTTACGGACTTTGCAGCAGGATTTCGTAATTGAAGAACAAAATATGTTTTATTTACGCTTCCCATATCTTACAGAGGTTAGTCATAGTTCCAAAACCGAGAAACATATTTTTTGCGGTAATAGTAGTTATTTTCCAAAAGTCTTGTAATTATAACTTAACCTGTGTTTGTCAAGTGTATGGAATTCTATCTTACTAATCTTTTTAAAAGGTACTTACATTAAATTTCATCCAAGTTGATGTGTTTGTAGAACACATTTTCTGTTACCATTTGACCATAACGTTATTGAGTGTGTCTACTAATTATGTTTTTATTATTTTCAGGAAGAAAGCTCAGGCCATGCTAAAGCTCTGGGCAAGAAAGATCTGAGGTTACAAGAGCTTATGAACAGGCAAAGAAAAGTTTTTAAAGAAGACGTCACCTTGTATGAGAGAATGAAACACTTGCGTGTGACTGAGGGTTGGGACTAATATGTGAACTTTTTACTCATGATTAGGGGTATGAATATCTATGTAAAAAAAAAACAAAATAATGCATATTTTTTTGCTATAAATCGACTAAACCATTTGCCAATGGTAGCGATGCGACCATCCCCTAAACTTAATATCTTCAAATGTAATTTAAACTGTGTTGGCTTCGTAACAAGGTATTTTTTCCCCTGGCATTTATCCCTCACTCACTAAAGTATCTCTAAAGTTGGTTAGTGAAAAATCAACTTTGTTTCCAGCGGCGAGAGTCCCGATTTGTCCAAATGTTGTCTCAGAATGTGTCCGAATTTATCCAAACGCTGTTAGACAGCGTGTTAAAAACCTGTTTGAATTACGTTATTTGAAGCGGTGCACCTTAAATTGACCTAAGTTTAGAATAGATGCCAGGGGCAAAACGACCTTGTTACAAGGTCGACAAGGTTTAAATTACATTTGAAGAAATTTAGTCTAGTTTAGTTTTAATGGGTAAAATGACGGAATTGCTGTCAATGCTGTAATGTTAGTTTTTGTCATTAGATATGGTATGTACAGTCAACAATCTAAGCAGTGCACAAGTTTTGACACAATTTGATCATACTGCATTAAAAAATGTTAACCATTGAGATTTTGCAGTTTTTTTTTTGTATGCTTTTATTAAGAAAAAAAACGCATTATCTGCTTTAGTTTCGTAAATATGCAAATTACATACCCCTACTCAAGATGATACATTTCTAGCCGATTAGTCAATTGTAAGTAATCTTGGCTTTCAAGGTATTAGATAATTTAATAGTTAGCATAAATATTGAAACTGAATAAATCTTTAGTTGTTATGAATAAATGAAAACATGATAATACCATGACATCTTGTTTTATTGCATTTCTAACACAATGTTAATACTTGAATAATCTATTAGAATAAGTTAACTTTATTTATTCATAACTGGTGCCTGTGTAGTCATTTTTTGGGTTAAAAGAAACCAAAATGTTATTTCTGGACCAAAGGTACACATATAAAGTTCAATACTACATTTCATCAAAATTTATTCAGCCGTCAACTAGTTTTATTATTGTTACTCAGCTTCTACTATTCAGATTGAAATACAAAGTACATCAGATTTTAAGTCAAAATCTAAGCTGTCCAACAGTGAAAACCACAGTAATGTGTCCAGTACTGGGCCTTTTTATAACAATGTAACTGATGATACTAGAACCAGACTGTCATTTTCTGAAATATGTCACATGGATAAGTGACATATTTCAGAAAATGACATATTTGGTTTAAAATCACGAAAAAGACAATTATTTAAAATACTTAACTTTAATTTATATACTACTTTTACTGCCAATACTTGATTATGCAGACGCTTGCTATCTGGATTTAACCGACGAACAGCTTAATAAGCTTGAATGCCTACAAAATTACTGTATTCAGTTTATATTTGGTTTACGCAAATATGACCATGTGTCTGAATTTAGAAATAAGCTTAAGTGGTTACCGATTCGTCTTAGCCGGAATACTCACATTCTTTCCCTTCTCTACGCCATTCTGTTATTTCCAACCACCCCATCCTATCTCAAGGAGCGTTTCCAATTCTTACACCTTTCCAATCCTCAACACTTGCTCTCCTCAGAAACACTTACACACAATTATACACAATTTCCCAGCAAATCATTTACTGTGCAAGCGGTCCGATAATGGAATAAACTACCTATAATTGTCAGGCAAGCTAAATCGATAGATTTTCAAAAAATGACCCACTACTTGTCCTCTCTGACTTAAAACTGTGTTACTTTGTTTGTCTTATTACATTGAATACTGTGCATATTTAGTATGTTGTTTGTTATTGTTTATTTATTTATGTATTATTTTTATAAATATCGATATATTCATATTTTTGTTAAGTATTCGTTATTATAATTTTTATTTATAGTGTTCCTGATACTATTACTTTTAAGTTGTTTATTTTATTGTGACTACCGTCTACTCTTTTTCCATCTTTTTAGTTCATCCAAACGTTGTCTGTAAGAAATTGCTGTAAGCGATAAGACCGCCAATTGTTTTACCGCAATTTCTATATTTTTTTTGTGATTTATTATGTACAATGTACGATTTACTTTTAAGTGGTATTTTTAAGTAGTGGTGGTGGTATGCAATAAAGAGTTGTCTATCTATCTATTTCATGCCACACTGATCCAAGTGCTACTAATACTGATTCCCTTGCGAGTTGTCAATCTCTCACTTTAGAATTTAATGGAATTTGGAAAATAATGTCTTGCCATACTGATCCAAATGACAAAGCGACACTTATATCATTAAGGATTCGATTTCGTAAAACAACAGAATGATCCAAGTACTTTATATACATAAAATGTATGTGTAAAATTTGTAATTCAATCTGTAAAATACATATAATTTAATTTTAATATATCACTTTTAGTAGATATTTAATAATGGTTATTATCCATACCAATATATAAAACTTGTAAAAGGGTTTTTTTTTTTTTAGGGAGCTTTCATGCGATAACGACTGGACGAACTTTGATGAAATTCAGAATGGAGATAGCTTATACCCTGGAAGAAAAAAATACTTTTACTCCCGGAAAATTGAAGGTTTCTACGGGAAAACTGGAAAATGTTGATAACTCACTGTAAGGAACGGTTGCTATGGAAACGAAATAACAAGTCTGTCAAAAAACATCAAGAGCATTGGTGCTATACCTACTTTTGCATTGGTTTTTAATATCCTAGAAGAAAATAGGATCCTTTATTTCACGATAAACTGTAGTCCACGCGGACGGGAAAACTAGTAATAGATAAAAGTTATAGGAAGATTGCCAAAGCGCATGTATAGGGAGTAACAGACAAAACCAGTTTAAAAAAAGTTTAGTAGCTTAGTTTTTTTTTAACATCTACAATATACTCGTACTTACTTTTTTTTACACTGCTTTATAAAGTATAGACTCCATAGGCCTACCTACTCGGATAGTGCCTATGCACATTCTAAACATGTAACGGCAGTATTACATGATGCAAGATGCAGTCAGTACTTAAAAATAATTTGGTTATTTCAAGTTAACAACTTTTTATTGCACACCAAGAAGTAGGTAACATAAAGCACAGAATATAAACTTTTAACGATTGCTAAATAGCAATCTCTTCCAGGCAACCTTGGAAGGAAAGGATTACATGGATATAAAACTTATCAGTTTATGGTTCGTAATAAATAATACCACATTAATAAACTACAAAGTATACACAATAATTATATATAGGCACATATAAATACATATACTATTTATATATGCATAAATATATATATATACAAGTTCGATAATAATTAGTATCTATGTATATCCTTGTTTTGCAGGTATATAACCTATCTAGTGTGGGAACTCCACACAATACAAAATTTTCTTAAGATACCTACTGCCTTGCATTTGCCATTTTGCGTCTTGAGGATGTTAAGTAGCTAGTAGTTGTAAATTAATTGATTTAACAATAAAAAACAGCAGTTAATTTCAATAGTATATTAGATCCATTCAACACAAATATATCACATCAATCTAACAAATACTTATCACATACCATCACTGAACAAGTGAACTGAACATACATCTGTGAAATTCAACAATATAGAGGACACAGAAAATCAGCAAGCAACTTACTTAAATTTATAATTAAGTATTGTACTTTTGCAGTTACATAAAATAGGTACAAAGAGAAAAAAATGTATTAGATTTAGCTAGTGTACTTGGAATGAAGGATTTGGTTTTCTAATTTTGCCCAAATTGATAGCACAAAGGTAGTCAATTTTTATGTCCGCAAGACCTCTACTTCCGTAAATATGAATGATTGAAGAAGATGAAATAAAAAGGAAAATAGTTGCCATTAATAGACAATGGAAGGTGCTGCATACCCACTTTTATTGACTGAGCGTGCGAAGCGAACTCAAGTCTCTGCTTCAGTAGTTAATTTGCTTTTGTGCCAGTTTGTTGGTGCTCCTCTACAGGTCGTATTTTATAACCGATCTGGACGAAACTTGGTATAAAGTATTTTTGATTGGGAGAGCATTTGCTCCAAATTAATATCTTCGCCTTCTTAGATCCGATCACGTTTTTTTTTAATTTGAAATTAAGTAATTTTACGTTCGTCTCATAAAAATTGGGTGAAGGTCTGAAGAGCAGAACAGCTCCTCAAAATTCAGTAAATTGCTCACTTTTAGATTTTTACCAGTGGAATCAGCCCTTTACCTGCTAGGTAGGGATTGATGGAGCACCTTGGTTATTAATGTTAGTTTTGCAATATGGTCACTAGATGGCGCTACTGTGCACCGCTAGATTGTTGCAATAAAGTTTGTGCTCGCGAGGTCTTCTGTTTGCAGATAAAATTAAGTGTCTAACACGCTAATGTATTCTTCAGGCTAAAAAGCTATGACCACACGGTGACGAACAACATCATCATTTATTGTGGTACCCATCAATATCTATGAGTAAATCAATAGTTAATGAAAATATCTAATCTAGAAAAACACTTACACTGAATCAATAAAAGGCTACATATAATAAAAGAGATAGCACATACAATATCAAAAGATAATATCCTGCCATAAAATAGTTATTATAAACAGCCTGGGTGACTATTCAATCAGATTGTCCACCCGATGGTGAGCATCACGGCTACCCATAACAAGAGCAGTCCAGACATCCAGAACTTTGAAACAAAATCTACACGAAACAAGGATACTCAAATGATACGCCTCAAGTACCATGACACATTTTACTTAAGTTTGAGTTTTCAGTCCTATATGCTGATATAGGACTACACAATACACAAGTAAATACACAATACACAAGTATATAAATATATTCTCTGTATTAACACGATAATAATTATTATAATAAGCGCAATATTAAATTTGCCAAGACATAAATAACAAGTTATAATACTGTGTCAGAATCTCCATACATTTCCTCAGTTGATATTCTTCGTCCAAGCGAATGGATCATCTTTCAGGTCTTTCCTGTAAAGGCTTTTCCCTTGGTGCAAGAACTCGGCGAACTGCGAGACGACCGGGTCGCGCATGCAGGACGCTACGGCGATCACTTTGTCGGCCTCGTCGAAGAAGAATATGACGAACTTGAGCGCGTCCACGTCTCCCTCGACGTGCGCGCTGGCCGGACGGCCGCAGCCCGCGTACCGGATCGATTTGCCGAATAGCATCGTCCAGAAATACGGGACGGTCTTCAGCGGAGCCTCCTTCTTCAAGATGTTCATCGCAGCCACGCGGCCGTGGTACTGCGCCAGGCCGACGTGCCCTATACACAGCGGCCTGTTCCCATAGGCGGCCACGGGCGCGTAGGCGATGTCTCCGCCGGCGTAAATGTGCTCGACATTGGTTTGTAGCTTATCGTTGACGGTGACCGCACCGTTCGGCTGCAGAGCGATACCGCTATCTTTCAGGAACTCCGTGTAAAAAGTGGTCCCAACGCCCATTATGAGCATATCGGCGGGAAGCGTGGTCCCGTTCTCTAGCTCCACCGACGTTATCGCGCCGTTCTCACCGTTACATTTCGTTATCGTGGTTTCGAACTGGAACTTGACGCCTTTCCCCTCGAACAGATTCCGCAGGCTGCGCCCGATGTCTGCACCAAATATTTGGCCGAGCGGCGCGGTGTCCTTGCCGACAACCGTCATGGACTTGGCCTTTTCGTTGCACGATGCGGCGCTCTCGAGGCCGATGAAACTCAACCCGAGCACGACGACGTTTTTATCTTTCTCTGTTCCGAGCGTGGTGAGAATATTAACCGAGTCTTCGAAGTCTCTGACGGTGAAGATGTTCTTCAAGTGAATGCCCGGAATGTCGGGCACGCGCGGTTTGGACCCAGTCGCAAGATACACGTCGTCGAATCGAAGCTTGGTGCCGTCGCTTAGATGAACCAGCTTGTTTTCAGGCTCAATTTTGGTGGCTAAGACTCCTTTCATGATATCTATTTTCGAATCCTTGTAGTATTCTTGCGATCTCGCTTGTAGCGTTTCGATCTCCGTGACGGCGCCTATTTTGGATACCTTGATTCTGTCGTAGGGCAGGCAGTTCTCTCGGGACACGACGGTGATGCGTCCCTTGAAGCCCTCGCTGCGCAAGGTCTCCGCGCACGTGGCGCCCGAGGGGCCGCCGCCCACGATGACGACCGCTGGGTCGTTGCAATCGCAAGACGAGACATGTCCCACGTCTTTGATCCGTTTGTTTGACTTCAAGTCGCTGATTTTCGCTCGGACCTGGAATCAGTAAAACAATCTCGTCAAGCAACTGAAAGGTGGTTGACACACACCTGGTGGTGAATCATACATTTTTGGAGGACGAACAGGTTGACTTCTTTACTGACTAATGTAATACCTACTTAGTGTAGGTGTCGTTTTAGATTTGAAAATAGTATCCACACCAATATATAAAGGTGAAACGTTGTATGTTTGTTTGAAGATCTTTCTCGCCAAAACAGCCGATTTTGATGAAACTTTGTATATAGGTACTGTACGATATCGAGACCAACATAGGTTACTTTTTATCCCTTTTATTTTATTTTTAAAATGGTAAGTTGCCGCGGGAATACTGTAAAATGTCGATTGCTCGCTGTAAGGAACGGAATGACATGTTGCCGTGGAAACAAAATAATAATAAGTCTGTCAAAAAGCATCAAGAGCGTTGGTGCTATAATTTTGCATTGGTTTTTAATATCCTAGATGAACATAGGATGCTTTTTTCGCGATTAACAGTAGTCCACGCGGATGCAGTCGCGAAAAGCTAGTATAACATAATTATGATAGTCTGCAATGAGTCGTGTGTCATACATGATGCATCAGCAAGTCATCGTTTCACGTGAAACGTAAAAACGTAATCCAGCCCAGATGCCCTCGAGAAAACACTGCGATATTTAACGATCGTTTCATCTATCTGCCTAAATTGTAAGTAGGTACACACTACTCATTTAATAAAACTGCCTAGGTCTTGAGAATATTGAGTCATATTTAGTTGAAGCATTATGTAATCAACCCGTTTGTACTTTGTAGGTGCCTGCCTATAGCACAGCCCATAACATACCTATAGCATATACTCGTACGTACCTAGTACGTAGTAGCATACTCGTTCACGTGCGCTGCGTGTGCGCCGTCGGCGTTTTGGTCTCGGTTTGAATTATAAGTTTACAACTGAGTCGGTCAAGGTAACTCAAGGTCTAGTTTTTTTACACGAATAATAATTGGGTTGACAGACAAAGAATGATTATCACATAATGGCATGGAATTCATCATAACTATTTAATACTGTTATAATAACTATTGGTAGGTAGGTAACTGCATTGGAAGTAATGGCAATGGATGATAAAGCACCGTTTTTATTTGGAAACAAGGACAACACAACAACACTGGGTGGAAATGACCTTTTACTTAGTAATTATCACTGCCTTCCTAATTATTGAGGAAGGTTTGTACATAATATATATCTTGTAAGGGTTATAAGTAAGTCTGGCTGTGACTTAGGCCCTGTCCGCACCGCGACATTTCACCGCGCGGTTTTTTTCCGCAATTCTGTAACACATTGAATCTTACGGGAGTAGCCGCACTGGCGGTTAAAAATCCGCGCGGAAAAAACTTTGATTTGATGCAAATTTAACGCGATGCGGTGCGGTTTTATTTCCGCGCGATTTTTTTGTAAAGTATAAAGTAGTATGTCTATGGCCGCACTGCGAAATAAAATTCGCACGTTTCGCTCAGTCGTGCACCGGCGCTATTGGCAGGATGTCGTGCTATTCGTCTCCCGCCCGATCGGGAGCCGCACATGTGTTACCAGATAATGACGACATTGATATAGTCAAAAGCTGCATGATGTTTTATGTAGAAAAATCTATTCATAGGTCTCAAGGCCGTAAATGGAATCCAATGTTCATGACATCTTTTGATAGGTCTGTCACGCTGCCGCCGCCGTTTACCTGATAGTAAATAAAACTAACTTAAAAGCTAAAAAAATACGCCTGCCTTGCCAAAAATGAACTTATGCCAATAAATTATATACTGTGGGAATGTGCTTATGAAGGCCTTCAATTTGATACATATATTGTAAAATTAGACTAAAAAATATATATATTGCATTTGAAAATGGAGCAATACTGCCGCCACATTATTATTTTTCAAAAATTATATGGATTTTGTTACTCGGGAAGATGTAAGGATTCTAACGATAACCCATACGTCTAAATCTGTTCATGCATTTAAACGTTATGGTGTAATAAAGCATTACACTCCTTTTTGGGCAGTCGTGTAATAAGCAAAATTTAAAAAAAAAAAGGCTTTTACGACTTTTTTATTTAATGAATGTCACTTTTATATATTATTTTTCCTTTTTTTTATTGCTTTGTCATCGGTTTGTAAGCTATCCTGAAAGTTACAGTAGACGTCCGTCTCAGCCGGGAACTGCATCAAACTGACCAAAATCGTGCGGATTTTTATTCGCAGTGCGTACTAGATGTAATTCCGATCACGGAATAAAATACGCGCGAATTAAAATCGCGCGGTGAAATATCGCGGTGCGGACAGGGCCTTTACAAGCAAGTAGGTAGGTAATATTCAAGACGGCCGGCGAGACTCACATTTAAAATCTCGAGTTGCTTACTTACTTGGCTACCTTACTCAAAAGTTTTTTAGTACTACCTACATAGGACTACTACCTTAAATGTTATGTATACATACTACTACCTTAAATGTTATGGTAAAAGGATGGAAAAAATTAGCAGAAATAAATGTGTGATTGTCAGTCCAGTCATATTTTAACTTAACCGGACGACCGGTCGGCCGAGTGGTTAGTGATCCTGACTGCAAAGTCAACCAACGGTCGCGGGTTCGAATCCCGCAAGGTGCAATCGTCAATCGTTTGTGTGATGAGCAAAAATGTTTGTTTCCTATTCATGGATGTGATATTCGTATCTATGTATTAATAAGCAAGTATCCCTTGTCTAGTACCTATAGTACGGGGTATCCTAGTGTGGGGCTAGGTAATTGGTGTTAATTGTCCCGAAGATAATAAATTAAAAAAAAAGTAATAGGTATCTGTTGAAGTCTCCCTGACAGACTTTTCTTTTGGACAGTTTTACTGTCCTGACCAACACAATATATAAACCTAGGCGGATACATTACTATAGTAATATTTGGTCTGAGATATAAACGGTGTGTCTCCTCCACACTGTTTGCATAATCCATACCAATATATAAAAGTGAAACGTTGTATGTTTGTTTGAGGAGCTTTCACGCGATAACAGCTGGACGGATTTTGATGAAATTCGGAATAGAGATAGCTTATACCCTGTAATAAAACATAGGATACTTTTTATCCCGGAAAATTGTAAGTTTCCACGGAAAAACTGGAAAATGTTGATTACTCGCTGCAAGGAATGGTTGCCATGGAAACGAAATAACAAGTCTGTCAAAAACATCAAGAGCATTGGTGCTATTACTTTTGCATTGGTTTTTATCCTAGAAGAAAATAGGATGTTTTTATCGCGATAAACTGTACGCCGCGTGGACGAAAGCAGGCGGGAAAGCAGTTATTCTTATAGTATAGATAGATAGTCTTGGTAAATGATTGTTTACCCAGTGAGGACTCGCCAAAAACTTGTACGGAAGGTTGTTTACCCAGTGAGGACTCGCCAAAAACTTGTACGGAAGGTTGTTTACCCAGTGAGGACTCGCCAAAAACTTGTACGGAAGGTTGTTTACCCAGTGAGGACTCGCCAAAAACTTGTACGGAAGGTTGTTTACCCAGTGAGGACTCGCCAAAAACTTGTACGGAAGGTTGTTTACCCAGTGAGGACTCGCCAAAAACTTGTACGGAAGGTTGTTTACCCAGTGAGAACTAGCCAAAAACTTGTACGGAAGGTTGTTTACCCAGTGAGAACTCGCCAAAAACTTGTACGGAAGGTTGTTTCTTTATCAAGCTCAGACAAACTGCATTATAAGCAGGTGACTTCAGCGCCCGATAAAGCGGATGCGATAACGCATTTTAGGTAATCTTCATTTTCGTACTTATACCACAGAATAACTAATAATTTGTACTACATCTAATCATAATTTCGTATTGATTGCAATCGTTTTCTTATTTTAACATGAGTGTTTAATTTAATCTGTTATTAACTTTATAATATTGATAGATTATCCAGATTTTACGCAGATTGCGATAATGTTGAATTTACCTATAAGTGAGAGAACAGTAATGATGACATGTAGGACGTCCTCAAGCTAGATGAGGCGACGACCTGCGTAAAGCTATGGCATCAATTACATGAGAAGAGCCGAAGATCAGGCTCAGTGGCGCGCATGAGAAATGGGCCTAAGTTCAGCAGTGGACGAGTGATGATGATGATTACTTTGCGCCGTATAACGAAACTCTTATTGCAGCTGGCATCAGGACTATGCAATAGCCACCTGCTTCGGTACCGGAACTGATCTAGATAACTTCTGCACTGCACCATTTCAAAATCAGATATATTATAAAAATAACTGTTATTTAATTTTAAAACGTAAAAAGTGAAAAGGCATAAATAAAATATAAACTTTCAGGGTAGATCAAAAATCGAACACAATGCAAAAAAATATGAAAATAGACAAAGAATTAAAAAGAAAAAGAAAACTTAAAAATATAAAAAGTGACAAAGCATTAAAATATAAATAAATACTCATAATCGGTTCTTTTTTAAATTATACTTATTGCTAGCCAGCTGTTGGCCTGGAAGTTATAGAACTGTCTAAATGTTTGATAAAACATTCAATTACAAAATAAATAATCCGATCTTATTTATACGTCGGTCGACAGTCTCACTCACTCACGACTGAGTGCAGTTGGCTATATAGACATTTCCTACATGAGTTGGCTGCACTCAGTGCACTCATATACTGGCCTTAAAAACTCAGTACCACACTTTTAACGTCTGTCTGTTCGCGCATTACGTTAAAACTACTGGACCGACTACGATGCGAATTTCACTGTTGGATAGCTGATGGACTTGGTATCTCAATCCGACGAGTAGGAGCCAAGAAATTAAAAAAAACTATTATTTTTATAAAGTTTGGTATTTTGAAGGCCAGTGTATTTTCTTTGATGCTGCTTATAACTTTCCGCGCCGTTGTTTACGAGTTTAATTGTTTAGAACAACAAATCAAAATCAAAAGAAGGATAAAACATCTGAGAGTTCTTTGTCATTGTCAATAAGGAAACTCGAGCGATGGTGGCCTAATGGTTCTATAGTGCAATTTAGAATCCAACACTACCGGGTTCAAAACCTATGCTCCGCACCAATGACTTTTCTGAGTTAAGTGCGGTTTTCCATCGCTCCGTGCTTCGGAGGGCACGTTAAGCTGTCGGTCCCGGCTGTTATTGATTAATAGCAGTCGTTAAGCTATAAAATGTTTAGCGGCCTGACAAACTCTGACATCAGAGGCCAGCGCTACCTCATACGACAAACAAACAAACAATAAGGAAACTCGAATCGCGACAGATTTGAACACTGCTAAAGACTTTACAAAACAACCAAACAAATGGTGTCACCATGCCTATAAAATTAGGAATCATTAATTACAGTTTGACGTGCCGCCTCTTCCTTATATGATAGTGTCTCCAATGGTATCCCTTTGTTTCTCATAACTTTTTAAATACTAATTTACTTTGGCATAAATTTTAATTCCATAATTTTAATTTTACATAAACAGTATTTGGCATACTGTTAAGGTAGGCATAATGATCTTCTTTTTTTTTCTTTTGGTGTTTTGGTGTTTTTGGGACTACTATGGAGTCGCATAAAATAGAATCTAGTTAGTATACTATATTGAGACAGTAGATTAAGGTGCGAAAGTCGCGAATATATTAATTGTTTTACATAGTTAGGTACGTAAAATTATTTAGTTTAAAGTCATGATCACGGTGAATAATGAAATTTGTATGCAACTAAATAATATGCTTGTTTATCGTTATGCTAACTTTAGATATAATCTAGTTAGTATACTATATTGAGACAGTAGAATAAGGTGCGGCAGGGTGGCCCTGGGGCCATCCGAAAGTCGCGAATATATTGTTTTACATAGTTAGGTACGTAAAATGTCATGATCACGGTGAATAATGAAATTTGTATGCAACTAAATAATATGCTTGTTTATCGTTATGCTAACTTTAGATATAATCTAGTTAGTATAACTATATTGAGACAGTAGAATAAGGTACGGCAGGGTGGCCCTTGGGCCACCCGAAAGTCGCGAATATATTAATTGTTTTACATAGTTAGGTACGTAAAATTATTTAGTTTAAAGTCATGATCACGGTGAATAATGAAATTTGTATGCAACTAAATAATATGCTTGTTTATCGTTATGCTAACTTTAGATATTATGGTAAACACGATCATTCCTAAACATTTATACGTGATTATTATTATGCTTGCTCATTATTAATTTATTAAAATTATGCGACACTATATTATCCATACCAATATTTAAAAGTGAAACGATGTCTGTTTGTTTGTTTGTTTGGGGAACTTTTACGCGACAACGGCCGGACGGACTTTGATGAAACTTGAAATCAAGATAGCTTATACCCTGGAATAAAACATAGGATACTTTTTAATATTAATAATTGTAAGTTTCCACGGGAAAACTGAAAAAACTAAAAAAAAGTTGATTACCCGCTTTAAGAAACGGTTGGCAGGGTAACGAAATAACAAGTATATCAAAAAACATCAAGAGTGGTGCTATACCTACTTTTGCATTGATTTTTAATATCCTAGAAGAACATAGGATGCTTTTTTTCGCGATAAACAGTAGTCCGCGCGGACGAAGTCGCGGGCGGCAAAACTAGTGACATTAAATTGTATGCGTATTGATAGAGAACCGTCTCCTATACCTATTTTAATTGGTTCTAATACTACAGAATAAATAACTAATACGGTAATACCTATAACAAATAACAATTTGGCTCGCCGCGCCTCCTTCTTTATCTACCTTATGACTGCAAAATGAGGTAATCGCCCACCTTACTCATTTGTAAACATTAGTCACAAATGATATGGTACTGTTTACCACTTGCAGTTTAGCGTCTAGGCCACGTCAAATATCGGATCTAGTTAGGTATATAATATTATTAGTTTATCCTCAGGTTTATGTATAAACTAGATTTTTGTCATGCGGACTGCGATTCTGTAGGTAATATCTGAATGTACATATTCACGGGCGATAGTACCTAAGCGGTATACTAGTGCGTGTTAGACAACAAAACCGGGTTCGGTCCTCGGCTCCGCACCCACAGTCCGCATCAATTACTTTCTAAGTTATGTGCAGTTTTCGATCGTTCCGTGTTTCGGAGGATACGTGAAGCTGTCTGTGCGGTTTAAATAGCAGAGGCCCTCGTAGAAACTCTGACATAAGAGGCCAGCCCAACGAGAAACATGCAAGCATATCTTCACGCTAGCAGCATTCAATCTGTGATTATTTTTCATTTAATTTAATTTTTCAAATTCAGCTTATTTTAGCTTATTTTATAAAAGTTGTTTCGGTAACTGTAGCTATTTCGGTTTCGCTCTTCATTTTCCAGAGGTATTTTTTTGCGTTTTACAGGTTTAAGTACATACACAATATACAATATACAGGTGGATTTTTTTGATGGGGCAGTAAGAGCAGGTATATCTTACTGCCCCATCTCTTCTCTTTTCTTAATTTCTGGAGATTTTTTGATCGGCGCTCATATATTTTGGAAAAAATGTACGTACAGTCAGCTAGAAAATGGGCAGTTTACACAACTATTGGCTCTGTGAGTTGTAGACACGGCAATGTAACATTACCGTGCTGTAGACCTAGCGCGTACAAACTTTTTTGCAAACAATCTAGCGGTGCACAGTAGCGCCATCTAGTTACCTTATTGTAACACGAACATTAATAACCAAGGTGCTCCATCAATCCCTACCCTACCTAGTAGGTAAAGGGCTGAGTCCACTGGTAGAAACCTAAAAGTAAAAAAATAATTGCATTTTGAGGAGCTATTCTGCTCATCACGCCGAAGATCCTCATCAGATCTTCACCAAATTTTTCAGTCTAACTTAAAGTGACTACCTTTCAAATGAAAAAAAGAACCATCGAAATCGGATTTGATATGGCGGAGATATTCAGTAGCACCCTTTTTGGGGGAAGTACCCCCCCCCCCCCATCAAAAACTCCCCGACGACTAAAAATTCGCTTAACCTGTATACCAAGTTTCGTCTAGATCCGTTGAGAAATGCGACCTGTAGAGGAGAACAGCCGGAAATCCGGACAGACATCCGGACATACGAAAGAATTTTTGCCGAAGCTAAGTCAGAGACGCTTTGCTCGAGCTTCGCGCTCGCTCGGTCAATAACTTCTGCTGATTGATACTCTCTCCGCGTGCTGAATTATATGTTTATAAAAGTCTATGTTCTTAAAATAACATGGCAAGTCTCTCAATATTGTGAGATATTATATTCGTCGACAGAACCCTCTCCACGCGAGTTCAACTCACACTTTTTCGGTTTTTACTGTATGCCTAAAGAACTGAATCTAGTTAAATATTTGTGCGTGCAAGTCATGGAACATTGTGCAATCTCTGATGAAACGGCAGCGCATAAAAAGATAAAGCCCTTGAATACTTTACCTGTTGCTATAAATGTGCCAGATAAAGAATTCATTCACCTTCAAAGTTTGCACACAATATCAGCATTATGAAATAAGAGTGTGATCTTGCGGAGCTACGAGTTATTTTATACTTGGTATTTTAGGTCCTGGAATAGCACATACAGATCTTTTAAACTAGAGAAATGACAATAATATAGTTAAGTTAAGAATAGTTGTGAAATAAGAATGTTATCTTACGGACCAGCGAGATATTTTTAAAAGAATCTATTAGAATTCTATTCTAATTACTACATTTTAACTCTAATAATAATTCTATGAAAATGTACTTGAATCGGGTTATTTGTTATGCAATTCCAGTGACATACTGGAAATCGTGTTAATTAAAAAACAATTAAAAAAATAAAAATAGATGGATATACTAAAAAAAAAACTAAATCAATTTTGATGAAAGACCTTCTAACGTTACGTTAACGTTAGTGTCATAATAATGACCGCCATTTCAAAAAGACGAAAAGGGTATAGAATAAAAGTTGTAGAAAATTGTATGGGCTTTCCATTAGTCTAAGAAACCATTTCCTTACGATGCACCGTTTTTGAGATATAAGTAAAAAACCCAAAAGTGAGAACTTTGTGCCCCCCTCCCCACTCCGGCTCACCTCGTAGACGTCATGACTTTTTTAGTATGTTCACTCCTTGCAACCTGAACAAGTTTCTGAAGAAATCACTTAGGTATCTGCTTACGCACTACACAACTCCTTTATTGACTGGACCACAGGAAAATAACTTGTTGCATCGCTTTTCTCGTTATTTTCAGCTACGGCAACCTATTCAGTAACACGCTTTTATTAGCTTCACCTGCATGTATGTTTGTATGTAACGGAATATATGAACTAGATTTTTACCCACTTTAAATGGTCAGATTAATTCAAAATTTTGCACATTTGTCAGGGCCCGATGACAATACAATAATTTTAAAAATTTGTCCCATTATCTTGATCAGTATATAAAAAATAAAAAAAACTTACCTACTAATGCCAAATACAAAAAAAAAAACGGTTAAAAACAAAAGAATTGAAAAATAAATTATATAAAAAAAACACGATTTAATACAATTAAAGGTGTTATATAGTATCCAGTTCCTGATGATGAAGCCACAGGAACTCAACTACAAAATGATAAAACCCTTTCGAATTTTGGCTCATTTAGTTTGTCATGATGAGTTCTCTGGTTTTATGTGGTATCCAGGGTCTGAAAATGCAGCCGGAAAATAGTCATAGGAACTCAACAATCAAATAATGGAATCCCTTCGAGTTTGTTTTCATTGGGTTTGTCTTCATAAGTTCTCTGGTCTAATGAGGTATCGAGGGTCTGATGATGGAGATGGAGTCATAGGAACCCATCCATCAAATGATGAAACCCCTTCGAGTTAACGCTTATTTCATTGATATCGATTAGTTCTCAGGAGTTCTGAGTTTCAGAGTGGTACAGGTGGTGTCTCGTAAAAAATTGCTTTATAAAAGGACACATACGTCATTACAGCATTTACAACTTATAAATCCATTCGTTTTGGGTTTATTTTTTCTCATATCTACCATTTTTTTTAAATAGTTCCATTTCATTCCAGTGAAATCATAGATAATTTTCGTCAAAACTAATTCAGTTGTTAATAATATTGTATATAATATGTTATAATATATGTTATTCATCTTTGGTTTTAATTTACCAACGCTTTTGCTTTGAGTCTAAAGTGAGTGAGTACTATTAGTGAGTGTCTACTATTTTCTTTGGCATATATTCTTTCCGATGTTTGCTTATGCAACTCGAAATATAAAATATTTTTCCAAAAAATAAATGTTCGCCTTGACTTGACACTCGTAAGTTACCTTCGGCACTCGCCGGCCGTTGCCGCGGCAAGCTCGCTTCGCGATCTATTCGTGTTCAATAGCTTATTTTAAGTAACCTAGACCATTTATTTTTAATTATAGGCTTTTTCGTTCTTATTGCTTTATTATAAGTATAGATAGATAGATGACCGCAACATTATCTGTATTCTGAACCTAACAAAACAGTGATCGCAACATTTCAGAATTCTTTCACATACTTTCTTTTTGTTAAGGTGTCCAGCTTATGCCCGCGGCTTCGGGTACGCGTGGTCATTTCTCTAGGTAAAATGTACTGAGTGGAAATAGAGTGGGAGCCTTGACCCCCAACAATGGAATGAAATAATTACTACATTTAAACTGTAATTAAGATTAAACAGACTGGAAATGGCATGACCATGATGCATTTCAGGATGCTCTGCGATTGCCAGTGACAAAGACGTTTGAAAGAAAATGGGGTAAGCCTTTGCCCAGCAGTGGGGCATTAAACTAAAAAAAGGGTAACTTACAAAAAAAGCGGTCAAGACTTTCAATAATTAGAAGACATGACATGACATGACAATGACTCACCTTCACTTCACCTTTCTCTGTAACTGTGACTTGATAGCACGGCAGCGAGTCAAAGCCGGGGAAATCTTCTATATCACCAGTTTTGATGTTAAAGCAAGCTCCGTGCCACGGGCACCTTATTCTGCCATCTCCCAAGGCGCCATTCACAAGTGGTGCTCCGTAATGTGTGCATTTCGTACCCAATGCATTAAACTCTCCTTTCTGTTTGACCAGTAACACTCTCCCATCATCTCCAATGTCAAATACTTTCATTTCATTATCCTTCAAATCGGATTCTTTGCAGACAACAGACTCCACGTAGTGGCTGCTTGATTCCATTCTTGAGATGGTACTACCTGTTGCATTTGTTGCTTTAAACAAAGGGTGTAAGAGTGTTTGTTAGTTGTTTAGAAAATGTTACATGATAATGAAATGGACTGTGATATTAGATTGTTAATAATTACGTAGGTACCATATAATTATGCAGCATGCAATAGTCAAGCAGGATACTAAATACTTGAAAAAAGATCTAATGAATAATTAAAAGATTTTCTGTTAGTCTACAAAACAAACTATTATTTGCAACAAAATATAAAAATTCTACCCCTACAGTCACAAAAACATTAGTTGGGTTGGTCCAATATATAAAAGAACTAGAATGTAGGTAACTTTATTGTAGAAGGAGGATTTTCTTGGAATGGTTTGGGAATGGTAAACAATAAATTAGAAAGTAGGTACCTGTATTCTTTGAAAACCCTTTTACTCTTCAACATTGAGACATTGCAAAGAGAATATAAACCACAACGTATATACTAGGAGATATGGGAAATAATTAAATACTATGTATTGTATGCTAAAATAGTTATACTTTGCATGACAGAATATTTTCTATTTACTATCTAACCATGTAACCTTAGTAACACCACAGATGAAAATAATAGGACCAAAGAGAATAATAGGACAATTAATACTAACTTAAAACATTGAGGTATTATATACAGTAATAATACCTCAATGATTTAAAATTGATATATTTTAGTACCTATTATGTATTCTGTGATATTGGGGAGGTTCCAATAATTATGTTCAAATCTTTAATGTCAAAAGTTATAATAACCTACGCAATCTGCAGTCAAAAGTGTTTTTACTATACTTGCCCACAGTTTTGGTTACTCTATTTTCTTTTAATAACCTACTTTGGTAGTTCATAAATATTTTTAAGACATTTCCATATTTTCTCATTTTAATTTAGTAAAAAAAACTAAATTAAAGTGCCAGCGCTGATTGGCACTGGTCGCGAAAAAATAATCACCAGTTATAAACTGAAACTATACTTGCACCGTCTATAACACACATTTAAATTCGATAAAGGTAGGTACATATTTCTAACTTTCAGAATAAATGTAGAAATTTATAAAGTTTACTTACGTTTCTCATCACCAACGCCACTTTGTCCACTATTGGGTGAGTACGATCTTGAGAATTTGCTTCCCATCTTTTTATTTAATACTGGGCCTTTGAATACAAAATTATCACTAAATTAAAAATCCCGCTTATTATTCCAGTAATTTGATTGGGTACAGTAGTTCTGATAACAAACCGTACTTAAAAATTCAAAGAGAAGTTTTACAGGTACAGAGAAAATTAAATATTAAAACAAAGTCGTTCTGTGAAAGGAAATTACCTTGGGTAATATATCGAGCGACCTTGTTCACGAAAACACTACTTCTGAAGCAAATGGGAGCAACCATTTTTTTTGTATATCCTTTGCCTTTCTTTACCGCACGTACAGACAATAAAACACAGCTGTGACAGTCGGTGTCAGCTGACGGTGACAAAGACATTTAGAAATTTTAGAATAGAAATGATCATTGACAGTAGAAAATTGGCAAATTGTCCAGCTGCATCATAGGCCGCGGTCCGAATCGAATTTTATTACTCAAATGCGTTGACGGAAATCATTGCGGTCCAAATCAAAAATTGCGATTTTGACAGCTTACAGTGCTGTCAGCGTGATTTTGAATCGGACCCTCCTTTGATCGTAAATATTTTTTCTCTTTGTAGCAGACTCACTCGATCTAGCTCGTTCGACCTCTTGCAGGTTAAACGACGGATCCACTGCCTCCCGGTGCCTTCGTAACCAATAGGGTACTTCCATTTTCTCCATTATTCTAAACGCAGGTAGCAATGACCTTAAAGGAGATACGGGGATGTACATAAGTAGTGATTATATTCATTAATCTCAACTCAACTTATTTTTTAATGCCTTGTGCCCGCACTTGTTCTTTTCTCTTTGCTATTGCAAAGAGAAAAGAACCCGCAAAGAGAACCGGCAAAGAATCTACAAAACCAGCGTTGTTTGGCAAAAACGTCAAATTTGACATAAGGCTCACAATGATTTCACGCAGGAGCATAAGCACCGAAGTTCAATATGATGACAATAATGACGTCATCTATGACATCACTCGCGATATCGTCAGTCTGTCGTTAGCGCTCTTACGCTGAATCGGACTGCTTATGAGCGCGATAATATCGATTATGGCCTGATTCAGACCGCACCTATAGATTATCTAGAGGGCTATAAGGTTTATATGCAATGTATATGTTATCTGTTGCTATTATGCAGCTAGAAACCATTTATTTTGTCAGTTTTGATTCATTTAGAAAATAGTGATGTGAAGATTTGAATGTTACAGGTCGCATTTCTCAACCGATTTAGACGAAACCTGGTAAGTATATAGACATAACGAATTTTTAGAAATTTTTAGTCGTATTATTGATTGAGGGGACTTACCCCAAAAAAGGGGAAAAGGGGGCTACCTACTGAATATCTCCGCATTATTATATCCGGTTTCAAAGTTTTTTTTTATAGAAAGGTAATAACGTTAAGTCTTGTAAAAATTTGGTGTATATCTGATGAGGATCATAAGCGCGATGAGCAGAATAGCATCAAATGTGAAAATTATGAAATCTATACAAAGATAAAATCTTTCGATCACATCAATTGTTGTTTTTATACGTCACATTACTATGAGGTCCGGAATTTTAAATTTCATGCTATGCGTCATAGGATGGTTGACATCTGATGTCCTGTCGTAAAGACATTTCTTACTGTCGTTCTGCAGCTGTAACAAAGATTTTGAATTACACTTACTACGGGCTATAATCACAGTGCCCAAACTTCTACTAAACTGTGTCTAATTTAATCTAATAATTGTCTGGAAAATTCACAGACATTATTAGATTAAATTAAAACGCACTGGCGTTTGAAGTGAGTTTTTTACAAATATTAGCCACTTTGTTTATTTCCACGACACGACATCGCATCGTGACATGACATCGTGTCGCAACCTTCCACGATGAGACGTCGTTTGTGTTTTGCCCCCGTTTTTCGTGACCAAAGAGATTTAACGAATATGGGCGAAAGGCAAAGGGCGGGCGGCGCACCAAAAATAATAAAAAAGTATGTGAACGTTTTAAATTTTTGAATGGTGGATTATATGAAAAATAAAAATAAAACATTACTAAAAGATTGTAATAGATGGCGTTGACAAATAATGAAGTCACTGTGACCCTTCGAGCATTAAATGTAACCCATTCGGTACCTACCTTTTTGAAGTGAGTGACGTTTACAATAACTTTTTGATACAACAGACATCATTCATTTTCTAATATCACAGTCAAAATAAATATCTCTACAAAAAAAATATTGTTAAATGTCGTTCATTATCATTTTTCAATTTGTTTATTGCCCCTCATGTAAGTGAATAAAATAAATAAACTGTTTGGAAATGGCTCCACTTCCATGTGTTGTAGCTTTATGCACTTAAATAGGATCACTTAGTTTCCCTAAAGCTGAAAATGGTAATACGTACGTAGTCACAGAACACTAGACTAGCCCCCCGATTCAGAACCTTTCAATAATGAACAAAATCGATTCAATTCGATATTGTGAATGAAAAATGTATTGAATTGAACGATTTCAAACCGAATCCACAGAATTAATAATACCATATCGATCGACAACTGTGTTATCGAAGGGTTCTGAATCAGGGGGCAGGTCTGTGATGGTAACTATATGCGCATTCGTACCATTGTACTTAGGTGGCCCAATTACAGAACTTGGCTACAATCGGATTATCACTTTTTTCGTAGCAATTTCGACTCTATCGCAAGGCATTAGTGGTTGCGATACTGAGAATTCGATTGAAGCCAAGTTATGTAATCGGGCTGCGGAAATGTCTATATGATTCGTACCGATAGTAGGTACTCTATGACAGTCAAAGAAGATGGAGACAGTGACTAACTTGACTTGATGGCAGTTGGCTATTCGCTTTTTATTTCTTCATTGTTTGCTGACGCCATCTATTGGGTTATTTTTTTTATTATTATTCAATCATCTGTCGGAAAATCCCCCATTGTACTGAGAAAATGTTTTCGTTACATTCAATGACTTTGTTTAATGTATGCGTTTTTTTAAAAAAATAATGTTGATATTTAAAACATGCAAAATAATGGAAAAGCGTTTTTCTATTGTCGTGTAAGTATAAGTACTGCAGGATGATTTACCTAAAGAAACGCAATTGCTGCACGATTGTTACTTTTCGGTGTGGCCGGATTTGAAAAATAAAAAACTGGGGAGATGTGGGGGAAGATTTGGGAAGTGAGGGAAGGTGGGACATATTTCAAAGGGTAAGCAAGCTGAAATGGCAATGGGCTGGCCACATTTCTCGAAGGACGGACAATCACTGGGGTAGACGTGTCCTCGAGTTTTTCCACGTCTTGGTAAATGTAGTGTAGGACAAATGGAGTGACGACATGCGAAAGGCGGCAGGCAGAAACTGGATGAGAAGTGCTGAAAATTGGACTCTGTGGCGTTCATTGGGAGAAGACTATGTCCCGCAGTGAACGAACGCAGGCTGATGATGAGGAAAGGTGGAGAAAAGTGAAGGGAGGGTAGGGGGAAGTAGACGAATGGTGGGAGATGTTGGGCAAGGGTGCGGGAAGTGGGGAAGTGGGGAAGGTGGGGCAGGTGGTGCGAAGTGGGGAAAAACTGAAAGGAAAGGTGAAAGCAGAGTGGGAGAAAAGGAGAAAATGGAAAGGGTGGGTGGAAAGTTAAAAAGGTGGGGGGTTTCTCCCACTCTGACCACACCCTTTCTTTAAGTCTTCCCCCACTTTGCACCACCTGCCCCACTTCCCACACCATTGTTTGATATCCTCCACCATTCGTCCACTTCCCACTACACTCTCCTGACTTTCCCTCACCTACCGTCACTTCCCCAAACCACCATCCCCTCAACATTTCCTCAGTTTCTAAGTATGGCCACACGGAAAGGTAGCAATCGCGCAGCGATCACGTTGCGATTTATTAGCTAAATTGGAAGCTGTAAATAGTCAAGCGTAAGCAGAAATGTATCAAGAGTTTTTAGCAGTGTGACATTGGGGTAAATAGCGCAAATTTTGTTAAGTTTATCATAGAGAAAATTATCAAGAAATGAGATTTGACGACTAAAAAAGACAGTAGAACACTTCATGCGTTTGGTTACGTTAATAGTTGTGCGTTTATTGGCTAGGATTGTTGGGTCATAGTTAGTAACAGAATGTTGAAATAGGACGATACGACTAACAAAGAGTTGACGTACAGTTATGAGCTTACAGTGTTCATAGAGGGATTTGGTTGGATGTCTGTATCAGAGGTTATACATTACTTTTAAAATTGACCTCTAAGCTCTTTCCAATTTAATGACAGAAGATTTGCAAGTACCGCCCCATAGGGGAATACAGTAACCAATAATCGACAGGTATAGGGAAAACTAGATTGTCCTTAAAAAGTTAGAGGACGCAATACTCCTGAGTTTTTAAAAACCCACGTCAGCTTTCTGAGACATGTGGATAGTGCTTCAACTTTTTCACTATATCGTGAAATCCTCCAACTTTTCTCTTTTTTTTACACTATTTACGCCACTGTCTAAAAAAAACAGGGTATTGAGCCCCATGTGACTTAAGGTTTTATAATTTAACCGTTTAAAAATCGATTAGACTGGTCAAAAATCTAAATTGTTGAGTAGTTTCTCTAAAAACCAAAGAAAAGGGGCGTGCAAAGTTATGCAGATTTGTTCCCAACTTTACCAGCCTTCATTTGTGAAGCCATTTTAAGACTCAAGAGGCTGATTTTAAGAATAAAGAATTAAAAAAGAGTAAAGATGCGATCCAGAACATAAAAGTAAAATAAAAGTCATTAGTTTGTTCATTATTGAAGTGGGCAATGTTGGGCTGGCTTTTATTTCAACTTTCATACAAATATGTCATAGGGGTCAGGGGTATACCATCAAATGTATTGAAATACCGTTGGGCAACGTTGGCAGTGTTGATTCTGTGCCACACTGCCTAAAATTGTCCAAGACCATAACTTGAAAAATTTAAGTCATTTTTAGACTGAAATCAAATTTTCCTTATTTCAATAGGTTTTCCTAAGCTGACAGCCATAATCACGTACCTTAAGTAGTTTTGGAGCTCTCTGATAAGTTTTTGGGTAACGAATTTTGCACCACTTTCACACACACGACTTTGACAAAACCTGCAGCCCGATTCCATAACTTGGCTTCAATCGAATTCTCAGTATCGCAACCACTAATGCCTTGCGATAGAGTCGAATTTGCTATGAAAAAAGTGATAATCCGATTGTAGCCAAGTTATGGAATTGGGCCACTGTTGATTAATTAACATGGGTTAGAAACTTCAAACCTACTAGTGTTAGCCAGCATAAATAAGGTAGATTCCTACCAAGGAGTAAAAAAGTCAATAGACATAATATTTATTTTGAAAAATCGATTTGAAGTTATTGTATGTCTTTGGGTAGAGATTGGAAGGGTGGGTAAAGTTGGAGGATTCACGGTAATATCAATTGCCACTTTGATCAAAATACACTTTTATGTATTTTTGGGTCTTTTGTGCAGCTTTTCACCACTCCAATGAAAAAAATAATTAAATATATAACCAGAAACCAAATTTGTTGGATGTCAAAAAATGCCAATAAGTAAAATAAAACACAAAATTAATGCTTTATTTATGTCAACAGTGGTCAATAGCATAAAAGTCAGAACTCTCCGTTCACTTCTATCAAATTACAAACAAAATTTATGCTATTCCCACCGACAGTGCTTAATTATGCCACGTTCAATTGGACCAATTTGCGTGCAGGATTCGCTTGTCATCGTGCATAGGTTCAATATTGCGATTCTGTGTGTGGCAAGACGGCTAAATATTAAAAAAAAAGTTTTTAGTGATAATAATGAATCTGGCGAGTAGAATATGTTGTCAATAATGTCGAATTGTGGACAGAAAAAATTTTCATTTCCCTAAACTATAAATCAAGTTTTTTTTACTAATAATGTTAGACAAATTTTACTATACACTGCATTGCAAAATTATTGAATAATGTTTCAGTGTTTACGCCCAAAATAATCAAACTGAAACGTATTGCTGTGGACATGCTGTTTGTCCGTCCGTCTTTCCATCCATCTGTGTCGCTCGTCTGTCCATCCACCTGTCCGTCCATCTGTCCGTCCATCTGTCTGTACGTCTGTACGTACGTCATTTATACCGTTTTTGAGAAAACAATAACATATAAATATACAAGAATATATTGTAGGTACAACGGATCTCTTTAAAACAAAGCAAAACGAATACAAAGTACAAAGTATTTTTGCGAGTATTATCCCATTATTTTGAACATGCATTGTAAATATGTCGTGTAGTATAATAAAAAACGAGCAGAGCCAATTTTTGAAGTCATATTGTTGATTTTATGTCAACAACCAAAGAACGCATGTTTTAGCAATTTTATGTCAACAGATTTCTTTTATAAAACTATTATTATTCGGTAGACTTCCATTAGTTTTTGTAGTCAGTTCTGAATAACATCAATGTTGATGTTTGAAAGTTTTTTTTTAAGTTAAGGTCAGCGCAGACTTAACGCCCCGGCGCGCAACGGATCGGCAACGCCTCGCCTAGGCGTTACGAAGTAACTATTTAGTAACCCACCGTCACCGCGTCGTCACCGCTCTTACGTCTCACGGTCGCCGCGGCTACGGCTGGCGGGCTCCACTTGCTCCTAGCGGCCTGCTCACCCACGCCCAGTGTTGGAAAACAAACGCAAGTATTAGTAAAAAATATTTGTAAAATAATTATTTGTAATTTAACCTGATCAACATCAGTTAAAGCAAACTTATCTACTCTTCTAAGTTTAGCAGTTTTTGAATATTACTTTCATTGTAAGAATTTAACCTTATAACATCCTTCAGTAGGAATAATATCAGTAGAATTCATATGTTTTACTATCTATGCACTGTTTTACCTATTACATAGATAATATAATGCAAAGTAATTTTCTACATTGTTCATTTAGTCCAAAAGCATCTAAAATCAAGGTACTTACTTCATATCAATAAGATCATATTAGCGTCACACGATTTTGACCCTTATTGGCATTAATCAGACTCGGATTTTTTAAGAGTCGGCATTTACTGTGTTCATTTAGTCAAAATACGTTGATAAAACAAGGTACTTAGTTCATGTCAATAAGGTCGAAAATTGTTTGATACTTTTAAATGGTTTTGCAGCTATGTATATTTCAAAAATTTGCGTCGCTCGGATTTGACCCTTATTGGCAATAATCAGATTTATTCAGATTCTGCATTTACTGTATTCATTTATTTAGTCACAATACGTTAAAAAAGTAAAGTAGTAAAGTAGTAGTAGTAAAGTAGTCCATTTCAAAAAAGTCGAAATAATTGTCTGACACTTTTTAATTATTTTGGAGCTTTGTAAAAATATTAACATTAATAAATATTAATCAGATTAAAAATGCGCGAACGCATAATTTATTTTCAATTAGGGTCATACGCTCAAATAAAATAAATAACGCCATAAATAAAGGAGCCTGAAAAAATAATATAAATCACACAAACGTAATGTGTATAATTAAAAGAGGATTTAATATATAAATTTACCTATTTGTTCCAAATTACACGTTTATGCTTCTGTGCATCATTTATGAGATACATGGGACTTTAGGGAATTAAAATCCCAATAGTCCAGTTCTAGGAAAAGCTGAAAAAAAAACAACAACAAAATATACTGAACTACCATAGCGGGACTACTGGGAATACACCAAGTGTAGACGTCAGCCAGGCCGCCTTGCCGTAAGGAAGGCGTTGCCCCACCGTAGCCGGGTGGACGCCTAACCGTCAATCAGCCGTAAGCGAGGCGTTCCGGTGCCGATCCGTTGCCGGGGCGTTAAGTCTGCTCTGACCCTTATTGTGAAATTTAAGGATGAGAAACGTTTTTATCATTTCCCGAAACGTTGCAAATTGGCGCATGACATGATTAAGCATTATAGTGACGATTTATGGAGTCCAGGTTAAATGGTTTTCAATAGGAATGCCCAAGTATTTAATTGTCTCAACCCTTTCAAGAGAAACACATGAACAGGAAGATATATCAATCTCAGGCCCACGTGTATGAAGTATTAGACTAAAGAACTGAGTGGGTTGTTTTGATTTTGTAATTGAGTAGGTCTTATACTTGGACTCAGATATATTCAACGTAAGCTGATTAGGTCTTAACCAAGATGAAACGTGTTGCAAGCCCCTTTCAGCCTCGGAATAAGCCTTGGACCAGGTATCGCCCTGGAATACGAGTACATTGTCATCAGCATTGAAAAAAAATAGACTTTATTTGGTGTGTACAGGCAGAGCTCGTTAATATATATCAAAAAGAGACTAGGACTAAGAATTCTGCCCTGTGGCACGCCAAATGTGATATTCTGGGGAGAGCTAGTATTTTCATTGATTCTAACGCTTTGAGATCTATTATAAACCAACAAGTGTGGGATCGAGACAGTATCAAGCCTTAGCTAAGTCGAGGAATATATTTACCCACACGTTTCATTTTTCTATCAAGGTTAGCAACCAAATAATCAGCAAGAGAAGCAACAGCATGTTCAGTAGATTTGCTGGCCCTGAATCTAAACTGCAACTCAACTGCTGCTTTTCTAGGTAGTTGATCAACCTCTCATCAATAAGTTTTTATAGTACTTTAGACAAGGCTGGCAAAACCGAAGTAGGTCCAAAGTTATTTACACTGCCTTTAGGCCCGCTCTTATGGATGGGGTATACAAGTCAATGTTTCAAATAAAGGAGGAATACACCGATTGAAAATATAAGTAAGCGAAGGTACTGTGTTTGTACAAATCATTTTGAGAATTTGAGAGGGTGGGTATTCTGTCTGAACCCACCGCAGAGTCATTTTTAAGGTTGAGAATAATTGAAATACATCGAAGATCCTACAGCTAACAGGTAGCCCTTGTAGCCCTTGTAGTCTTCCTCTTTCTTTTGAATTCATTTGATTGTATTCTAAACAGAAAATTTTAAATTATTAGAAAGATATTACATAGGTATATTAAAAAAAAAAACTGTACTGACATATGTAGGTAACTTAAAAAATGGTTCCACAGGTTGCCCAAGCCATGGCCCTGAGGTAATTCTCGGGCACGTGAGATTAGCTTTCATATGAGATGAGGTCATGTCTTCTTACTTCGAAAATTTGTTCGATAGATAGGACATCATCTCGTATGAAACTAATCTCATGCGCCCGAGAATCACCCCCTGATTGAAGAGCGTGTCTTAAAACAACACATACAAGTATATGTCAAATCGTATATTTTGAAAAGCACGTACATAATTATACAGGACTAGCAATTTACTGCAAAGACCTGAAGTGGGCATTCATCCGTGATACTGAATATAACAGTAAACGTAGATAAGCCCTAATACACAAGTTTGAGTCCTTGTCTCCACATAATTTACCTATATTGGTTCAGAGACATGTACATACATCATAAGGTTTACACTTGACAATGCTGTTGAAATCAATAACAAACAAAATCTATTTATTTCCTCAATAACAAAATACGTTACTGTGTGTACTGTGATCGCTTACATCGATTGTAGCGTGTTTCGGAATGCACAACCTGACGCTGGTTGAATGCGCTAGGCGTGCTGAGCCAAACAAAATAATGCAATAAAAAAACTATCAACGACGACTGTCATGACGATGACGTCCCGTCATGCGTTGTTGAGATTGCTTTTTGTCAGTTTTTAGAGTTCCGTAGGGCGATTATCGAGCGAGGCTCACTTGAGCCATGATGACAGGAGACAGGACTAACCTACATCCGCGTCTTTACAAAAGTGTAAAAAAATATGATGCAAGTAAATATAAATATCCATTTTATATATATATATATATGTATTGAGCTAAGTTGTACATTTGCCTCCCCGCGATTTTAAACGAAAGGTCTGAAACCCCCCATTCCGAGTATTTTATTTTATTTTCTTGCCAAACTTTTTAATTCACTGTTCATTATCATCATCAGCCTATATCTGTCCACTGCTGGACGTAGGTCTCTCCTAACGCACGCCACTGAGCTCCAGCTCTCCTCATCCATTTCCATTTTCTTCCGGCCGCTTTTCGCAGGTCGTCACTCCATCTGGCCACAGGACGCCCTACACTAAGTTTGCCGAAACGTGGTCTTCACTCGAAACTCATCTACCGTAACGGTTATCGGTTCTTCGGGAAATGTGACCAGCCCACTGCCACTTAACTACCCTCACTTTAGCTTGCTTATCCTTTGAGCTATGTCAGTTATCTTGTTCTCCGTCGGACATCATCATTACGATTTTTGTCTTTCAGAGAAAATCGAAGCATAGCTCTCTCCATAGCTTGCTGAGTAACCTTTAAAATTTTGTATTCATAATTTATTGTTGCCTAAATCGCATTCAGGTGTGAAAAGGAGAGGGAATTGGAGGCGTTGAACCCCCCAAAAATGTAAGGTCTTTAACTGCAACTTAGTGCAAGGCTAGTACAGTGGCAAGCCGACATGTCTATGGGCTCCATGGTAGGTAAGAAGGTTGTAG
This sequence comes from Alsophila aescularia, assembly GCA_946251855.1. Taxonomy (NCBI): domain Eukaryota; kingdom Metazoa; phylum Arthropoda; class Insecta; order Lepidoptera; family Geometridae; genus Alsophila; species Alsophila aescularia. Next base: position 9,885,686 of record OX276385.1, read on the forward strand.
TTATGGGTATGTGCCCACCTAACGCCCTGGCGCGCCGTAACGGGCCTAACGCCTCAGCTCGGGAAAAGCTTGCGGTGCTCGGTCAACTTGCCAGCGAGGTCACGATCACCACCTTTATGGCTCACGGCTTACGGGTCCCCACATTGCCCCTCGCACTCTGCTCACCCACGCTCAGTGCTTGCTGGATTTAGGCACATAGAAAACCACAGCACAAAAATGAAAAGAATAGTACCTACATAAAAAAAAATGTACATGTTACTATATATAATTATCATAGTCAACACCAGTTTAGTCAAAATTTACTCGTTTCTAAGTTGATTAGTTTGTGAATATTGGTTTGAACGTAAATGTTTATCTTCATTAAGAATAAAATCAGTACAATTCATACATTTGGGGGATCTACCCCCTCCCCCTTATATCATTGGGCAGCAATGTACTCGCATTATATTTTTAAATAAATTAAATTTATATTCTTGCTTATTGAATAAATAAGTCTTACGTTGAACGGGTGAATACTACTAGTACATAATATTTTGCAACAAATTTATTCAATAATCCTACAGAACCTACAATCGTGAAAATGTCTCTAAATTAAATTTATTATCTATGTATGTGATTTTGATATTGGTCGGTCGACGGACGTGGCTCGTGAAGAATTTTGTATTATGTTTTTGTACTAATAAATTGATTTGAATCGGGCAAAATGTCGGATGCGATTGTACCTAAAGGACAGCCCACACCCGGTGACCCAGAGAAAAAGGGATGGCTCTTCAAATGGACAAATTATCTAAAGGGTTATCAGCGGAGATGGTTCGTGTTGTCCAATGGATTATTATCATATTACAGGTACTTCTAACTCATTTATTGGTACTTTATGAACATTAACTCATGCTAAGACTCTCCTTCGCTAACCTAGTCGAGTTTTCGTACCCAAATTAGCTGATTTTGCATAATTTTAACCATATAACACGTAGTATTGCTATACATACTCGCGTTTGATAAAAATCGTATTGGAATCTACTTTTACGTCCTACAATATTTAAATTGTAAATTGATATAAATTGATACTCAATGTTTATGGAAGAGTAACATGTTGCTGCAGTCTTTTTCTTATTTTTTCGTACTGTACAATATGTTTGTCAGTGACTGCTGATCTCAAGGACGTAGGTAGTGTAGTATTATATTATTGTAGTATTATTTGTGTAGTATTATGTAGTACCTAGGAGAAACATCTCGAGCATTTGTTTTTCACTCTCTCTATCCACACTATTGCCGAAATTGGGACAACCCCTGCACATGTCACAAAAAAATAAGTTGAAGTTGAATAAAATTAGGTGGTCTTTGTGGCGGTTAATTCATCTCTGAGCCACCATTCTGTGGCTCTCGAGTTCACCTATTTCTTCACCTAGCTAAGTGAAAAACCTCTAAACTCAATAGTTTGTCATCAATCGGTCACCAACACTGTCAGTCAAATGCGGAAAATGTCTAGTTCTAGTAGCTTCAACAAGCTAAAAGCTAAGCTTCTAGTAGCTAAAACAAAGAATATTGAGGGTGCTTATTTCTTATTCTTATTCGAGATGGGGAGGTAAGGCCTGCACTGACATCCCGCTTGGGGTGTTTTGTGCATTACCCCCTGCCAGCCTCTACCCGAGCCATCCCAACTGCTTTATATAGCGGAGTGTGGTCTTGGGTCACTGGCACAACTGCTCCAGTAATAAAGATGGTGCAAATGAAGATGAAGATATTGGTATTAATAATTTGGGGCTAGGTTGTTGTGACAAGTCATGCATACCAGTAGTAATTCTTATTTGTTCCGTGGCCGGACAGTGCAGCAGCACATGCTCCACAGTCTCGTTCTCTTCCATGCAGCAGCGACACAACAGACTATCTGTGGCTCCAGTTTTGTACTGATGATAGTTCAAGTCGCAGTGACCTGTAATAAGTCCTATTAAAAGGAGTAGGTCCTGTCGATGCAATTTGAGTAAGTTGTTTCCCCACACTGACGACAGCCGGGCCGTGCTGGTCGACGCGTTCCATACATGCCAAGACAGCCGGCACAAGCACTGACATACCTAGCAGACGAAAGACGCCGTCCCGCTGATGTTAATAGAATTGACTTCTGCGCTCTTTTTTTCTGTTTTGCGTTTTTTTCCGCGATATGTGCTTTGGGAGGGAGCAGCAGTGTATATGCATATGTGTTCAGCTTTCCACTCCCTCGCCCGTTACCTCAATCCAACACGTCAGCTGTTTTAGCCGCCGCTGCCTTGCGTTGTCTCCTTTCTGCTCCCTCTTGCGAGGGTCATGACATGCCCCTTTTCCTGCTCCAGGCTTCTGCACTGGCCCAGGTGGCGCAGTCGTAGACGGTTCAGTAGCAGCTGTGGTAGACGAGGCCTGGGACTCCACCCCGCCGTCGCCTTTGGTAGTCCACTTCATACCCTCCAGCCCGGTTACTAGAGAGCGCCGGGCACTAGCCGGGTCGCATGGCATATCCACTATCATTATATTGGTATTTTTCATGTTCATTTAGAATTAAAATAGTTGGAGATTCTGTGGAGCAAGGCTGTTTATTAATGGGCTCCAAATAGTAGTGAAAGTAGGTGCCCACACTACCTCCCCCCAATGTTTTGCATGATGATGGCGGAGGAGTCACTCCAAGAAAACAAGCAACAGCTACTTCTACATCAACACACTGGCCATGGGCTGCCACGAAGGGTGGTTGGGAAAGAGATATGGTAGGAAATTGGGACTAAATGGAGTTAGGTGGGCATTTCGAAATGAAAGTAGGCTGGGCTGGGTGGGAATAGAAAGTCTAGAATTGCGTCTGTAGTTTTAGTTACATCTGTTCCTTAGGGGAACAGACCAAAAACAGAATGGCACCACGTAAAGGTAACAATCAGACTTGCGGATGTCTACACAACCTGCACTCCTTTCCATAGCTCCCTGGACAGGAGGCCAGGTTAGGGTTGATACGGGCTACTAATAAAGCGTATCTAACCCCCCCCCTAATGAGGGTGCTGTCTGATAAACGACATCTTATGTCAGTTGCTATGTACCCAGCAGCTGAACATGCCCTCCCTAATTCAACACTGGTTGGCACCAGCGTGAGCGAACTGTAAAAAACTATCCCTTGTGCCCAATCCTGTCAATTAAAGCCTAAGCTTCGGGATTGATCTCCAACAATGACACGAGATCTCGCGAGATCGAGATTGGGATTGCATTCCCTAACGACGGCCCGCAGTGCGGACGCTCCATACAGACTGTCTGCAGAGCTTTAAAAAAAAAATTAACAACTGTGTGTTTACACTGACGAAACATTTACAAATAAACATGTTGCTAACTCTGTTTTCTGTCAATGTATCGGAATGTGTTTGCATTGTCATACAACTTGTTTAAACGAAACTTGTCTGACATGGTCATTCCTAAACAAGTTTATCAACATGTTTCTATACAAATCCTACAACGTATTGAAAAATTTGTTTTGAGATATGTTTACCGACCCAATTGGATAACACAAAAAACAAGATTTAGACAAGTTGCGAGACATAAATCAGCAACAGTGCGAACGTCAAACGTAACAAATCTCTAGAAAAAACATTTACAATGAATAAGTTTTTTAGTCAGTGCGAACGCAGCTAACAACAAATCTTGAAACTTGTCAATAAATTTACACAGTATGCTGCGGTGCGAGAATGAAAAGTCAACAAAACATGTTGTGAGAACTGTTTCATAAGACTAGTTTCGAAACTTGTACATGTTGAATGTCATGAAAACACACAGTAACATGTAACTTTTTCTGTATGACATATTTAATTATTAGCTGCACTATCTGTCCGAGCATAAATGAATAGGTGTCATTGAATGGATATCTTCTAGGCAAGCATGCTCCATCTTTGGCTGCATCATCATTAACCATCATCATCATCATCATCATCATCATCATCATCATCATCATCATCACCGGTCCATCCGTTTGGGACCTACGATTCTCACTTCCCTTCCCCCCCAATTATAGCTAAGAACCAACTCGTTTACCTCAGTTTTAAAACATTAAAAAAACGCACCTAAATCGGTCCATCTGTTTGGGAGCTACGATCCTCACCACCCCTCCCCCTTTAGCTTTGAAACATGAAAAATCACAGCTAAATTGGTTCATTCGTTTTTTTTTTTTTTTATTACGTGCTAGGCCACTAGGTTTGACCACAATCTCACCTGATGGAAAGCGATGATGAGGTCGAAGGTGTAGCACGCTTGCCTAGTAGATACCTATTCACTCTTGACTTGAACACACCGGGGTTATAATTTGCCGGAAACACTGACGAGGGCAGGGCATTCCACTCCTTTGCAGTTCTTATAATAAATGAAGAAGCGTAACGCTTCATTCTTGTGCGAGGTATTTCAACCATGAAAGGGTGGCGCTTTGCTGATCGTCTAGTCGTACGGTGATGGAAAGGTGATGGGGGAATCAGGTTGTGCAGTTCTTGTGCACACTCTCCATAGTGCAATCTGTAGAATAATACTGCCAGGCTTGCTACCTCACGTCGATGCGCTAGACTTTGAACCTTACTCTTTACCAGTGTCATCCCCAATGAGCCTGATAGCACATCTCTCAATTGAATCCAAAGACTCGAGCTGATACTTGGCAGAACCGTCCCAGAGGTGGCAGCAGTACTCCATACAAGATCGGACCTGTGCTTGATAAAGATTCAAAAGCTGTCCCGGTGTGAAGTACCACCTAACCTTAGACAAAATACCAAGTTTTTTTGCAGCTACCTTGGCTTTGGATTCTATATAAGACCCAAAATTCAGGTTTGATGTGAGTTCGACACCCGAAAGCGTTTTAGTAGCATTAAATTTTACCACGTTAGCATCGCCCCAATTGGACACGGCTTCTAAGACTAAATTTAAACGGTCTACCATAGCCTCTCTCTGAAACTGGACAACGTCACAGCTGGCTTGAGCATTGGAAGTGTATCTCTCAACTACAGTACTGTCATCAGCATACCCAAAGGTACCAAGCTTCAAAAGGTCATTAATGTGCAGTAAAAACAGTGTAGCCGAGAGAACCGATCCCTGAGGTACACCGGCGTTGATAGCCATTTGGTCAGACGAGCAGCCCACTAAGACTACTCGAATAGATCGTTCCCTCAAGAAATCAACTATCCAATTGCATAAGCCAACAGGTAAACCATATGAGGGAAGCTTGTTTAAAAGGCCATCGTGTCAGACCCGATCAAATGCCTTCGATATGTCAAGGGAGACGGCAAGCGCCTCACCATGCATCTCTATGGCTTCGCTCAGTACGTGAGTGGCATACGCGAGAAGATCCCCAGTAGACCGTTTTCGGCGAAATCCGTATTGCCGGTCACTGAGAAGATCATTGTCTTCAAGGTATGCCAAGAGCCTAATATTTATGACACGCTCCATACACTTACAGAGTAAGGAGGTTATCGAGATGGGACGATAATTGGCCGGATCAGCACGACTACCATTTTTTGGTACTGGTTGTGTAGGAAGGCAGGAAGGTGTCTTGCCAGAAGCATCTAGATGCGAGGCTTCTGCAAAAAGAGAAGCAAGTAAATTCGCTTTGTCTCCAGCAGTGTGAGCTAGTGATCCATCAGGTTTCAGCAATGGTGGCAGTGAGGGGCGGCAGAAGTTTTCTTCGACCGACTTGGACAGGGACCTAAAAGCATTGCTACCCGCGGGGTATGAAGCCAGTTTGGCCCCAATTCGACTTACGTGATCAAAATGAGCCTTCCTAAGTATCTTCTTGCAGGTCTTAGCGGCAACGTTAAATTTTCTTTTCTTAGCCCGAATATCAGAAGACTTGCGCTTTCGAGCATCAGCCCAGTCTAGATATGCCGCACGCTTTAGAGCCACAGCACGACCACAGCTGGATCCAAACCAAGGCTGGGCTTTGCTGGAAAGAGTCTTGTCACTGAATGGAATGAAATATTTCATTGCCTGACATATTACCTCTGTAACAGCAGACGCGCAAGTCGACGGTCATGGGAGGTGAAACATGTTTGCCGCCAAGGGTACGATGCAAGGAATTGCCGCATCTCGTTTGGAAAATACGATTCTCACCCCCCTTTTCTCAACTCCTCCCTCCCCCCAAACCATCTAAGAACCATCTCGATCACATCAGTTTTCAAACATAAAAAACCGCATCAAAATCGTTCCATTCGTTTGGGAGCTATAATCTTAACCCCCTATCCCCCCCCCCCTCCCTCCCATTATAGCTAATAACAATCTCCTTTACCTCAGCTTTCAAACAAAAATACCGCATCAAAATTGGTCCATTCCTTTGGGTGCTACGATGCGACAGACACACACACAGTGATACACACCCTAAACTAAATATATAAAAGGCACGCCGAAAATAGTTGTACAGCAGCCAAAAAACTAATATCACACCTGACTGAGTCTCTGACGGCCACCTCCAATATTCAAACAATTAATCATGATAACACTACATATGCTTTATTAGAGAATTACCAACAAATACCTCTTACTTCAAATTCATTGAATTTCTTCTACGCTAACGTAAGAAGTATTATAACTCCTGGTAAGTTTGATGAATTAAAATGTATCCTTAAATCCATAAAGAAAACTACACACTTTATTCTACTCTCAGAAATCTGTATAAAATCAGAAGACGAGGCCACGTTATTACAACTAACCGGATACACTCATTACTACAATTTTTACTGCATAGGAGGTGGTGTATCAATATTTATCCATAATAGTATCTACCATACCCTGATTGAAGGACGGTACACTGGCGGTAACAATTTTCTCTGGGTAACATTGAGTAAAATATTTCTGAATGTTGGTGTTATATATAAACCAGGCAGAACTAATTTCAAAGAATTTGCTGAAACTTTTGAGCAACAGCTAGAACAACACAATAGATCAATTGTTTTTGGCGATTTTAATATTGACCTGTTGACCAGTGGCCAATCTACATCGCAATATGTGACTATTCTTGAAGAAGCTGGCTACCGCATTATAAACATTATAGACGAGAAATATTGCACTAGAGAGACGGCAACATCAAAGACAATCTTGGATCATGTTCATACAAATTTACTGGGAGAAGACTTTAACTTTTACATCATAGACTCCGCGATGTCGGACCACAAGCAGATCTTTATAGAATTATTAAAACGAAAGCCAATAAATAAAACAAAGGTAAAATATGACACACTAGACTATGATAAGCTATACGAATGCATCAAAGAGCTGAATGTTGAAAGTGAAAATCATGAATACTCAAACCTGGAACATAAAATTAGAATGGCTATTGAAAAAAGCAAAATCACTAAAACAAAAATACTTAACCTACCTAAGGAAGACTGGATCAATAAAGATGTCATAAATGGAATAAATAAGAGGAATATATTGTGGACAAAGTTGAAGAAGGAACCTAAAAATAAGAAGATACATATGGATTTTAAACGTGAAAGAAATAAACTAGCAACAAAAATTTCAAGCACTAAGAAGAAATATTACCATGGGGTTTTCAAAAAATGTGATAATAACCCTAAGAAAATGTGGAGTCTAATAAATTCACTGACAAGAAATAAGTTAAAGTCAAACTGTGTACCTGCCAAACTACAAATTGACTCTGAATCAATAACGAACCCACAACAGATTTGTGATTGTTTCAATCGATATTTTACAACTATTGGTACCCAGCTTTGTAGTAGCATACCGGCAAAATATCATGTCACAAATACTTCAACTTTTGATCAAAATGGCTCTCTTGTGGACTTATCTTATCTAATGCCTACTACAACAGCTGAGGTGTTAAAAATTATTTCAGATCTTGATTCTAATGTAAGTGCAGGTGTTGATGGTATAACTACTAAAAGCCTAAATTCATACAATACTTAATAATCGATGACTTGACGCTCTGTATTAATGACTGCTTGGAAAAGGGTATTTTTCCAGGCTCTCTTAAGATAGCGAAGGTAACACCTATTTTCAAATCTGGATCTAAATCAGAACCTGGAAATTACCGCCCAATATCAGTCTTGCCGGTTTTATCAAAAATATTTGAAAAAATTATACACAAAAGACTATCCATATACCTCGATTCTATTAACTTCTTATTTGCAAGACAGTATGGTTTTCGTCCACTAAGTAATTATCAGCCACAATAGACCTTGTTACTAACATGAAAAACAACATTGACTCCAAAAATTTAGCACTTGGAATATTTGTTGATTTAAAAAAGGCTTTTGATACGGTCAGTCATGCGTTACTTCTACATAAACTTAAAAACATTGGAGTAACAGGAAATGCTTACAATCTTTTTGAATCATATTTAAATAACAGACATCAGATAGTAAAAATAGATCAGTATGAAAGTTCTCCATTACTTGTCACATGCGGCGTGCCACAAGGATCAATCCTGGGTCCCTTGCTCTTTTTGATCTACATCAATAATTTACATGAAGTGGGAGTTCAAGGACATTTAACTTTATATGCGGACGATACCTGTGTTTTCTATTTTGGCCTAACACTTAATGATATAACGCAGAAAGCTCAACAAGACCTAGATCTACTTTTTGACTGGTTCCAAAAAAATCTCCTTACAATTAACACCTCAAAAACATACTATGTAATCTTTGCCGCAAAAAATAAAAAACTAGATGATAATACTTATTTACATATAAACGGTGAATCTATAGAAAATAAAGAACACGAAAGGTACTTGGGATTGATACTTGACAGCAAGCTTACGTGGAATGCACATATACAATACATTAAGCCTAAAATCACTAAATTGACTGGAGCTCTGCGTAATGTGGTTAGCTGCCTCCCTAAACAAGTTCGTATCAATATTTACAATTCTTTAGTCAAACCACATTTAGACTATCTAGTAGAATTATGGGGTAATGCAGCCGTATCCAACCTTAAAGATCTTCAAATTGCACAAAACAAGATTATCAAAGTTCTATTTCATTACGATTATCTAACATCAACTAAAAAGATATACAGAGAGACAAAACTAATGAATTTAAAACAAATGTACATATTCAAAACTTGCATACTAATACGTAAAATTATAAATGGTGAAATACGTTCTGATATAAAGTTTATCAAAAATAAGCAAGTACAAACTAAAACACTGAGAAATTCTGAAAATGTATACCTCCCTTTTCCCAGAACCCAATATGGACACAAGAATTTGATGTATGAAGGAGCTAAATTGTATAATAAATTGCCTAAAACTATAAAAGATATATCATCAATGAATGTTTTTTTAAAAACTCTTAAGGTTTACGTTATAAACAATTACTGCAATAATTAGGAACAAAGTGTCATTGCCAAACATTGTCGTGCCTAACATTCTATTAAAATTTTGTTTTATTCCCTTATTTACAAAATTGATATTTCTTATGAAGCATACCTGTATATGAAGTGGATAATGGAAGACGGAAAAGCTAAAATTAAATAAATTAAATAGAGATTAACTTAAGACTGGCAAATAAATAAATAAATTATACAAAATATATGTTACAGTAAAACCCTATTCCTAAGAAAAGTACCTAGTCATCAACCATCAACTACTGCATCTGCATTTATGTTTGGTATGTAACAGATTTAGTTAGGTACAGATTAAGTTTAGTTATAATCTTATGCATGCTCACTACATAACATAATTTATTTAAGTTTCTTGAATGTTGTCTTATTTAAGTGAAATTTTGTAATTTCTTTAGACAATAAATATCTTTAAACCGAAACTTTAACACCCGTCTGTTTGTTGGGGGGTTAAAAACAGTACCTACTTAATAATTTTTAACATCAACATAAATGATTATGAAAAAACGAAAAACTCAACTGCAAACAAAACTTAAAAGAGGCAACCAAGGTTTTGATTATTGTTTTTGCAGTTGGAGGACGAGGAGTAGCTCTAGCAGTAGTTCTAGCTGATCCTGTCAAAGGAGAAATTAAATCCTTTATGCCTTCGACTGCATCTTTATTTTTTTATTTTTTTTACATAAAAAATCTATATACAAAATCAAAAACCTCGGGGTTGCTTAGCTCTTTTTAGAGTTTTTTTTTAAATTGGCAATGCCGACTGTGTCACACTCCAGACTGCCTATCACTTACTGTGTTCAGGAAGCACTAATAACCGGTTCCCACACTGTGGCAGAGCCTATCCATAGTTAATAATTAGAACTCACGAAAACTTTACCACATTATTTTATTTACTATCGCATTAATTTTTGCTGGGATTTTGTTTCAGAAACCAAGCGGAGATGGCACACACGTGCCGCGGCACGATATCGCTGCTGGGAGCGTTAATCCACACGGCAGACTCGTGCACCTTCGTGATCAGCAATGGAGGCACGCAGACCTTCCACATACGAGCCCACGATGAAGTGGAGCGGCAGAGCTGGGTCACTGCTCTGGAGCTGGCTAAAGCGAAGGCAATGTTAGTATTGTTACACCGTTTTAGCACAACTAAATGAAAAACTAGATAGATGAACTCTTTATTGGAACACTACAATATAGAAATATACAATTAATGAACTTGAACTTTTTGTTAGACGAAATTGGCGGTCTCATCGCTGAAAGCGAGCGTAATAAGTAGTTATTTAGTTTTCGCGTATGTTTTAGAGAAACTTGTAGGACTCGAGGGCTGTGCGCTATGCCTCTTGGCGTCAGAGTAGCCTTCGGGAATAACTAACAAATAGTATAAAGCCCTTACGAACGTTTCAGCCATACCATTGACCTACCTACTACCAGACCTGGACCCCAATTCTACTAAAACAATTCTGATGACAATTATCAACCATTTTCGCAAAATTATCGCTTTTACCTCTTAAAAGTGCTAAAAGCGAAAAAAATGCGAAATTTTCATATATTTTTTTCCAAAAATGAAAAACTCAAAATTCAAAAATTTTCGCAAATTTTTCGCGTAGTACTTTTGCGAAAATTGTTGATAATTGTCATTACAATGGTTTTAGTAGAATTGGGGCCCAGGTTGGTTGGTTATAGGTCAATGGTGCATAAGCCGTAGCCATATTATAGTATTGATATCTTTATGATGTGATCGATATGAAATGGCCAGCTAAAGCTGACCATATTGATAAAAAAACAACGCTTAATGATATTTTTAATTCAATATCATTAATGTAGGGTTTTCATGATATCAAAAGTTAAAAAAATATCATTGTTTAAAAAAAAACACGGAGACAAAGGTGTTAGCTCGCTACCCTTCGCTCCCGCCTTCGCCTCCTAACCTATTTTGGGCAAGTCAGGCTATCACCCTCGCCTTCTGTTCTATGATATGTTTAACATTATCATGAAGTAGCCGTGCGTGTAGCTGTTCATATTGTCAAACGCTGACTTCGGGAAAACGTCGATAACACGCTTTTAGGATAGAAGAAGAAGAACAGGATGCTTTTTTCCCGATAAACTGTAGACCGCGCGGACGAAGTACAAAAAATAAAGATAAAACTAGTATCCCCATATTGCCCATATCTAAATATATAAAACAAAGTCTGGTTAGTTACACCATTTAAAAACTAAAATCCGGGTAAACAAACACAAATTAAAAAATTATGTAACCCCCGACCCCCCACCCCATTATAGCTAAGAACCATCTCGTTAATCTCTCAATACGATTCTCACACCTTTTTTCATAAACAGATACTCTGTATCTGAAGAAAAATCCTTGCTTTTCAAACTCAGACCAAAAGTGGCGACGCTATTGTAGAACATCCGCATACCCACATAGATAAATAGGTACTTAGACTGTTAAATTCATTACCATTCCCTTGCTTCGCCGTAGTCGGATAAAAATAGGTAAAATTCACGAAAAAAATATTAAGAACAGGTTCATTCTCTCATACATTTTGTATGGAACGGCTTTTCTGATGATATCTCGAGAACGGATCGACTGATTTAGATGATTTTTTGTGTTCGTCTCGGCCTCGATAAGTTTCCTCGCGCATTGGAAGTATAGAAGTGACATTTGTATTATATAAAAAAATATGGAGGGGGGTTTGTGGGGGAGGGATTTAAAAAGGGAGGTGGTCGAAAAATGTGTACGCGTGCAAAGCCATGGGGCGCAGCTAGTTTTATTATAACGATAGATGTTGTTTACAGCAGAGCCCAAGAGTCGGACGAGGACGACGAGCAGATAGACGGTCAGACGAGCGCGGGCGGTGGGGAGGGAGAAGGGGAGGACGCGGGCGGCAGCGCCCGGGAGCTGGCGGCCCGGTTCCACGACCTGCGCACCTGCTCCGAGCTAGTAGCGCGCCACGGTGCCGCGCTGCAGCGCTCGCTGGCGGACCTGGAGGCGCCGCCCACGGACTCCAGCAAGCAGGTGTCGGAGCGGGCGACGCTCTTTAGGATATCCTGCAATGCTATGATGAACGTAAGTACAAGTTGTTAGTTATAATTCTTTGTACAAAACTAACCGACTTCGAAAGAATTTATGAAAAACTAGGTGATGCCCGCGGCTTCGCATGCGGGGTCATGTCTCTGGGTTAAAAGTGTGCTGTACCAGGACCTAAAGTACCAATATAACAACATTTGATCAAAATTTCATCAGCCGTCAAAATATTTGTTTGTATCGATTGCTTGGCTTCTACTCTACATCATCATACCAAGTACCAGTGTTTAGTCAAACCCTAAGCTATCCAACAGTTGAAACCGCATCCCAATCGGTCCAGTAGTTTTTACATGATGCGCGAACAAACATACAGTCAAAAAGGAAGACACGTTTAAAAAAAATATATTATTGTTCAGTAGTTCAGTAGCTTATTTTTAGTACCATATTTTTTTATTATCTCCTTTGTACAGACTTTTTATTTGCTTTATTATAAGTATATACATCCTTGTATACCTTTGCAAAAAAACGCGTAAATCCGTCGATTAGTTGCTGCGTGAAAGATTATGTGTGCGTATCGCCCGAGCCGCTCTCCCGGCCTTACGCACACAGAAACAATGTATCTACACTTATTATTCCGATTTCTGTGATCTACATACACAAGACCAACCCGCCTTTGTGGGATAGAACAACTGTACCTATATTATATTTTCTCCTGCGTGAGAAATGTATTAATGTGACTCGTAAAAGTACTTTGTAAATTTTTACAAGCTTTTTTAAAATATTTTTTAACTTGCCATGTTTGTATGTTTGTTGACCGAGCGAGCGTGAAGCTCTCCATTTCAGCTTGGGCAAAAATGCTTTCGTATGACCGGATCTCTGTTCTCCTCTACATGTCGCCTTTCTCAACCGATCTAGGCGAAACTTGTTATACAGGTTAAACCAATTTTTAGGTCTCATAAAAAATTGGTGAAGATCTGATGAGGATCTTCGGCGTGATGAGCAGAATAGCTCCTCAAAATGCAGTAAGTTTCCAACTTTTAGGTTTCTACCAGTGGAATCAGCCCATTACACACTAGGTAGGGATTGATGGAGCACCTTGGTTATTAATGTTAGTTTTACAATAAGATAAATAGATGGCACGGCGCTACTGTGCACCGCTAGATTGTTTGCAAAAAAGTATGTACGCGCGAGGTCTACAGCTCACAGAGCCAATAGTTTAAATATTAAGGTCAAATCTTGCAAGCTGAGTCAGAATAAATCATTTTATACTACGGAATTGATTTTTCACTTGTTAGTTCATTTCTTATGACAATGCATTTATGGTAAGCATGACCTAAATCGACATCCAGGATTAGCTCCAATCACGCTCCAATAAAGGAACTCTTCAACGGCCAACAGCACAGACACGAATTTTGTGTACGCATTTTATTAAGATAGCCGGTTTTAAGTTTTACCATGACATGGTTGCTATAAACTTGTTTTTACACGACTGCCTAAAAAAAGGAGTGTATTGTTTTGTAGGATTCATGTATGTATGTGAGTTTATTTATTCCACCATAACTTTTAAATGAACAGATTTAGACGTATGTGTGGTATCGTTAGAATCCTTACATCCCCCCGAGTAACAAAGGCTATATTTTTCTTTAAAAAAAAACAATATCGCGTCAGTATGGCTGGCCATTATCAAAGGCGTAAAAAAACTTCTTATTAAAATACTTCTTTATTTTCTTATAATGGGTATAAAATTGAAGGCCTTGATAAGCACATTCCAACAGCATATAATTTATTGGCATAAGCTCTTTTTTGGCAGGACAGGAGTGCTTTTTTAGCTTTTCAGCTAGTTATTATAAATGTTTTTTTAAAGTACATAGACAAGAAATGCTTTGAAGTTGAAGTTTCTTTCTGCAGGCGTGTTCAGAATTCATGAGCGCAGCGGCAGCGTCGACTTCGCGCATGGGGCGCGCTCTACAGCACGAAAGAGAACAGAAGATGCGCCTGCAAGAAGTAGTGGAGCAGTTGGCCCGCCAGCACGACAACTTGGAGAAAACGGTCACAGCGCGGAACACCTCACAAACAGGTGAGTCAGCTAGAAATTACAGTTCAAGCTGAAGTGATAATGGGCTGGTCATTGTCGAAAGACGGACAATCACTGGGGTATACGAGTCCTCTAATAGAGTCTAATGGACACCACTGGCGTACTTAGTGTAGGTCATCCACCGGCCAGATGGAGTGACGAAATGCGAGAGGCGGCCGGCAGAAACTTGATGAGAAGAGCCAAACACATTGTGGTGTTCATTGGGAAAGGCTTATGTCCAGTAGTGGACCAATACAGGCTGATGATGACCGGGAGCGGGAGACAACTTAGAATACGATTCGAGAAACAGTGAAATCGTTTGGGAGAAATTTGGAGAAACTTACGAATGAAAATTTTGTATTATTTTTTTGGAGGCTTTTCTGAATTCGGCAAAAATGAAAAAAAAAAACTTTACAAAAACTGTGTTTTTTGTATATTTGTCTGGCAGTCTGTCTGTATCTTGGCCGCGCATCACGCTGATACTACTGAATGAATCCAAATGAAACTTGACTTGATTTGATTTCATACTGCGGACGTAGGACAAAGCATACTTTTCATCCCGAAAAATTTAAGGTTTCCCGCAGGATAGAGGTTGATTGTTATTTTAACGAACACGTATCACGCTATATATAACTACTGGATGGATTTTGACATTTGATACTGAAGCCAAAACTGTTTTTTTTTTCATTTTTGTCTTTCTGTCAGTCTGTATCTTGATCGTGCATCACGCCTAAACAACTGAATTAATTCAACTGAAACTTGAGTTCATACTACGAGGGACATTGGATACTTTACACCCCGAAGAATTAAAGGGTTCCCGCAGTATATTGGTTGAAAATTATTTAAAAGAACATGTATCACGCTGAAACTACTGGACGAATTTTGATGCAACTTGACACAGTCATAGTTTGTATGATGAGTTAAAATTAAGGATAAATTTCATCCCGAAAACATAAAGGGTTCCTGCGGGATAGGGGTCCAAAGTTATATTAATTTTGAAGTAATAAATTTCTATAATAATAACAAAAAGTACGAAAAAGTCTGTACTAAGAAGCTTTTTTATTATTTTTTTATTACGGACTAGGTAATCGTTTGACCACGATATCACCTGATGGAAAGTGATGATGTGATCGAAGGTGTAGCACGCTTGCCTAGTCCCTATTCACTCTTGACTTGAACATACCTTTACCGGAAACACTGACGAGGACAGGGCATTCCACTCCTTTGCAGTTCTTATAATAAATGAAGAAGCGTAACGCTTCGTTCTTGTGCGAGGTATTTCAACCATAAAAGGGTGGCGCTTTGCTGATCGTCTAGTCATACGGTGACGGAAAGCTGTTGGGGGAATCAGGTTGTGCAGTTCTTGTGCACACTCTTCATAGTGCAATCTGTAGAATACCGACAGGCTTGCTACCTCACGTCCATGCGCCAGACTTTGAAGCTTACTCTTTACTAGAGTGTCATCCCCAATGAGCCTGATAGCACGTCTCTCAATTGAATACAAAGACTCGAGCTGATACTTGGCAGAACCGTCCCAGAGGTGCAGCAGTACTCCATACAAGATCGGACCTGTGCTTGATAAAGATTCAAAAGCTATCCCGGTGTGAAGTACCGCCTAACCTTAGACAAAATACCAAGTTTTTTGCAGCTGCCTTGGCTTTGGATTCAATATAAGACCCAAAATTCAGGTTTGATGTTTGTTCGACACCCAAAAGATCCAGATGGTCGCCCATTGGTATTTTTAAACTTTGGAAAGACGGAGATCGGTTTAGTGGACTCTTTTTAGTAGAAAACAAACACGCCTGCGTTTTAGTAGCATTAAATTTAACCACGTTAGCATCGCCCCAATTGGACACGGCTTCTAAGACTTAATTTAAACGGTCTACCATAGCCTCTCTCTGAAACTGAACAACGTCACAGCTGGCTTGAGCATTGGAAGTGTATCTCTCAACTACAGTACTGTGATCAGCATACCCAGAGGTACAGGGCTTCAGAAGGTCATTAATGTGCAGTAAAAACAGTGTAGCCGAGAGAACCGATCCCTGAGGTACACCGGCATTGATAGCCATTTGATCAGACGAGCAGCCCTCTAGGACAACTCGAATAGATCGTTCCCTCAAGAAATCAACTATCCAATTGCATAAGCCAACAGGTAAACCATATGAGGGAAGCTTGTTTAAAAGACCATCGTGCCAGACCCGATCAAATGCCTTCGATATGTCATGGGAGACGGCAAGCGCCATGCATCTCGATGGCTTCGCTCAGTACGTGAGTGGCATACGCGAGAAGATCCCCAGAAGGCCGGTTTCGGCGAAAGCCGTATTGCCGGTCACTGAGGAGATCATTGTCTTCAAGGTATGCCAAGAGCCTAATGTTTATAACATGCTCCATACACTTACAGAGTAAGGAGGTTTTCGAGATGGGACGATAATTGGCCGGATCAGCACGACTAACCTTTTTTGGTACAGGTTGTACATTGGCAAGCTTCTAGCTCTTCGGAACTTTACCTGAGTGAAGAGAGAGGCGGTACAAACGCGTTAAGATGGGAGACAATTCAGGCGCACAGTTTTTCAACACAATCGATGGAATGCCATCAGGACCACTGGCTTTGTTCACATCTAGAGGTCGAAGCGTTTTGAGAACCTCCTTCTGGCGAATGGGAATTTCGGGCATATAAACCCCGCAATGAGGAAGGCAGGAAGGTATCTTGCCGGAAGCGTCTAGATGCGAAGCTACTGCAAAAAGAGAAGCAAATAAATTCGCTTTGTCTCCAGCAGTGTGAGCCAGTGATCCATCAGGTTTCAGCAATGGTGGCAGTGAGGGGCGGCAAAATTTCCCTGGACAGGTTACACTTGGCCAGGAACCAAAAAGCTTTGCTACCCGCGGGGTATGAAGCCAGTTTGGCCCCAATTCGACTTACGTGATCAAAATGAGCCTTCCTAAGTATCTTCAGGTCTTAGCGGCAACGTGGAATTTTCTTTTCTTAGCCCGAATATCACACCTTTTTTTATATCAGATAAAGAAAAATGTGGTCTAGGATACTTAAAACAAGCTACTGAACAAGAATATAACATTTATTAAAAATATGTCTGTTTGTCTGTATGTTTGTACTAAACTTTACCTACTACTTACTTTTAACTTAACTTTTAACCTAGAGAAATGACCACGCTTGTGAAGCAGCGGTTACAGATAGTTATATATAAAAATACAATAAAAACCCTAAACCTAGGGTACCACCGGCAGCGGAGCAGGGCCCAAACTACCGGTGGCTAGGGCTGCAGGGTGAGGAACCTCCTAACTATACGCGCCCCGTCAAAGAGTATTCTTCTGCATCTGACCCTTAATCGAACCATCTAGCGAGAGCCTCTTAAAGTGTTGGTCGATGCTCTTCGAATTAAGGCCGTTCGCCAAAACAACTATCGGGACAATGATCGTCGAGTCATCATCCCACATGGCGGTCACCTCGTGAGCCAAGTCATAGAATAAATAATAATACAAGTACAGAAGGATAACTGAGTGAAGTCATATAAATACATAGCGACTCTCGCTACAACGCAATAAAGTGCAATTTAACTCGCACAGCGCTGCGAGCTTTCAATTATATTTACCTAGAAGGCGCTCGCTTGCAGGCTAGAATGCACCGTATCACAACGCGCGAGAACTTCCATTGCTCTAACCGTTTCAAAATCGCTCTGTCCCTTTTTCGCTTGGTAGGGTTGTATTAAGATATGACTAGGTTACTTGTACTACTAAGCAAATCAGTACAATGTATGTTTTTGTTATCTTTTATTCGTTATAATTCGCGACTTAGGGTACCATATTGATCCGGGTGGTGTTGTAAAGATCTCGATGAGAGAATTCGATTCAATATAATAAAGTTGACTTGGCTAAACTGTAGTTGCTATACCGTCGATTTTGGGAGTGGGGAGGAGTAGAGGGGGTAGGGTACCCCGCCCCTTTGAAGGAAAACTTGCACAGCCCACTTCCGAGTTTTTTTTTTTCCATCCTTACTTTCAAATTTACTTCTGATGACATTGATTTAAGGTGAGGGGTGGATGGGGGAGGTGAAGGGCTACCCCCTGCTACCCCTCCCCCCGCGGAGTCCCTTAGTTTATGAGATATTTCAGTTTTAAGTTTGTTAAAATTGCCCAAAGACTAGGGTAGGTTAGGTTAGAACATGACTACAAATCATGCGCAACTTTTCCTTCAAAGGGTGGGGTTCCTACATCCCCTCCACCCCTCCGCCCCCCCAAAATCGACGGTATAGCAAGTACATTCCTGCTGTAGACTTCACTATATAAAGTAAATTAAAAAAAAGGGGTGGAAGAAAAGTAAAATCACGTAGGTGTCCGCAGCGCCCGGAAAGTCTGTACTATAATAAAGATTAGGCACATTGTTGGAAAGAAGAAGTTTTGGAGCTCACAACGGTACCTACCCTAAACTTTAGCACAGAGCGAAAGAGAGGTTTTCAGAACCGGGTCAAATTGTTCGTGCCGTAGACGTTTCACGAGAGACAGAGCGCCATGCGCCCCAACACAGCCCCACTCTGGCCGCGGTCCCAATCGAATTTCACGGGAGACGATAATACACGACCAAAATAATGTACGACCAGTATTGTACAGCCAATATTACACGGCCAGATATTACGTGTACATGGATTCGTAAAATTTGGAGCCCGTGCCGATTTTGTACGACCAATATTACACGGCCAATAATACGAAGCCAACCATAGACAAAGCTAGAATCACTCCTTGATGCCTCGTTTGTGTATGCGAGTGTCAAGATGAAAAAAACTGTCACAGAACCTAATCGGCCAACCCCGACTCCACGTGGTCTTGTCTGCCCCCTACACTAGAGTGTTTTTAAAAAGCCGGAGGCGCAGAGGAAGTGCAGCCCCCGTCCGCTGTAACAAAATGCCGAAGCTGCGGTGGCGAGCGTTGTACCTGTGCTTTGTTACGCAAGGGCGGAGGGGCAGCACTTCCCGTAGCGCCGGAGCAATCGCGATCAATGGAAAAAGGAAACTGGAACGTGCAAACGAGGCTTTGACTATGTCAGTTCTATATTTTAACCTGTGATGTACACGTAATATTGGCTGCACATTATCGCCCGTACAAAAAGTGTCCGTTCCGTATTACACAGCCAATAATGCACACCCTGTTATTACATATACATATTTTGGCTTCGTAATCCTGGCTGCGTATTATCGCCTGTACAAAATCAGCACGGGGTGATATTACACGGCCAATAATACGCAACCAAATAATGTACACCCTGACATTACGACGCCAATCCCGTAATAATGGTCGCGTATTATTGGCTGTACATTATTTGGTCGCGTAATATTGGCCGTGTAACATAGAGACTCGAATTTCACTACTCAAACGCGTTGACGGAAATCACTACGGTCCGAATTAAAAATTGCGATTTTGACAGCTCACAGTGCTGACAGCCACTGTCAGCGTGATTTTGAATCGGACCTTCCTTTGATCGCGGATAATTTTTTTCTTTGTAGCGAACTCCCTCGATTTAGCTAGTTCGACCTCTTTCAGCGTCAAACGGAGGGCGAACTGCCTCCCGGAGCCTTCATCACTAATAAGGACTTCAATTTTCTCCATTATTATAAACGCAGGTAGCAATGACCATATAGGAGATACGGGGATGTACTTATGTAGTGATTATATTCATTAATCTCAACTCAACTTGGATTGTGCGGGTTCTTTTCTCTTTGCAATAATCCACAAAACCGGCGATGTTTTGCAAAAACGTCAAAATTGACATAAAACTCACAGTGATTTCACGATGGAGCTCACCGTAAGTTCAATATGGCGGCAATAATGACGTCATCTATGACATCACACGCGATATCGTCAGTTTGTCGTTGGCGCGCTTACGCTGAATCGGACCGCTTATGAGCGTGATAATATCTATTATGGCCTGATTCGGACCGCGTCTGTCTTACCCTGCATTCGAGATGATGCAGTCGCGGTTGGGGCTGTTTTTGATTGCCATATTTGACACTAATGATCCTTTCCAAATCGAATGAAAAACTACCCTAAAGCTTAGAACATAAAGTCGCTTTTCCGATGTCAAATTTAACTGTTATGTCCAAAGGTCGAAACATATTTAGCGTTTTTAACTGTTATTTTCGATCATTTAGAGTGATTCCGAGACGTGCTAAAATCAATAAAATCGATATTATCGCGCTAAAACGCGTACAGAGTCACCGTGAGCACGACAACGATATCCCTTGTGACGTCACGGATTACGTCATTACATCCGCCATTTTGCGATTATACCGACCATGCCCCAACCCGATATCACCGTGAGCGCTACTATCAAAGTGACAGACTGTGGGTTGTTTGCAAAGAAAACTGTTGTTTGAATTCAGTTGTGTGTGATTTTCGTACAGTTTTCCAAATATTACCACAGACAATTGACCTATTTTTAGACAGACTACTTTGCCCACGAGAAATACTTTGTATTTTGAGCAAATTTTGAGGTTATGTTGTTGTGATCTTGTAATCACGCTCACGAGCGTTCCGAATCAACTGCAGAACTCAATGAGAGCGGTTATCCAAGTGTCATTTTAGCATTATTTATCTCTTGCTAGATAGCGTTGGCGACAGTTTTGGTAACAGTACTGTAGTTTGGTATGATCAAGGAATTCCTATAAGTACATAGAACTTCCTTGAGTATGACCAAAGATTTTGAATTACGGTTACTGGCGGGTATGACATTCTGCGTTCCCTTGTTTATGGCAAGTTGTGCGTCAGTTTTATAATAAATTAATTACTTATAGTATTTACTGGTAGTATTTTCTAGCTTCTTGATATTCTATATTATAAATTACAGCTAATGATACAAAGAAAAAGGACCGTTTTATTTAGATTTAATTTATCTGCTTTAATAAAGGGGTAAATAAAATCTGAATATGTCAAAACTGCCACTGACATAATAAAAAAATAAAAATAACAATTTTCACTACACAAACAACTGGTCGGTCGTTTGATTTGCTCGTGGTTTGTGTATTTTTACGGTAAAACGCTGTTTTTACCTTCTTTCGATTACTCCTTGGAATTAAGTAAATACCAAAAGTTACGCGAGCGCCATCTCTTGATGATGAAAGAACTAAACTGACAATGCAAAATGGAAAACTGCTCATTGTCATGAGCGCGATATCTGAATCGGAACGCAAATTAGAACTGTGATCGCTCACATCGATATTTTCGTGGAATGCACCCTTAGCATTAAAACGAACGGTCCCTTAATCGAAGTCCAAAGAGATTGTACTAGGATTGTACATATAAATGTAGTTGGCGGCGAAATTAAAAACTCAACGCAAATGTTCGCCATCGGCATTGATGATACATAAAAATTCATCATAGCTAGATAAATAAGAATTAATTAACATCAGTTATTATTACCTTTCAAAACGTTACAAATTGCTAAGTTGCTATAATTATTATGGTAACATATTATCTTGCTGAAGAATCCCGTGTTTTTAAACGAAAATTCTAGATGAGATTTTATCATAATTATAGATTTTATTATACTACTAGTTGATGTCCGCGGCTTCGCACGTGTGGTCATTTCTCTAGGCTAAAAGTACTCTATGTACTATTCCAATACCTAAAATACCAATATACCAATATTTGATCAAAATTCCTGCAGCGGTCAAAAATATTTTTATCGATTGCTCGGCTTCTACTAAGGCATGCAGTTTCTTAGATATTCAGTTTCGAAATTGGCCTATGAAATTAGTGTCATGAGTTTCGGAATTTCGTAATTTCGAAGTTTATGCAACTCTTTAGTACCTATACTTTAATCTTGAATTAAAGTGTAAAAAAATGCACACAGTAGGTACATAGTAAGAATGAAAAAAGATTTATTTTTAAAACTTTAATTTTTCAACGCACCAGTGAAAAAATTGAATGAAAATTCTAACTATTCCTTTAAGTCTCGTAGAAAATGTGTCCTTATAAAGGATAGATTATCAAGCATTTTTCTGCTTAGAGAGCTCCTCAGCCGACTACATATGTAGCCTGCTGCGGAAAAAGCTCTATCAGATTTGACACTTGTGGGGAGAAAAGATAATAAATAATTGTAGGCCTTGTTCAGGTACTCCCCTCACTTGCCACCATTCGCGTAAAGTGCCATTTCTACGCAAATAAAATTTTGTAGGCTGCTAGTTTTAGTGGACGAGTTCCTTTCTTTTCAATTTTTTTTAATTTAAAGCTAATCAACGTTAAGATATGTTCTCTTTCATAGATATGTTTGCAGATATACTGGCATGATTGCTCACCATAAAACAGATACATCACAGACTACAGACAGACTACAGACTACAGACAGACAGACATACAGACAGCTACAGACTCATCATTCTTAAATACGTCTTTGGATTCCAATAAATAACATACTGAACTTGAATCTGGTTTGCTAAAAGTATATTTTTCGTAATTGTCTTCAAAATATGTTTCTGAATCATGTAAATACATCAGAAAAGAGGAAACTGTCTCTGTTCTTCTAAAGCTTGGAACATAATTTATAATGCCGTATCAGCCGTTATTAATGTGGCATCACGCTGACAGATGGCTTCCACAGTAACTTTGATCATCTCATGACTTTATTGACTCTTATGTACTTTTTCAAGTGTCTGAATTTCATCGTCATATATACAGAACTCTTATTGCAAGTGGATGTAAGCTTTATTAATGCATAGTTAAATATTTAAACGGGACTTAATCGCGCTGAAAACTTAATATTTATTTACCTCGACGTTTCGATCAAGTTGCATTGATCGTGGTCACGAGAAGACTGAAGTAGCGGGTGTCAGCGTCGAGAAGGGCGAGCGTTGTCTCCAACTACCCGCATTTGGTTTTGTAAAAATTCAGAATTGTCACGACACACTACACTAACGACATCTGCAGATATCTTCTGACATAAACCGCGACGCGAACACTTGCTTATCACGGGATTCCAGGACGCAGCCAACTTGAAACCATCCTTACGGTTGAAATTGGGATACTTTTTAATTTCAACCGCTTCACGTACAATCCTGGAGTAGTAGTGACGTTCCGTGGTGAGGATCTTCAGTTGGAGACAACGCTCGCCCTTCTCGACGCTGACACCCGCTACTTCAGTCTTCTCGTGACCACGATCAATGCAACTTGATCGAAACGTCGAGGTAAATAAATATTAAGTTTTCAGCGCGATTAAGTCCCGTTTAAATATTTAACTATGTGTTCGAATCGCGAAAGTTTAAAAGTTACAATTTATTAATGCAGTCTTTAAGTTGAATAAAACATCCTAACATATTACATAGTGAGCTCCAGCGAGTTTTGCAATCAAGTATTAGATATAGACGATGTCCTTTTTCTTGGTTTACGTTGTTCTGCAGTATATCGTTTTTACTTGAGATTTGAGAAACATCCGGGTAATTTTTCAAAATTTTTCAATTACATCATTATAGTTTATTGAAAAAACGAGAGCGAAGCGCGAGCGAAGCTTCTCCGTTTCAGTTTGGGCACATATGCTTTCGTATGTCCGGCTGTTCGGATCTCTGTTCTCCTCTACAAGTAGCATTTTTCAACCGACCTAGACGAAACTTGGTATTGAGGTTACTCAAAGTTTTTAATCATCGGAGATCTTTCATTGCATCTGTAGAATATCGACAGGCTTGCGACCTCACGTCGATGCGCCAGACTTTGAAGCGTACTCTTTACTAGAGTGTCATCCCCAATGAGCCTGATAACAAGTCTCTGAATTGAGTCCAAAGACTCGAGCTGACACTTGGCAGAACCATCCCGGAGGTGGTAGCAGTACTCCATACAAGATCGGACCTGTGTTTTATAGAGATACAAAAGCTGTCCCGGTGTGAAGTACCGCCTAACCTTAGACAAAATACCGAGTTTATTTGCAGCTACCTTGGCTTAGGAAAGTTACTACCTTTCAAATAAAAAAAGGAAATATCGAATTGGATCTAATAATGCGGATAAATTCAGTAGACCCCTTTTTGCCCCTTTTTGGAGGCAGTAACCCCTCGACCAAAAATCCCCGACGAATAAAAAAATAACGTATTTTTTTACTTGTATACTTACCAAGTTTTGTCTAGATTGGTTGAAAAATGCGACCTGTAGATGAGAACAGCCGGACAGACATCCGGAAACACATACGAAAGAATTTTTGCCCAAGCTGAAACGGAAACGCTTCGCTCACGCTTCGCGCTCGCTCGGTCTATAATGTTTAATACCCAACATTAAACATTATTGATAGAGCGAGTTGTCAGAAATAAATGTATTTTCTTTTCTTCCTGTCTTTTCTT
This sequence comes from Alsophila aescularia, assembly GCA_946251855.1. Lineage (NCBI taxonomy): Eukaryota > Metazoa > Arthropoda > Insecta > Lepidoptera > Geometridae > Alsophila > Alsophila aescularia. The sequence continues at coordinate 9,910,439 of OX276385.1, forward strand.
TAGATATTAGAGCCGACGTAACTGTTTTACTAGACCGTATTGAAATAAACCTAAGTTTCGAATATTCGAATTCGAATTTCGGTTTCAATTTCGAAATTATAGAACATGCAAATATGTTCCGAAATTTCGAAACCATGAAGTTTTGAAATTTCGAAATGCATGCCCTAGCTTCTACTCATCGAATTGAGATACCAGGTATCCCAGTTTTTAAGGCAAACCCTAAGCTATACAACAAAAAAAGTGAAAACGGCATCGCAATTGTTCCATTAGTTTTTACGTGATGCGTGAACAAACTAACAAACAGACAGACAGACACGATTTTTAAAACTGTTCAATTCTTGTTCAGTAGCTTAATTTAAGTACCATAGACCAGATCTTAATTATCTTCAATGACTTTTTCGTTTTTATTGCTTTATTAGAAGTATAGATTATAGAAATTAAAGAAGTTCTTGTCCTGTTTGTTTTATGAAATATTTATTGTCAGTCCTTGTTTTTTATTTCTAAATTGTTTTCAAGGTCAAATAATCCGTTTTGTCCCCCAGTGGTGGACAAAAAGTGGTGGTGGGAAAACGGGAATTGTCGGTTTTTTCTTTGAAGATAATCGTTCCAGTTGTACTCAAGGAATTTATATACTAACGTAACCGGAAGGATTTCTCGTCATATAATGTAAAAATTAATTTGTACCTTATTACAACTGAATAACGTTCATTTTTAATTCAATGTGGTAATAAGTAAAAACGGTCTCGAGAGAGACTTTTCAGTCGCTGTGTCCCTTTCACACAGTTGCCAGCATATAATTATCAGTTGTGTGCCCATTTAATTTAAATTTCTGGATTGTAACGATGTATTTCATTATGTGACGCTTTTTCATTGAATAGATCGTTCCAGTTGTACTAGAATAGTACATACAACTTCCTTGAGTTCCGTAATAGTTCCGTTGACATAAATGACTTTCCCTGAATTCGAGATCATAGATTCTAGAATTTTGGTAGTACCTACCAGCTTACAGTCCGTTCACTATAAAAAGTCCCTTAGTTCAGGAATTGGTAGCTCTGAGTAGTGGAGCTGCCAGATTTTTCCCAACAGTATGTCCCAAAAATTAAGGTAGCTGAGATAGAAGAAAAATACATAAGCTTTTGTTATGTAAACATTATATATCCTATTCCTGATATCATTTATAAATTGAGTAGAAACTGATAGGCGTTATCATATCGCGGTCCAGTTTTTTTGATTGGATTCCTAATAATTAAAGGTATAGCAGGACGTAAAATAAAACATATTCAGTTTAAAATTTTAAAAAAATGCACTTTAATTTTCAAAAACCTACGGTTTAGAGTATGTATGATCTAAGGGCATTACGCCAGATACATCGCTGTCAGTATCTTCTGTACTATCTGATTCCGTATCAGATTCGTTGCCCAACTCAATTATGAATTGATCCATTTCTGTATCCATGACCGTATCATAAGTATACAATTTATCTTCGATGTTTCTGACGTGTCGACATTGTTTTTGCCAGTCATCTGCAGTTATAGATTGAAAAGCCTGTTCAGTTAACTTAACAAGGACCTTTTATTGCTTACTTATTTATTTAAACTGTTACGAGGTATGATACACAACCCTCAAATACTGATGTGCTTAAAGTTGAACGTACCAAACAACTATATACGTGCGCGTTATCGCAAGCTGTTTGCAGTGTCATTCAGTAGTACCAATTTGCTTCACCAAGCACCATTTACCCGGGCTCTCCGGCTATTGAATATAATTAATGCTGAACACAGCGATTTAGACATTTTCACATGTACTTTGGTGAAATTCACTGATGCTCCCCTTAAATGTGTTAGTAATTAAGTACATTGTCGCATTAGATTTGTCTGTAATGATAATGTAAATTTAAATAAATAAATAAACAATACTCGTATTACTTGTTTCTTGACCTACATTATGAGCTGCAACTCTTCTTTTCATTAAACTCCACATAAATTCGATCGCATTCAATTCACAGTGGTAAGGGTCTATTTGAAATATAATGGTGGAATAATTTGCGAGCGCATCCTACTGTGCTCCTTCGCAGTTGGCAAAAAAACTAAGGAGAACACGTGATAGAGACGCCTGCAACGGTTGATTTCTCATCACTGTAAGTAAACAGATGAAATGTAATATTTGTATATTGCGAAGCGTCTCCGTTTCAGCCTAGGCAAAAAATATTTTAATATAAATTAAACATTACAATCCGCTATGTATATATTTTGTGTACGTGTTTGCCTTTACGAATGTAGAGTAGGAACCAATCTTTATGGCGGCTGAGAAGTTAGGCGCTTGGCGCTGCGCAATAGCTAATTTTGGGTGTAAGCGGGCTTTGGAGAGGTGAGAGGCCGGGGCACACCCTCCCGCTAGCCCACCGCATCCCGCGCGCTCCCGCCGCATTTGTGCTTGTGTGCACGCTACATCCGTACGCTGCACACATGCATGCGATTCTGTTCAAGTACAGTCTAGTTAGTTATTTTAAAGTTATTTGTTACCAACCAATACAATACACCAACACGATATCAGCATATATTCCGATATTAATATTATTGTGTTGACGTATGTTAAGATAATTTCATGATTGGTCAAAAAATAATGAATAGGTTAAAGCGTTAAGTGTCGACGCTAATTTAGCTACTAGAAACATAGCTATAGGCATAATTTTTTTTATTATTCCATTATGTGTATGTACTTAACACATATATTTTTTCAATCATTACATTATTTGCATGTGACATGTAAGTAATTATGGTTTATGTAGTTTATTAAATATGTATGTAGGTATATTCATTTTTATTTTAAATGATTTATTGTATTGTTTTGCACCACCGTCCTTTATTTATTCGTAATTTCTGTCCATCCAAAGGTTATCTGGAAGAGATCGCTTTTAGCGATAAGACCACCAGTTTTGCTTTATTTTTTTTTAAAATTAAGTTCTTGTATATTTGTTTCATAGTTCTGGTGTAATAAAGTGTTTTTTTTATTAGCATGTTCTACAAGTAGGTAGCAAAAAAATACTCTAATAATTGCGAACCTTACTGTACCAGCGCGAAGTCACACTCGCAGCGCGCTTCACAGCCGCCATAAAGATTGGTTCCTACTATAACTACGTACGTGGGGTTGGGTGTACTAAAAATAGACACTATACCACAGAATAAAAAAATACTAAGTAAATCAAGCTACAGCTAAGCGTTATTATAAGAACATCTGTGCGAAATCCAACGCAACGCGATGGGAGTCGGGTATCAGCCATATCTCGGCTTACATGAGTTAAAAATATGCTTTCTACTTATTTTCATTTATTATTATCATGTATTTCGTTTCTAAAAGTTTATTTCTTAGTGTTCATATTTGGGTGCGTCATTTACGCTGTGTACGTATGAATGAACTAGAGTGTTCACATTTCGGGTATCTGTCAATATTAAGATATGTCGATTTTATGCCTTACTAGCTGCGCACCGCGGTTTCACCCGCGTCCCTCAGGACCCGTGATTTTTTCCGGGGTATAAAGTAGCCTATGTGTTAATCCAGGGTATAAGCTACCTCCATACCAAATTTCATCCAAATCCGTTCAGTAGTTTTTGCGTGAAAGAGTAACAAACATCCATCCATCCATACATCCATCCTCACAAACTTTCGCATTTATAATATGATATGATAGCAATATGTTTGTAAATTGATGTGATAACAATACTTTTCTATTATAAAAGCCAGGCCTATATACGAAAGGGGTTTAAAGTTTACGTTCATGTTTAGGGTAGCTCCCCTTATGCTGAACAACACCATACATCGCGAAGTTCATTCACTGGTGCAAAAGTTCCTAAACCTGAACAATAGTTTATTAGTTCTTAAAGTCCAACAAAGTTATTTACAAATATTACTGCTGAAATCATACAATATAATAAATAAATATTTATTTTTAAAAGAGTGATACTAGGTACTTCCCTAAAAAAGTTTTTTTTAAGAAAGAAACGGCAAAAGAATACAGAGTGTGAACTTTTTGTTTTATCCACACGTAAAATATGTATATGAAATACATATGGATTCAGTTGTTGATATTCTCATACTAAAAAAAACAACACGACGAGGAGAAATGATTTTCACCAAAGATTTTAAAGATGTGCAATGAACTCCTTGTTTCATCGTAACTGATTTACCAAATTGTTAATCATTTAGAATAGCGTAAGTATTTTTTTCGTTAGTTATGCATCGTTCCTATATATTTAAATTAGACAAAAAAATGAAAAACTTGTACTTAATAAGGAGAAAGAATTTGGTTATTAAATTCATGATTTATTTACCTAGATGGTTATATTGTTTCTTTATTAAAATAATACCAGCAGTTACAAATTTACATTATTATTGTGATTAAAAGAGACTATTAAGTTCGTTTGAACTCAATAGGTAAGTTCCAAATAAATGGCCCTTAGTAGGTTCATTCATAGGTGCTTTACCTGTTCGCTATTAGCTGAAAAGTGTTCATACATAGGTGATTTTAGATATTTGAAATCCTTCTTTTTATAAAAATAAATACAATGATTTTATAACGAAACTGTTTTTTTAATTCTATTCGTCCATTTAATAGGGATGATTGTAGATGCAACATAATAAGTTAATTTTATCCCTACTAGAGCAATCGGATCTAAATGCTGATAAAGTGCTTAAGTGTTCATTTACTGGTACATCTACCCTATATAGCGTTTTTAACTGTTATTTTCAATCATATAACATCAAAACGAACGGCCCCATAGACATAAGTTATGGACATGTGCATAGATAATAGTAATCAAGGAGGTTTTGTAATATACTACGTAAAATATATATACGTAACTATGTAAAAATAAATAACGTACGTAGACATAACGTAAATATACTCGTATATACGTATGTACGTAAGATAAGCATAACTCGCGTAGTCCAAGAATGTGATTATAAATGGCGGCCACTCTCATAATGTCCCGTTCAGAATCAGCAAAATGGATGTTTTTGTGATCTTTAATTCGGTATAACTCGCGATTTGTACGTGGGGCGTACACTAATTTCACTGAGGGCGTAGACGTTTCACGGCAAATAAACGGCCATGCGCCGCGACAGCCCCACCCGCTTTCGTAACTGTTATTTTTGCCATTTGGCTCAAAACGAACGCCCTAGAACAGACAACGGCAAAACCTCGATGTTGACAAAACGAAACTGTCAAAAGAAAAAAAACCAATGAAATGAATTGTCAAATTAAATTCTCTGAATTTTTTATTTTAATCGAATAAAAATTAATTTACAAAGTGTGAATTATATTTTAAATAGTAATATTTAATGAATTTTAGCTAATTACTGGTTTTTGGTACGTAACAAGTGTATGCGAGACGTTTTATTTTGTCCTGCAATCGTTAATATTTGGTGATCTCAAGGTTGTTTTAGTTTTCTGTGTATTATTATAGTAATTGGTTGTGTTCGTTTATTTAATTATCGTCTGCCGCGTACGAGATCTTGCTTGACCGCCGCGGCGCGGTGCGCAATCGCTATCTGAATTATATCTTGTTGTAATTCTCTGATCGTAAATTTGTGCGCGTGTCTATTTGTGATCTTGGCCTTGTATAGTGCTAGCTTTCAATTATTATGTATTTTGTCTGTTCCGATGCTAATTTGAGTTCTTCGTCAGCATAATGGGCGGTAAGTTAAGGCTTCAGGTGCAAACTGCCATTCATCACTGAATGCTCACCAAAGCTTTGGATCTTGGTTGACGGTCTAGATTTGTGGATTCATTGCCACTCATCAGTCACTATGTTTAAAAATTGTATGATTCAACAATAGACTTAGCGGTCTTGCCTCCGCATAATATGCATACATTATTTAGCAGGTTGATAAACATATTAGAACAGTGCTTTAACTTTGCAAAAAAAAAAAATGGTTATTAATATTAATTATTTCTTTCATATTCAATATTATCATACCCAAGTCTTGTTTACATGCATGTGGTTCATAATGTTTTTTATTTTTAGGTGATCATTTATATGAATTTTTGTGAACAAGCAATGAGTGCAATAATGCAATGGTGCTATAATTATTTAGTTGAAATAATATACCCAAATTCAAGAGAAGCTCAAAGTGACGTCCATTTTTTGTCACCTGTAACAGTAACCAAGTATTTTAATATCATTTTTGTTGAAATTCTGAATCTATCACCATAGGACATCTGTAAAAACATACAAGACAGTATCAGTATTCTCAATTCTGAGTAAATAAATATTTGTGTAGACACCAAGTCTTATTAGTGCCATGTAAATAATTATAGTACTTTAATTATTCATATATGTTAAGATTGTAAGTAAAGTATTATCATAATTAGCACACATTTGCTCTTCCTGGCTAAGTTCAAGAAAATTATATTAACTTATATTGAATACTTAAATAATGAAGTCGCAACATTAATATTTTCATCTGTCTGTTAATTTGATTCTCACCTGTTTTGAAACTTTGCTCATTTTCGATCTATTTTCATCTGTCTTTTAATTTGATTCTCACCTGTTTTGAAACTTTGCTCATTTTCGATCAAAATATCTCAAAAACTATTATGAATATCAACCCATATTATTGGCTTTGTAAGATAGTTATCAATTTTACCCTATTTGGAAGATACTGGATGATGTTTACCATGTTATTAATGGAATGTGTCTGGAATGATGAAAGACCATAGAAACAAGTGCAACATAAAAAGAGTGCACCAGGAGCCTACCTGGTTGTAACAGCATTCTGGCTGAGCCTCTCTCAGCCTCAGCCAGAATTACAGCAGAATGCTGTACAAATTAGCTCATCATCATCAGCCATTTGTCCACTGCTGGATGTAGGCCTCTCCTAATGCACATCACTGAGCTTCGGCTAAAGCTCTCCATTTTCTGTCAGCTGCTTTTCACAGGTCATCACTCCACCTGGCCACCAACTAGTTATTAGTAATAGATTGTTAATTTTATAGATTTGTTAATGCCACCAGGGCAGCATATTCGCAGTGTGCAAAAAGCTTTTAAAACAAGATTTAAAAAAACAAAAAATAATCTAGGTAGATTCTTGACTAGCGATTTTTCAATACATCCTGTTGCTAGAAATCATTCAATTTATCGCACCATCTCTCCCGCTTAACCTGCACTGGGACAAACAGGACAAAAATTTGAGAGCATACAGAGCCTTAAACCCACATATGTCATGTGATCCTTTTATCAATTAAAATACAATGGATTGAAGTAAACGAGTTGCCGAACCGGTTTAATTCTAGTGTTAGTAACCAGATAGAAAGATAAACCAGTGAACACTATATTTATAGAATAAATTAACATAATGCAGTTTACATATAAGCCAAATTAACCAAGCGTGAACATTACCAAGGTGTGTAATCTACTGTATAGTCCGCTATCATTTAATTCAATGAATTGAATTAATTTGCTGAAGCAAACTACAGGTTTTTGTTTAATAAAATTATGTAAATTGTTATTTCATATTTTGAAAAACATGAGTCTTCTTCATCATCCCACACTGAGGATTGTGACTGCATGTACATCATCTTTACTTCACAGTCCTCCAAAGCATCGGTACGATGTATAGTTTCTCCTGTTTCATGCTTTATGCAATTTGAGCATCGCACCGGTATTCGGCCACTGGGACAGTACGGTTGCACTATTTCATGAAATTACATATTGGTGCTTTTAATTTAAAGAATCGAATTAAAAGTCGGAAGCCAGTGAGGCCACCCATTCGGGGATTGTGTGAACCTGGACCCACTGTTTAACTCATTTATCACATATTATGAGTAGTTTTAATGTAAATATGAAGTAAAGTACATTGTTTGCTAAAAATTGTTAGGTTAAAGGTTAAAATTGAGCACAACATAATTCATCAAGATTAATTTCACAAAGCTATTATAACATTTAAAATGGCAAAATTACATCCTATCTACCTTTATATCCATTGATAGTCATTGCTCTATATTTAGAATACTTTTTTACAGACTATAGTTACCAGAGTGGAACGTTAGACAGTTACATTTTGAACAAAAGTACAAAACCCTGAAGCAATTCAATAAAAACTATTGCTTTATAAATCTTCCTCAACTGCATAGAGTATTATTCTTTGAAATATATTGTTTGGATATTCTATATTGGAATGTGTGTGTGAAAAAAATAATCCATAAATACTGATAAACAAGACTAAAACCCGATACAGTTGGGTAACTCTTGCGATGAAGACAAATCGATTGATACCTCGCTTGTCAAAATTGGATCAAGTTTTTAGTATGAACATAATAACCCTTACTTTGCTTGCTATATTCTGGTAAAAAAAAAACCAGTGACATTCTGTAAATGAAGACAAATTGATTGTTACCTCTCTTATCAAAATCGGACAAATAGGGCTGATGTATGGTGGAACATCTATACATACATAGACTGTTATAAACTCATTCCCTTGCTTCGCCGTAGTCGGGTGAAAAGATAAAAACTCTTTGGTTTCCAAATGTCAGTAAATTGCACAAAAGCTATGACTATTTATTCCAAGGCAAAGTACAAAAGTTACTTTAAAAAGTTATTCATAAAAACAGGTTATAAGGCATTAAAATATTTCATCACCTCATTTATCCTGCAGAAACAACAGCAATTTCTTTGCCAAACATTTTTTTATGAACCTTGAGAGATTCAGTTATTACGAACTTCTTGTAGGTTTTTCTTTTTGTATGTGTGTCTTTAGAACTTTTTTAAGACAGACTAGGCTAGCATTTGATCACGAAGGTGTAGACTACTTGTCTAGTACTACTTGTCTAACACGGAGCCATTTCTAAATTCTTTAGATCATATTCTGACGTCTTGTAAAAAATATCAAACTATTTCGGTTATAGACCTTAACATTGATATACACCCAGACAATACAGACAGACATTCTGCTACCTATTTGGAGTTAATGGCTGCTCACGGACTTCTGCCTAGCCACGATATGCCGACACGGGGAATAAGTTGTTTAGACCATGTAATGCTAAAATCTAAATGTCAGTGCACAACACTTGTAATTAACACTTTTGTGACCGATCATTGTCCTGTGCTATTAAACATTAAAAATAAATCAATAAGCTCGAGTAGTTCAAAACAATACACTTCCAAAATTGATCTTCTCAAAATCAGTCAACAAATAAAAACGCTAAATTTTGCTGATGTATTTCTATCACTTGACGCTAATATAGCAGGAGAACTCTTTATGAACAAAATAATTGATACTATCAAAGTAAACACCCGCTTATTTAAAGTGCCACGCAACCAGCGTAATATTAAACCATGGATTACGGCGGGTATTCTTCGTTGCATCCGAACTCGTGATAAAATGCATCTTCGTTTAAAGGAAACTCCTAAGAATCAAACCCTCAAAGTAACCTATTCAAGATATAGAAATTACTGCACTTACTTGATAAAGAAACTAAAAATTGATTATCAAAAAGCTGAGTTAGAAAAAAACAAAAATAATGTAAAAAAAACATGGGAAACAATAAAGATAATTACAGGGACAGTTAAAGAAAAAAAGAGTAATGATATTCTATTAAGGGCCAAAGACTGTCCCCTTGACTCCATTAACTACGTAAATAATTATTTTGCTAACGTGGGTAAAACTCTTGCTAGTAAAATACAAGGAAGCTCTCATTCTGACTCCAATAAAAGTCTTACGCAACTTCCATCCCAGGTTAACTCTATTGGTTTATTAGAAACTAATGAGAATGAAGTTTTGAGCATAATCTTGGGTCTAAAAAACGACTGTGCTGTTGGTTTTGATGGCGTTTCATCAAAAGTTATCAAACAGTCTGCAACTATTTTGGTTCCCATTATTACACATATCTGTAATTTAAGCCTGTCTTCTGGTTCCTTCCCACTCATTTTCAAAACGTCCATAATCACACCGATCCATAAGAGTGGTAACAGAGAATGTGTTGAAAACTACAGGCCAATATTGATTCTACCATCTATTTCAAAAATCTTAGAAAAGATAATTAATAAACGACTTATATCATATCTAGAAAAGTATAATATTCTTTCGCCCTCTCAATTTGGCTTCAGAGCTGGTAGGTCAACGGACAACGCAGTGTTTGAGCTGACAAGTTTTATTGTGAGTGAATTGGATAAGAAAAATAAAGTCATAGGAGTATTTTTAGACCTTGCTAAAGCTTTTGACACAGTCTCTGTATCCATACTTGTGAAGAAGCTTGAACTTGCTGGAATACGAGATGGTGCGTTACATTTAATGGCTGATTACTTAAATGGACGTACCCAGAGGACCAAAGTTGGCGATTATACAAGTGAAGAGAAAGAAATAAGTTATGGTGTTCCCCAAGGTAGCGTGTTGGGCCCAAGTTTATTCCTAATTTACGTCAACGATCTATTTAATCTAAAGTTAAAACAGTGTAAAATATTTTCATATGCAGACGACACTGCGCTTATTTTTGTCGGTAATAGTTGGGAAGAGGCTCGTGCACATGCTGAAGAAGGTCTTAGAACAGTGACTGATTGGTTGCGTGGAAATCTGCTCTCCCTTAATGTAGATAAAACCAATTTCATCACATTTACAAGTGCAAGAGGCCGCACACCTATAATTGAAATTAGAGTACATTTGAACTGTGCAGCAGGAAGCTGCAGCTGCCCAAAATTACAATGTGTTCCATATATTAAGTACCTTGGAATAATGATAGACAGAAGACTGACCTGGACTACTCATATTGAGACTCTCAGCAAAAGAGTCAGGAAACTTATATATGTTTTTAAAAATTTGCGTGACGTAGCTGACCGAACGTTGACATTCTATGTGTATAACGCACTTTGCAGATCAATCCTAACTTATTGCAACACATCGTGGGGTGGCGCAAGCGGTACCTAATGTTAATGTTAGAACGTGCTCAACGAGCAGTACTAAAAGTAGCAACTTTTAGACCATTTAGGTTTCCAACCGTAGAACTTTACAAAGATTGTGGAGTATTGACTGTTCGACAATTATATATAAAAAACCTTATTCTATTCCAACACAAACAGATTAATGCAATAGAACTAAAATCAAAATTAAAAAACAAAAGAAGAAAAGACAGAGTTTTCTGCAGACCAAAATTTAACACGAAACTAGCCAAACGTCATCAGTCTTTTCTCGGCCCTTATTTGTATAATAACGCATGTAAATCAATAAATAATCTAGCATCAATTAATATCAGAGACGCGAAACTAGCCCTGGACAATTGGCTGAAAAACCTTAACCATGACGAAACCGAATTATTACTGAAGGTATTGGTATGATCGTCAGAAATATACTCATAAAACAAACACGCATACTCACACACAAATACACACACACACACACACACACACATACACACACACACACTCACACTCACACACCCTATCACACATACACACTCTCAAACTCAAACAAGCGCTAGTATGATTATAAGAGAAATGTTGTAAGTACTCACCTTAATTTAACTTGCCGTTTTAACTTGTATATTGTATTTTTTCAGAAGAAATGGTTGTTTATTTATATTGGCTATATTGTAAATTTGAAGGGTATGCAGACCTACGACACAAGAAATTATTCTTAGTGTAGGTTCTGCACGTCACTATAACGCACACAAGTCATTTAAGTAATAATTACTTCTGAATTTATTGTAAATTGTACGTGTATTTTGAGTAAATTATTATTATTAGTAGATATCTATGTACTCTTCACCTGAACATATCTGCCACCTTCAACAGACATCCATTCTATCAAGGTTTCAGGTTCATTCCTTCCTTTTTTACCTGACCCACATATTTTTGGAAGTAATTAATGGAATGTGTTGTCCAACAGGAGGCAACGGCACAGGTAACGAGACAGAGGATGAAGACCACGAGTTCTTTGACGCCATGGAAGAGGGTGTGTCCACAACTATGGACGATAAGACATCCTTTGTAATGAAAGTGCCTGTAAGTAGACATCACTGTAGCACCATAAGAACTCCAGTTCTATTGCTGGCTTGTGTTTGATAGCTGACCAGTGGGTTAGGTCTCAAAACTGAGCCATGGTCATCTATTCTCATTCACACTCGTTTAAGTCTGTCGTTTAAGTGTGTTGTGTATGTCTGTAGGTCTGTAGGTGATTAGTCTCAGAGCTTAGACACGCCTCAACCACACTACAGTGGCAAAAATGTTGTGAATTGGTGTTGCTGCAGCTGAGTTGCATTGTGGAAGCTACAAAATCGTGTTTTTGCAATGGGAAAAGCTTCACAACTGAATCGTATTTTGGATAGGTGGCACGCTTGTGGATCTACAAACGCAATTATGGGCTTCGGAGAGCACGAATGGTTGTTGCTATAATTGTCTTGCGAGTGGTTGCGTTTGTGGCAGCCATGTCGTCGGTATTGACTACATTTTCCTGACAGCAGTTAAACGCGACTGCAAAAGTCGTACGTGTGAATAGAACTATACGAATTTTTCGACATTTTTGCCGTTGTGGTGTAATTGTGCCGGCGCGGCATATTTCGAAAATGTACATCTACACAACGCTCATGACGTCAGAGACCGTGGTGGGGTCGGGTATGTTTTCAAATCTAGAAAGCGAAAATGTATTCTTCGAAAGTAAACCTTTACCCTACCAATAACAAATTATTTGTAGCCTTTACCCAACATTTGTGACGTTACTGGCTGAGCTGACATCGGGTATACTTTCGAATTTAGGATTTCTCGCGGCGTATTTCGGAATAATATCTACACACAACGCTACCGCATCACAGATAGGTTCTCAAGGCATCACGCATAAATATATATGTATATTTTTGAAATACGCGGCGGCGCGTCTTAATAGGCCTCAAGTTGGTGTTCATCAATCTTATCCTAAACCTGAAAAACAACAATTTATAAAAGGTGCATGTACGAAAATATGTGGACGGTAACTGGCGAATCCATAACCTCTTCAATCTTCATATTTTTTAAAACAAAAGCATTATTTGCAGGTTTACATGAGTTTGTTTTTCTAATTATTGAGGAGTGGATGTCTGTCAATTGTTTAAATATGATATCACTTTCACTCCTATATTGACCTACAAAACCCAACAGGAAGTGACTCATAGGTCAAAACAACACGAAAGTTGCCCTACTTAAATTTTATCGACCCAACGTCATTATGCATACATAATTAAACTAAAAATAATTGGATTTGAAATTATTAGCGTTTCAACATCATTTTTAAACATACTATAAAGAGGAAAGATTTGTTTATTGTATGTTTGTTTGTAATGGATAAACTAAAAAAAAAAGTTTTTAAAAATTATTTCACTTATAGAAAGCTACAGCGAGTAACATGGGCATAATTTTATTTTTGCAAAAAAATACGAGATCCCTACGATAATTGCAATAATTTCGATTACTCGCTGTAAGGAACGGAATGAGATGTTGCCGTGGAAACGAAATAAAAAGCCTGTCAAGTACGTGAGTAATAATGCAGTTGTCTATGGTCAAAAAACACCACGATCATTGCTGCCAATGATTTGGAATTAAGCTTACTGGCGTATTTTTTATGAGCTACGACAGGTATGGGTATGCTAAAAAGAAAGAAAATTGCCGCGGTGTGAGCGCTAACCGTGCGAAGCCGGGGCGAGTCACTAGTCGACTATAAAGCAAATTAGTTTGTTTTTGTTTTTTTGACCTGAATAAAACTAATTGAATTCGACTCTATGATTACTGATTACTGAACGTGTCATTTTTTCCTGTTTGTGTGTTTATCACATAAAAAAATCAAATAATGTATTTTAATGGGGCTTTCGGCGTTTGGTAGCTTAAGTTTCAACATACCATATGAGATATTTTTCTAAGTCAATTATAAAACTACGAGAATGCAAAAAAAACGACCACCAAAAAAAAATACGCATTTGGCGTTGTGTGGACGTTGGCGACAGAACGTCCTACGAAAAGACACGTTTGCCTAATTTAAAAAACCCATAATATTTGATTACAAATTACTTACAACAAATTTCCACCAAAACATAATTTCTGACTTGACGTCAGAAGGCCAGTAAACAACAAGGGGTTGCTATGGGTTGGGTTACTCTAATAAGACAGATTCTGTTTTACGGAAGTAGTCACAACGAATTTTTGTGGCTCGGAAGTAGACTGCAAGTCGCTGCGCAAGCTGCTATTTTTCAGGCGCAATCGCAAATTTCGAAGATGAAGACCGCATTGTATAACTGCCTCGCTCACTCGCTTAAGTTTTTCGCATCATCTATCTCGCTCTTACTTTATGCTGTTTTATCCTCACAGCAGTACCTGCGAAATCGTTCACAGAGCTCAACTTCACAACTATAAAGATTAATTGTGACTAACGTGTGTATGTATGTCGAATATTGATATAAATCCTATATCAATGTTGTCGAATGAGGTAGTGTCAGAGTATGTCGGGCCGCCCAACAGTCTGATGTGGCTTAACGACTGCTGGCAATAATAATAATTAATATGCTCTCAGAAGCACGGAGCGATAGCAAATCTACAAATAATTTATTTTCAGAAAGTGACGTCACTAGGCCAGAAGTCAAACCTGGAGTGATTGCGATTACATGACCATGCCCACGTTACCAATAATGAGACATAAATATTATAAACTGTAAGGAAAAAAATAGCAGTTTCAGTGAGCAATCTTTCAGGTTGACTTCAATCTTGGATATATTATTTTCACTAAAGTCCACTAGCATAATGAACCACAAAAGTAAAGCATCTGTAACTGACCCATTTCTTCAGCCGCAGACAATGCCACGCTCATTTGTAAATAATTTATAGTCCAGACCTTCAGTCATTGTGCTTGCGTAAATAACGACACATCTACATAATGACCAGTCTCACCTCATACATGTGGTGCGTGTGCCTTTACAGGTGAATAGGAAAGCCAAAGTGAAAAGCAGCGAGAGCTCGGATGAATCTGAAGGGGAGACCGTCACTGAAACTCAACAGGTTAGTATGAGTACTGATAAACATCAAAATTAGCAACATACATTTAAAATGAACAAAGAAAAATACGTAGCTTACTTCCGCCAAAATGTAAGTCTGTAAACTATGTGTAAAAAAAAAACCGAATATTTATTCAAACAAAATAATGATCAATTGAAAAATAAAAATAAAATATGATATATAAACACCATCCGCCCTAACCTAACCCTTAACCAAATTGAACGAACGTAAAATAAAAAGACTTAGCCAACTGGCCGTACTATTTCAATATATGACCAACCATTGCCATAACGCCAACCAACCATGGCCGTACTATTTCAATATATGACCAACCATTGCCATAACGCCAACCAACCATGGCCGTACTATTTCAATATATGACCAACCATTGCCATAACGCAAACCAACCATGGCCGTACTATTTCAATATAAGACCAACCGTTACCCAATATATGAAATCCTAATATTAAAATAAAATAAAAGAAAAAAGTATAAAAATAAATACCTCTATCCAATATACCACCTGCTCAGAGCATTTGACGAGTCAACATCTCCTGAGGATGCTTCGTGCAGAGGCGAAATACGTCATATTGATGTCAGAAGGTGGTATATGGTAACTTGGATAGAGGTATATGTTTAAAGTTTTATTTTTATTTTTAATTATTCTTTTTATGGTTTCATATATTGGGTAGGTAGGAAGTAAAAAATATAGATAAGACCAGTTGAAAATATCCCTTTATTTTACGTTAGTTCAAATTGGATAAGGGTTGGTTATAGAGTGGGTTGTTTATATAATTGAATCTATTTTTATTTTTCCATTTATAATTTGTCTGACTTACAGTTTGGCGGATATAAGTTACAATTTTCTCTTTGTTCATTTTAACAATGGATTTCCGCAAAGTAACGCCTGAGATTTACATATTATTAACGCCTAACAGATTTCGCTGTATATATGAAATCTGAACTAAGAGGACTGAGTGACTATATCTATGAAACTAAGAGTACTACTTATTGACTTGCCAGACACTCAAGGCTCACTTGCACGAAAACATCTATCCAAATGGTAGTTAGCCCAAAAAATATTGTTATCTCTTTCGCGCTACTGTCTGGGTATATCTCTCTATCCTACTTGTCTTAAATGTTTAGCCCAGACTAGACACTAGCCCGGCGCTAACTGTGCAAGTGGGCCTTAATGTTGTGTACTGTAACGGAAATAAAATAGTATACCTCTAAATTATCCATCCAGTAGTAATTCAAAGGTTCGACCTTGTGCCATACATCCGGTGACAAATAAACGATGAGATTCGAGAGGTCATTTAGCAAAAACATATTTTTTTTCCCGTTACTTTAATGGGATGCATCAATTTACTAAATAGCGGTGAGCTGTTTTTCTGCATTTCAGTTGTTATGTCTGCAGAAATAATATTAACAAAAGTCGAATAATTTTGGTCCAGCTGTTGTGAGAATTCACTGTTTGTAGTTTAAGATCAGATACAGGGAATCAAAGCCAATCAAGACTTATGTATAGGCCGTAATATCTACAAGTAACATATATATATATATATATTTAATTTTGCGCTATTTTACTGAACAACCAATTAAGGATCTTGTGTAGGGACATGGAAATTCACCTTTGCATACTAACAAACTTTCATACAAAAATCTAGAAGTCAGATCGAGTTCAAACTTTTGTACATAAATTGTGTATTAACCAGTTTTTGTATAGAAATAATCAACCAAAAAATAAGTTACAAGTACTTTAAGATTAAAAATTAATATTTTTACCCGATTACGGCGAAGCAAGGGAATGGTAATGAGTTTTACAGTATGTATATGGATGTTCCACCATAAAGTCGCCATAAAGTCGCTTGTCAAAATCGGACATTTTTGACAAGCGACTTTATGGCGACTTCGAGGCATCAATCGATTCATCTTGATCGCCAGAGTCATAGGCAATTTTTTTCCCCGAGCTTAGGTAGTCAGGTTTTAGTTTTTGAACTTATGTCTTGTTATAGTTATTTTTTTAAGTAGGTGCTCTATACATATGTTTTGAAACATCGCGCATCGGTACAACATAGCCCATTCTATACATATAGATTCGAATCTGAGTTTTAAGTCAGAATATGCGATTTAACCTGTAACGAACCCAGTTAACCTAGCAATATCGTATCAGGTAATATTCGTGGAAGACAAAGAGCGAGTGGAAACGGCGATGGGAGGCGCCGAGCCGAACGTGGCGCCCGCGGCCACCGCAGCCACGCCGCTCGCTGAGCAAGACATCATTGTGTGGGTGAGTTTGGTAACCATTAGTGTACTATTTGTGGGTGAGTTTGGTAACCACTAGTGTACTATTTGTGGGTGAGTTTGGCAACCACTAGTGTACTATTTATGGATGAGTTTGGTAACCATTAGGGTAATGAGTTTGGTAACCATTAGTGTACTATTTGTGGGTGAGTTTGGTAACTACTAGGGTACTATTTGTGGATGAGTTTGGTAACCATTAGTGTACTATTTGTGGATGAGTTTGGTAACTACTAGTGTACTATTTGTGGGTGAGTTTGGTAACTACTAGTGTACTATTTGTGGGTGAGTTTGGTAAGATTAGATGTATAGCAAGAAACTGAAGGAAGTTGAAGTGCGATGTAGTGGTCGCGGTGGCTTAATTGACTAAGAGCATTTACCGCGCAGAGGCGCACATAATACGGGTTCAAGTACCGTCCGTAATCCAATGTTTTCCTTTAGATAAATGCTAGGATACATTAGTAATGCAGTAATATATCTCAGGGCGGAGCTACCATAAAAATATAACACAAACGTAACTCTCCAATCTTTTTAACAGATTTCAAAAACCTTTCCTCATCCATGCGTTATTTTAAAATTGTCTGGAATAATTCGCTTTGAGCGATAAGACTGCATATTGTTTTTTTGTAATCTTAATGGATAAACTCAAAAAATACCGAACCGATTTTAATAATACTTCGCTCTTCAAACACTCTTATATTAGCTACTCCTATTCATAACACTTCTTTCCTTGATAACTCCTTCCAGGTTTCAGCAGTACGTCTCTGGAACTCACTTCCAATTGACATTATAAAGTGTCAAACTAAAGAAAATTTTAAACGGTTAACTCGAGAGCATTTAAATAATACTTATTAACAACACCAGCTGTTTAATGTTATAATATTTATATGTATTTTATTTTTATGATATTATATGATGTAATATTTATAATATTTGTATATACATATTTTACAAAGTTTTATATTTTAGTATTCATTTCAATTAATTTATCTTTATTTTCATTTTACTGTCCATATCTCGAGCACGCCTATACACATCTTTCTTGCACAACCAGGATGACTGGCAGAAAATGCAGTCTTAGCATTAAGTTCTCCTCTGTACACTGTTTTTGTGCATAAAATATTAAAATTAAAATTTATTATTAAATAAATAAATAATAATAAATAATTATAATTAATAAAAAATATATTATCAGCGATTAACATGTTAACACAATAATATATTATTGCAATTTTCGTAGGTATCTCTAACCTTTTAGAAAATACATATATTATAACTATACATACATATATTATTACTATTATTTTTACAACTTTTTAACACCTAAGGTGTTAAAAAGTTGTCTTTAAAAGTCATTATTTGCTATTCGATACGAAAACGATTGATGATACATAAAATAATGTACCACACTTTTATAATACATCATTACCCACAAAAAAGTCTCCGAAACTATAGGTCTAACTATTATAGTTAAGGCCAGGCTACAAGGTTACATTTTCCCACTCCCCACTCCCCTGCCACCTCCCCTGCACTCTGCCACGCGCTACCCGCAATAAGCACTGAAGTGCCTGCGTAACAAGGTTGAATATCGCGAGCGCTGTTTTAACACACAATTTAGCTCGGAACTAAATGACGTATGTCTCATAAGTTATTTCTTTTATTGGCAGGCTAATAATTTAGTTAGGTAAATTTTGTCTAAGCATTAGATAATTAACTATATTTTCTTGCTGTGAGATTTATTTTAGAGATAAAACTTAAGCCGTTGAGTAGAAAAATGTAAATACTACCGAAAATAACGTAATTTTTGATAAGAAAATGTGTCGAATGAAATTCTGTTTTGTCTTAGTCTTAGACAGATAAAAGATCTCAAAAACATATATGTTAAGTTTCACATTTATCAGGTTTGTGGTTGACCCAGCATATTTATGGAAAAAAAACCTTAAAAAGCAGAGCCTGGTCTTAAGTCACAATATCAGTTGAATGTTCAAATTAGTCAATCAAAACTCTATTAGAATCGAAAGATGATGACATTCGTATCATGATATTAATCCGTATCCAACTAACTAAATAGTTTTATAATCAAGGTTAATTAAATTCCTCTTTAAAGTATTCGAATCGGACCCTTCATAAAGGATACTACGGGTATACAAATGCTAAATGTATTAAATAATAATGCCGCGGTGTGAGCGCTACCCGTGCGTCGGGCATCACTAGTAAAAAATATATTTGAAGTTGGTCCAACCAAACCTAATGCATATCTTACCATCATTGATGTTCCAATGCCTTTATTATAATTAGCATTATCTATTCATTCTTAACATAACCATCGCAATACATTAGTATTACCTCCACATGATCTGCAAGTCAAAGAAACAAGTGGTACTTCAGATATAACTCTTCAGGTCGTTAGTTAATGTTACTAATAGCTTTTTAAACGACGACACCTCAGGCTGTTTTTCCTCGTTTTAAAATGATTACTAATTGTGTCCGCGGCTTTGCCCGCGTGGTCTTTTCTCTGTGTTAAAAGTAACCTATGTCACAGAATAAATAACAGTACAAGTACAGAAGGATAACTGAGTAAAGTGATTTAAATACATAGCAACTCTCGCTACAACGCAATAAAATGCAATTTAACTCGCACAGCGCTGCGACCTTTCAATTATATTTAACTAGACGGCGCTCACCCATTTCGTGCAGGCTAGAATGTACCGTATCACAACGCGCGAGAGCTTCCATTGCTCTAACCGTTAGAATCGCTCTGTCACTTTTTCGCTCGGTAGGTTTGTATCAAAATATGACTAGGTACTAGTGATGTAACGAATGTCATATTTTGGACATTCGCGAATGCGAATGCGAATATTCAGTTTTTGTTTAAATTTGGCGCCATTTGTCTATGGCTTGGTGACTTAAGCGGCAGTCCCGTTCGAACGAAGTGCGTTCCGTCTGTTTTTCGTTCCGAGAATAGCCGAGTTAATACGAACGCATCCGATTAAAGTGTTATTCCGCTCGCGCCGGTGTTTTCGTAAACAAAACAAGTGAATTTTGAGGTTACAGTGTGAATAGTGATTATAAACATGAGTAAATCAAATTCTAATGAAATTTTGTTTGAGAATCTATTTTTTTTGTTTGTTTAGTTTTAGACTATTTAATGGTCTACTGTAGAAGAATATAATTTTTGTTTGATAATCTAAATATTAAAAATATATCTAAAGACTGAGAAAAGTTTAATAGAAGATTTTAATTTTATTAGTTTTTAAACATTTTTTTTAAATTTTGTGTCACAAGTTCTAATAACATTTTTTTTTTTGCTTTATTATAGTAAAAGACTTAATTTTATTTTTGTTTGCTTAATTAAGGTGTTAACTGTTAACTCTTATGTAAAATGATTATATTTATACTATAAATATTATATACTATATAATATAGATATACTATAAACACTTTGTGATTATGATGACAGCAACTCATGTTAAACTTTTATTTGATTTTAATTATAGTTTATTTATTGTAGAAGTATTTGTAGATTATTATTTTTAGATAAAACTAAAAATAATAATCTTTAATGTTATCATTAAACTTTGGTAAAAATTCATAGAAGATTATTTTTGTTTGTTTACATTGCATTTAGGCCATTTAGTATATAGTTTTGTTTTTTAAATTATTATGAAAGTTTGATTGTTAAGCTTCATTGCCCAAAGTTAAATAAATAAATGATACCAAATGATAAAGAGAAGACTGATAATATGATTACGAGGTTAAGTTACTTTATATTGCATTAAAAAACATAAGAAATTAATGGAATTGAATTTTCTTATATTAACCAACTATTATTACATACTTAAAAAAATTATACACGCAAAAACATTCGCAAAACATTCGCAATAATTTCGCGAATGCGAATGCGAATATACAAAAATATGCGAATATTCGCGAATGCGAATGCGAATATTCGTTACATCACTACTAGGTACTTGTACTAGTAATTATTCTGTGATATGATATGACTTAGATATTGTAAGCGAATAAACAAATACATTAATGCATATGTTGATAGTTCTACTAACTACATTCAATGACAATCTTATCAGAATAGACCTACTACCTCATTATTTGATTATATCATAATAGGTATTGCACTTTGATGAATAAAAGGTGTCTGTCTGAATTCCACGCTTAATAAAGAATGAAAAAGAAATGGCTACCTGCGTAATAAAATGTCAGTATGTAGGTATTTTATGAGACTTGTCAGACCGAATGCTATGCAGTACCTTCTAGGTCTCATCTTGGTACTCATAATTAAGAAAAGAATAAAATTTAACAAAAACTTTACGTAAGTAGGTACTTTATCGTTGAGCACACGGCGCGCGGCTCATCAAGCGCACGCTTGACACGCTACTGACTTAACCCCAATTTTGTGGCCTCGAAGTGTAGGTATACTATTTGTACTTGTTGCGGAGTGCGACCGGCCTGCCTATGTGCTATTTCAGAAACAAAAGCAGAAATAAAGTAGAACATTTCATTAAAAATTGTTCAGCCTTCAAATAGTTTTTTATCGATTGCTCGGCTTTACTCATCGGATTGGTAAATAATGCACATCGGCCTTTGGAAAGAGAATTGTCTGTTTACGATGATTTCCGAACACTGACGACCGTTCATTAATCACCGTATTTATTAAGTGTCATTTCTAGGTCATTTCATATGAAATAAATACTGCACGTTACTTTATTAGTTTACGTAAAATCGATGACATGTAAACTTTAAATATCTATAGAGAGCTGTTGCAACTACTAGAAAAAGGATGGTATACCTAGCGGCACGTAAGTCTAGCGGTGAACGAAACGTGGCGGTGATCTTGGCACAGTGAAAGTTTATATAATGTGTTAAAATGTTGATTAGTGACTGTGCCAAGATCCGCGCCACGTTTTGTTCACCGCTAGACTTACGTGCCGCTAGCTATATAGTAGATTGTATTTCTAGGGAGCAAAATAATATTTTGACGGCGAGGGCGCTATTTTGAATACAGAGCGAAGTGAAGGATTCTTAAGTAAAATCCTGAACGTAGCGAGGAATTCAATATATTTCGCCCGAGGAAAAATAAGTTTGCGTCCGAGTCCCTCTATGAGAAATAGAAATAAATGGCGCTTTTATATACTTTATTTACAACTCATATTAGTTACTTAAAAGGATATTAAATAGACTAAAAATAAACAACTTAAAATAAACTAGGTAATTACTAACACTTAACTTATAATTTATATTCACTTCGTACTCGTACTTCTTTGATTTAACGTCTTTCAGACAGTCTCTTCAAACATTGTGTTCTAAATTTTGATTCGATCTTGATTTGAAAGTCATTATTGGTACTGGTCGCCAACGTGTGAAGGTTGCTTACATTTGGTTAATTCTTGAAAATAGGTACAGGCTTCAGAAAAAGACTTCGCATCTTTTGCATTTTCCCACTCGATAAAATTGTTACCCATAAGCTTTAAATATTTTTTTCCAGTGATTTAGTTGGTCATAGATTCTTTATCACATGCAACCCTTCATCTGATCTATACTAAATTTTCGGTCTAATACCATAAGTCTGCATGGCTCGATGAAACATCGTTCGACTCCCAATCTTTAGTAACTCGCAACTGGAGTGTTTACATTTTGCACATAAAAAAATATATGTGATGGCTTATAACTTGAATATGGCCGAGCTGAGGCGGAAAGAGCCGACGAGCCACGAGCGCTCGCGTCACGGAACCGATCGATCTCTAACATCAAAAATCACGTTCCAAATTTAAAACTCATTACTGCCCTCTTTGAAAGTCTTCTACAGAAAAGACCTACTTTGCTCCCTCTTGTCGAGGAACCAATCAGCGTTTTTCGAATAGATGGGGTGAAATAACAATTATGTATTATTTTGTAGATGAATAGATTTAATGTTGGTTTAAACAGCTCTATATTATATACTTTCAGCTAAATACGACCGTACTCTATTGCACCTGTATAACGACTGACAAACAAAGTATATAACTGACAAACGTCACACAAGTAGGGTGTGACAACGCTCTACGAAGCCGAAATTAGTCGAGTCTCTTTTCAAAGACCGATGTGCATTATTTATTGCCGGGTACTGTACACTGATTTCAGTCAAAACCTAAGCTATCCAACAGCTAAAACCACATTTCAAGCGGTCTAGTAGTTTTTACGTGATGAGCGGACAAACATCCAGACAGACAAGATTTAAAAACGTTAAAAACGTTAACGTTATGTTCATGTTCATTAGCTTATTTTAAATCATTAGACTTATTTTTTTTAGTTATCTTCTTTGTACATTTTTTTGTGTTACTGCTTTATTATAAGTATAGAGAGTCGTTTATAAACGTCAAAAAGTTGTTATCTAAAACATCTCGACTTTTGATTTTTCAGTTCGCTAGCCTGTGTTAAATGTGAGAAGTAGAGCAGAACTTCAAACCTAAAACCTCCGGTATACTGTTCCATAGCTCTCTCTGCTAAATCAATTGATGGCGTGGCTTTATCATTATCAATACGACTTGTAGCTACAGGGGCAGCGCATAATTGAGGTTTGGCGTCAGGTTGGTCTAGTGGCTAGTGACCCTAACATGAAATCAAACGGTCCCGGGTTCGAATCTTACAAGGTGCAACTGTTTGTGTGATGAGCAGAAATGTTTGTTTCCGAGTCATGGATGTAATATTCGTATCTATGTATGTTTATCCGTTATCTAGTGCCCATAGTACAGGGTATCCTATTTTGGGGCTAGGTAATTTGTGTGAAATGACCCGTTCTTTTAATTAATTGTTTATGCTCTATCCCTGCAATTCTAGTATAGGACTTGTCGGTTGTTGAAGGTCTAAATTAATTATATCAGTAGATGACATAAAGCGCCTCTCAAGATACGGGAAGGAAAGATTCGAGTACGCGATAGGACCACGGATAGCTCAATTGGGAATTGGGTGAGCGACGGAACGGTTTTCAGAAGATCACAGATTCAAGTCCTGCAGTGTGAGCATGTATCTTTTGATAGATAAATTTAACGTAGTCGATTTTTCTTTTTTGCAAATTTAATTATAATCGTTTTCCGGCCAAATGATGAAATTTTCACGAGTACGTTTTAATTACTATAAAATAAACACTGACTGCCGTACCTGGAACCGTCAATTAGCGCTTATTAGCATTAAACTCTCTCCAAATCCATACAAAAAGTACTGTTTAATGCTAAACCACGGATGGGATATAGAGATAAATTCGTACAATGACCCCTCACTGCTTACCTCTTTCGCTCGCGCATAAATGTGTATTGCCGTCGCACTCGCACATCAAGCGCTGTTTATCGCGGCCGTGCTTTAGTTAAAAGTTAAACGAGATCTCCGTGCACGGCAGTAGATTTACAAAATGTTAATGTTTTGATGTTTTCGTATTTCCAGCCGCACGTGTCGCAGGTGTCGAGCTCGGTCGACGGGCACCCGCGGCGGACGCGCGTGCCCGACAAACCTAACTACCCGCTTAGTCTCTGGTCCATCATGAAGAATTGTATAGGTATGTTTATTTTTATTTTTAGGGTTCCCTACGTCCGTGACTGTCTATCTGTCTGTCACAATTCATTTGGTACATACAAATTTGAAAAAAATATGTGTTTTTTTTGTTGGTAATATGAGTATTTGTAACCCAAGCACGTACATGTAACGTAAGGAAATGAATTTGGAATTATGAGGATCTCTTTTGGGGGCAAACTAGAAAAAAATGCAGTACGTACCATGTATATCAAATGAAAGGGTGTCAAATAATTATTTTTATTATTTTAGATCAATAGGTTCATAGTTGTATAAGAACATAGATTAAAACTGACCTTTCATCCCCTTATCTCCGAAACTACTGAGCCTGAATGTTTGAAAATAATGCAGAAAAAAAATATATATATAAGAATCTATGGTCTGAAAATAACATGGTAAATCTCTCAGGTTGGTGACTCTCGCCTACGAGATAATATATTCATCGTACGGAACGCTCTTCATGCAAGTTCAACTCGCACTTCCCCGATTTTTTCATGTCATCTGTACTGTTTTGTCTGCAAACTAACAATTATACAATTCCGCGCTTACAGGCAAAGAGCTATCCAAAATCCCTATCCCGGTGAACTTCAGCGAGCCGCTGTCGATGCTGCAGCGGCTCACAGAGGACTATGAGTACTCGGCGATCCTCGACCAGGCTGCCAAGTTTAGTGACCCCGCGCAGCAGCTCGCCTACGTTGCCGCATTCACAGTGTCTTCTTACGCCACCACGGCCTGCAGGTAACTACAACTGTACTATGTGCTACAGTGAGTACAGATCACTAGGAGCACTCGGCGATCCTGGACCAGGCCGCCAAGTTCAGTGACCCGCGCATCAGCACGCCTACGTCGCCGCATTCACAGTGTCTTCTTACGCAACCACGGCCTGCAGGTAACTATAACTGTACTATGTGCTACAGTGAGTATAGATCACTAGGAGTACTCGGCGATCCTGGATCTGTCTGTCAAGTTCAGTGACCCCGCGCAGCAGCTCGCCTACGTCCCGGTATTCACAGTGTCTTCTTACGCCACCACGGCATGCAACTGTACTACTATAGTGAGTACAGAATAAATAATAGCAGAAATTGCACTTCGCGTAACCATTAAATAGAAATAGCGACTCTTGCTAATAAGCAACAAAGTGCAATTCAGCTCGCATAAGCGCTCAGTGCCTAACGCGATATTCACCTAAACGTTGCCGCTCTCTTCTAACGTTAAATTTATTTTAAACTGGGTCCAATTCAATAAAAAAGGAATCAAATTTTATTTGTTAACAACACGATACTCTAAATTGCTTAAGTAGGTAGGTAAGTAGTTCTAAAATACAACGCAAAAGTGTGTGTGACATGACTCATTGAAATAAAAATAAGTTTTGAAGTACCTAAGTACTCTTTTTTTATTTAATTTACAAGTTTTGATTATTGTCTGCGATTAGAAGCACTCGCAATTGTAGCGAATTTTAAGTCTTTCGGGTAGAACAGTTAGCAAAAAAATATGCATGTATGTAGGTCATTTTTTGTCAGCACGCACATAGACTGTTGAAAATATAAATCGTTTATATGGAACAAGTTCCACCACTTCATATTTACATTCTAGTCAAACGCCAAACAAAAAAAATACAATGTAGGTACCTATCTAGGTAGGTACAAACTAACGGACTCCACTTGCAAAGTCGTGGGCAAAACATAACACACCTATAAATATGTCTTACTATATATATATATTTTATCCATTTAGTCATTCGGTAGACAGATGTGTGATAACTTTATTGTGATAAAGACACAAAAAAACTTAGTCTTTTTTTCCTGCTAAGGCATCCCTTCACACAACAATTGATAATATTATATTTTTTTCTAATGGAAAAAAATACACATAAAAATAATATAATGTATATTTACGCTAAGCAGGCGTTAACTGCTATAATAAATCATAAAAATTGTTAATATTGTTACGTTTCGCCATGACTAGCGAAAGTTCAAACAAGCGACACGGTAAGCGTCTGAATGCAAGCGCGCGGCGGCCGGCCTCGACTGATTTGTAGCCCCGGGCTCAGCAATCTGTAGGTTATTAGCTCGCGTAAGTAGGTAGAGTGGCAGATGCCTTGTATAGATCACTAGGAGTACTCGGCAATCCTGGATCTGTCTGTCAAGTTCATTGAACCCCGCGCAGCAGCTCGCCTACGTTGCCGCATTCTCAGTGTCTTCTTACGCCACCACGGCCTGCAGGTAACTACAACTGTACTATGTGCTACAGTGAGTACAGATCACTAGGAGCACTCGGCGATCCTGGACCAGGCCGCCAAGTTCAGTGACCCGCGCATCAGCACGCCTACGTCGCCTCATTCACAGTGTCTTCTTACGCAACCACGGCCTGCAGGTAACTATAACTGTACTATGTGCTACAGTGAGTACAGATCACTAGGAGCACTCGGCGATCCTGGACCAGGCCGCCAAGTTCAGTGACCCGCGCATCAGCACGCCTACGTCGCCTCATTCACAGTGTCTTCTTACGCAACCACGGCCTGCAGGTAACTATAACTGTACTATGTGCTACAGTGACCTATATAGTACTCCTAGTGACCTATATAGATCACTAGGAGTACTGGGCGATCCTGGATCTGTCTGTCAAGTTCAGTGACCCCGCGCAGCAGCTCGCCTACGTCCCGGCATTCACAGTGTCTTCTTACGCCACCACGGCATGCAACTGTACTACTACAGTGAGTACAGAATAAATAATAGCAAAAATTGCACTTCGCGTAACCATTAAATAGAAATAGCGACTCTTGCTAATAAGCAATAAAGTGCAATTCAGCTCGCATAAGCGCTCAGTGCCTAACGCGATATTCACCTAAACGTTGCCGCTCTCTTCTAACGTTAAATTTATTTTAAACTGGGTCTAATTTAATTCAATAAAAAAGGAATCAAATTTTATTTGTTAACAACACGATAATCTAAATTGCTTAAGTAGGTAGGTAAGTAGTTCTAAAATACAACGCAAAAGTGTGTGTGACATGACTCATTGAAATAAAAATAAGTTTTGAAGTACCTAAGTACTCATTTTTTATTTAATTTACAAGTTTTGATTATTGTCTGCGATTAGAAGCACTCGCAATTGTAGCGAATTTTAAGTCTTTCGAGTAGAAAAGTTAGCAAAAAAATATGCATGTAAGTAGGTAATTTTTTGTCAGCACGCACATAGACTGTTGAAAATATAAATCGTTTATATGGAACAAGTTCCACCACTTCATATTTACATTCTAGTCAAACGCCAAACAAAAAAAATACAATGTAGGTACCTATCTAGGTAGGTACAAACTAACGGACTCCACTTGCAAAGTCGCGGGCAAAACATAACACACCTATAAATATGTCTTACTATATATATTTTTTATCCATTTAGTCATTCGGTAGACAGATGTGTGATAACTTTATTGTGATAAAGACACAAAAAAAACTTAAAGAGGCTTATTGGTCTATAGTTGGATAAGTCTTCTTTAGAGAATAATATAATATACTATATTATATATATAGTATATTATATTATTATATAGCTATAAGCCTTTTGTATATACGGATTATGTGTGAGGTTTTCCATTGCTCTGGAATATGTCCGGTTTTTAGGATGTTGTTGAAGATTTTGCTCAAAATGGGGACAGTCTTTTTTTCCTGCTAAGGCATCCCTTCACACAACAATTGTTAATATTATATTTTTTTCTAATGGAAAAAAACAACATAAAAATAATATAATGTATATTTACGCTAAGCAGGCGTTAACTGCTATAATAAATCATAAAAATTGTTAATATTTTTACGTTTCGCCATGACTAGCGAAAGTTCAAACAAGCGACACGGTAAGCGTCTGAATGCAAGCGCGCGGCGGCCGGCCTCGACTGATTTGTAGCCCCGGGCTCGGCAATCTGTAGGTTATTAGCTCGCGTAAGTAGGTAGAGTGTCAGATGCCTTGTATAGATCACTAGGAGTACTCGGCGATCCTGGATCTGCCTGTCAAGTTCATTGACCCCGCGCAGCAGCTCGCCTACGTTGCCGTATTCACAGTGTCTTCTTACGCCACCACGGCCTGCAGGTAACTACAACTGTACTATGTGCTACAGTGAGTATAGATCACTAGGAGTACTCGGCGATCCTGGATCTGTCTGTCAAGTTCAGTGACCCCGCGCAGCAGCTCGCCTACGTCGCCTCATTCACAGTGTCTTCTTACGCCACCACGGCCTGCAGGTAACTATAACTGTACTATGTGCTACAGTGAGTATAGATCACTAGGAGTACTCGGCGATCCTGGATCTGCCTGTCAAGTTCATTGACCCCGCGCAGCAGCTCGCCTACGTTGCCGTATTCACAGTGTCTTCTTACGCCACCACGGCCTGCAGGTAACTACAACTGTACTATGTGCTACAGTGAGTATAGATCACTAGGAGTACTCGGCGATCCTGGATCTGTCTGTCAAGTTCAGTGACCCCGCGCAGCAGCTCGCCTACGTCGCCTCATTCACAGTGTCTTCTTACGCCACCACGGCCTGTAGGTAACTACTACTGTACATGTGCTACAGTGAGTATAGATCACTAGGAGAACTCGGCGATTCTGGATCAGGCTGCCAAGTTCAGCGACCCCGCGCAGCAGCTCGCCTACGTCGCCTCATTCTCAGTGTCTTCTTACGCTACCACGGCCTGTAGGTACCTACTACTGTACTATGTGCTACAGTGAGTATTATATAGTGACTTGGAAAACATGCTTGGAGTTTGGGGATAGTGAAAGACGATATAAATTTCTCGGTTCACAATATTGTAACTAATCTAAGATATTCGATGTTGCATTTGTGCAACATAGATTTTTATATGTTTTGTAAATACGTTATTTTTCCATTATTTGAATACTATTACATTTTTATTCGTAAGTAATCCGTTATAGGCCTAACGTAATAGCGAGATATTTTTAAACATTATTTAAAAATTAAACTTGAATGACTTTCAGAACAAACAAGCCCTTCAACCCGTTACTCGGTGAGACGTACGAGTGTGACAGGATGTCGGATCTCGGCTGGCGGTCAATATCTGAACAGGCAAGTATTGCTCTCTTAATTATTATTATTATTTCAATATATATATATATATATATATATTTATATTTGTTTTAATTGTTTACACCGCCATCCTCTCTCCTTCCATTATTTATTTCCATCCAAAGGTTGACTGGAAGAGATCGCTTTTAGCGATAAGTCCGCCCGTTGTACTTTAGTTATAAGATTGTTTCTATTTGCTGTAAATTTTTTGAAAACTGGTGTACAATAAAGTATTATCTATCTTTCTATCTATCTCTTGTTTTTAAAAGCTTTTATTTAACTTCACTTGTATGTATGTATGTATCTATCTATCAATGTATGCATGTCCTGGAATTTTGCAATTAATATTTCACCCACTTCCACTGAAGCTCGGGCGATCGGGCTGAAATTTGACACACATGTTTGGTTCTCGTGACAGTTCACGATTTCGTAAATGCCGCCATTTTTTATCTAATATGGCGGACGTTACAAATGGCGATTATCATAGCCACAGCAACCCCTATGATATGGGTATCAAATTAAAGGGCTTGATGAGCGAAACACAATAAGTGACGTCATTCTAAATCCAATATGGCGGACGTCACAAAATGGCGATTTATAATTGCCTACCCCTATGATATGGGTATCAAATTGAAGGGCTTGATGAGCTACATGACATGGCTACTGCATTTTTTTTTATTATACTTTTTTCCCATAAGTAATCCTATACAGCCTTATTCGGCCATTAGAATACCGTTCAATCACTACCACCTGAGCTATTATTTCATATCTTCATTAACATTGTCTATACCTAAAATAAAGCAATAAGAACGAAAAAGTCACAGAAGATGATGAAGATAATTAAGAAAGAAATGGTCTAGGGTACTTAAAATAAGCTACTGAACAAGAATATAACATTTTATTCTCTCGTTTGTTAGTTTGTCTGTTTGTTCGCGCATCACGTAAAAACTACTGGATCGTTTGCACTGCGGATTTCACTGTTAGATAGATGGGGTACTTGGTATCTCAATCCAATAAGTAGAAGCGAGCAATCGATAAAAATATTTTGGATGGCTGAAGATTTTTTGATCAAATGTTGGTATATTGGTATTTTAGGTTCTGGTATAGCATATAGAGTACTTTGAACCTAGAGAAAGGAGCACGCGTGCGAAGCCGCGGGCATAAGCTAGTCCCTAAGTTTGTCCTTTTCATTTAATTTTAGTTTTTTTTTTTTGTAGTTATTTCCTACCAGCACTTCGGTTTAAAGATATTTATTGTCTAAAGAAATTACAAAATGTCACTTAAATAAGACAACATAAAAGAAACTTAAATAAATTATGTTATGTAGTGAGCATGCATAAGATTATAACTAAACTTAATCTGTACCTAACTAAATCTGTTACATACCAAACATAAATGCAGATGCAGTAGTTGATGGTTGATGACTAGGTACTTTTCTTAGGAATAGGGTTTTACTGTAACATATATTTTGTATAATTTATTTATTTATTTGCCAGTCTTAAGTTAATCTCTATTTAATTTATTTAATTTTAGCTTTTCCGTCTTCCATTATCCACTTCATATACAGGTATGCTTCATAAGAAATATCAATTTTGTAAATAAGGGAATAAAACAAAATTTTAATAGAATGTTAGGCACGACAATGTTTGGCAATGACACTTTGTTCCTAATTATTGCAGTAATTGTTTATAACGTAAACCTTAAGTGTATGATATATCTTTTATAGCACTTACCTATTATTATCTTGCCTTTCACACTATTCTGTACATCTATTCAAAAGCTTAATTGAAACATACATTCATTCTATACTACACGATTTGTCTCTATAATCACACTTAGAGTTGAATAGTTGATAGGTCACCCTCGCGGCTCCTACAGGTATTGCCTTACAATTCCCGTGAAATTTGCGTTTTGGAGAAAACGTTTCTACCATACTAAACCATAACCATATCCTTCAATTCTGATCTAATTTATTGATCACAGAATAAACTACATTTACAGGTTTAATTTTTTCTTTATTTATTAACATTTTTCTATTAAACAGTATACGAACTTGAGAGATAAGGTCACGAAAAAAATATCGTAATTTTTTCTTTATTTATTAACATTTTTCTATTAAACAGTATACGAACTTGAGAGATAAGGTCACGAAAAAAATATCGTAATTTTTTCTTTATTTATTAACATTTTTCTATTAAACAGTATACGAACTTGAGAGATAAGGTCACGAAAAAAATATCGTAATTTTTTCTTTATTTATTAACATTTTTCTATTAAACAGTATACGAACTTGAGAGATAAGGTCACGAAAAAAATATCGTAATTTAAACACTTATTAATTCAAATTCTGTAAAATAAAAAGCTATGAACGTAGTTTAATCTGTGACCAATCAAAAAATTAAAATTTGTTATGGTTTAGTATGGTAGAAACATTTTCACCCAAAACACAAATTTCAAGGAAAATATAAGGCAAAATCTGTAGAAGCCGCGTGGGTGCTCTATCCTCTTTGGCTGTCAGTTTGGCGACGGCACTAAATTCCGAATGTGGTAGGTGTCCCACCACCCGCCGATGGTGGCGCAGTTCTCGGAGGGGCAGGCCGGCTGGCAGTGCTGGCAGGAGTTCACCATGACCACCAAGTTCCGCGGGAAGTACCTGCAGGTCATTCCGCTGGGGGTAGCGTCGGCCATGTTCGTCAGCTCCGGGAACAAATACACTTGGAGGAAGGTATGAAACTCGCAGGAATATAACGGGACTTTAGGTTTGGAGTGACTCGTTTGGTACACGTGACTACCAAGTTTCTATGTTCGTCAGCTTCGGGAAAAAATATACTTCGAGAAAGGTATGAAACTCGTAGCATTTAAAAAAAATGCATTTAATATTATTTTTTTATTGAATTAATTAATTTGACACAGTATATAGTGAATCCAGAGAACTTAAGCTTTGCAGTGAGTGGTTTGGTAATGTATGTGAATTTAAAATTTATACCCCTTCATACCATAAAAAAAAGCTCCAATCGTACTTGCTGCAAACATTTCCCCCTACATAATTAAAGACGGCTATGAACACGTTGTGTTGATTGTGAGTCATTAAATCAGGCAAATCAATCGCGTAACTATTTATTACGATATATTTAAAATTTATACCCCTTCATACCATAAAAAAAAAGCTCGAATCGTACTTGCTGCAAACATTTCCCCCTACATAATTAAAGACGGCTATGATCACGTTATGTTGATTGTGAGTCAATAAATCAGGCAAATCAATCGCGTAACTATTTATTACGATCTATTTAAAATGTATACCCCTTCATACCATAAAAAAAAAGCTCTAATCGTACTTGCTGCAAACATTTCCCCCTACATAATTAAAGACGGCTATGAACACGTTGTGTTGATTGTGAGTCATTAAAACAGGTAAATCAATCACATAACTATTTATTACGATATATTTTAGAAGTGTAGATCATATTTGGGAGTTTTATTTTGTATTTAAGCCATGTCAGAGGCCAGGAGACCAATTCTCGCGCAAATAGACATATGTCGAATTCGAGAACTCTGTGTCTTTCCTTGACGCAGCTCCTCGTCTGTCTCTATTAAAGTCAATAATCTTAGCTTCTGCGCCGAAGAAGGATAACTTTTCATTATTTTTTCTGTCTAAAACAATAAATATCTCACAACAAACAAACAAGCAATATCCCATGCCATGTATTAAAAATATATAAATACGACATTGTACGAAACAGATTTCTTTTCACGCGAGTACTTTTAGTCTTTTCCGAGTTTAAGGATAGAATTTGAAAATTAAATTCTTGGTCTGAAAACTGTCTACTTTGCACAAATTGATGCAATTATGTATAAAATGTATCTAGTATTCATTAATATTATCATCTGCTATTATTTTTTCCGCAATGTTGATATTTCTCGATTTTAGGTCAACAATGTCGTGGAAACGGAACGTATTTACAGATGTCTACGAATAAATCTATGACAAAAATCTCTATAATCACTGAGAATGCAAGTTTTTGATCCTGTCGACATTTTGGTGACATTTGTCGTAGAGATTTAAGATTAGAGATAATCTCGAAACCGATATATCTCTATTTGCGCGAGAATTGGGCTCCAGGGCCTGGCAAACTGATACCAGAGGCCAGCACTACCTCATACGACAAACAAACAAATGGCTTTTTCGATCAAGTTGCATTTACCGTTTCAATCAAGTAGCTTGGTCACGAAAATACTCCAAATCGTCTTATGGCTATGGACAACGAACCTTAACGTCGTGATTAGTTCAAATGTTAAGTTTATATTTATATGTGCGCTAATAGACCCGATATTGTCTAAAAGTAATGATTATAATTCGCGAAAGTACCTACTATTGATAAGTTTATCGAGATGTATAGTATACCTGCGCCGTCCTCTTTGCAGGTGACGACCACGGTGCACAACATCATCGTCGGCAAGCTGTGGGTTGACAACCACGGAGACATGGATATCGTGGGCGACGCCGGCCCGGCCGCCGGGTACGTGGCGCACCTCAAGTACCTGCCCTACGGGTACTTCAGCAAGGACACGCAGCGGAAGGTTACCGGAGTGATCAAGGACCCGCAGGGCGTGGTCAGTATCGCACTCTCTTCTCTAATTGCGCATTGACATAGTAGGCGACGCCGGCCGCGGGGTACGTGTACGTAGCGCACCTCAAGTACCTGCCCTACGGGTACTTCGGCATACGCAGTGGAAGGTCACCGGGGTCATTAAGGACCTGCAGGGCGTGGTCAGTAGCATGTGAGATGCCTTATCTATAAGCAAGCATAGCTCGATCTATGTACAAAGTTTTGTTTCGATCTGAATTGTACATTTTAGAATGAAAGTGAAACTACCGTTATATGAAAAGCCGATTTCCCGCTCTACTTCAGACAACCTGAAGAAGTTTTTAACTTATCTGTGTTATTCTGTATTTTGATGTTATTCTTCGTCGTTAATTGAGCCGGTGTGTGTATGTTGCAGCCTCGGTACGTGGTGCAGGGGTACTGGGACAGTCGCGTGGAGGTGGCGCCGGTGACGAGCGCGTCGCCTGATAACACCGTCTGCAAGACTGGCAAGTTCGTGACCGCGTGGGAGCGCGTGGCCGCGCCGCCGGACGCAGACAAGTGAGTGTAGTGCACACTACTGGTGCAGGGTACTGGGACAGCCGTATGGAGGTGGCGCCGGTGACGAGCGCGTCGCCCGACAACACCGTCCGCAAGACTGGCAAGTTCGTGTACTGGCAAGTTCGTGTACTGGCAAGTTCGTGTACTGGCAAGTTCGTGTCCGCGTGGGAGCGCGTGGCCGCGCCGCCGGACGCAGACAAGTGAGTGTAGTGCACACTACTGCCGCGGTACTGGTGCAGGGTACTGGGACAGCCGCGTGCAGGTGGCACCGGTGACGAGCGCGTCGCCCTACAACAGCTTCTGCAAGACTCAATTTCGTGTCCGCGTGGGAGCGCGTGGCCGCGCCGCCGGACGCAGACAAGTGAGTGTAGTGCACACTACTGGTGCAGGGTACTGGGACAGCCGTCTGCAGGTGGCGCCGGTGACGAGCGCGTCGCCCTATAACAGCTTCTGCAAGACTGTCAATTTCATGTCTGCGTGGGAGCGCGTGGTTGCGCCGCCGGACGCAGACAAGTGAGTATAGTGCACACTACTGGTGCAGGGTACTGGGACAGCCGCCTGCAGGTGGCGCCGTTGACGAGCGCGTCGCCCTGTAACAGCTTCTGCAAGACTGTCAATTTCGTGTCCGCGTGGGAGCGCGTGTTCGCGCCGCCGGACGCAGGCAAGTGAGTGTAGTGCACAATACTGGTGCGGGTACTGGGACAGCCACGTGCAGGTGTAGCCGGTGACGAGCGCGTCGCCCTACAACAGCTTCTGCAAGACTCTCAATTTCGTGTCCGCGTGGGAGCGCGTGGCTGCGCCGCCGGACGCAGACAAGTGAGTGTAGTGCACACTACTGGTGCTGGGTACTGGGACAGCCGCCTGCAGGTGGCGCCGGTGACGAGCGCGTCGCCCTATAACAGCTTCTGCAAGACTGTCAATTTCATGTCTGCGTGGGAGCGCGTAGTCGCGCCGCCGGACGCAGACAAGTGAGTATAGTGCACACTACTGGTGCAGGGTACTGGGACAGCCGCCTGCAGGTGGCGCCGTTGACGAGCGCGTCGCCCTATAACAGCTTCTGCAAGACTGTCAATTTCGTGTCCGCGTGGGAGCGCGTGGTCGCGCCGCCGGACGCAGGCAAGTGAGTGTAGTGCACACTACTGGTGCAGGGTACTGGGACAGCCACGTGCAGGTGGAGCCGGTGACGAGCGCGTCGCCCTACAACAGCTTCTGCAAGACTGTCAATTTCTTGTCCGCGTGGGAGCGCGTGGCCGCGCCGCCGGTCGCAGACAAGTGAGTGTAGTGCACACTACAGGTGCAGGGTACTGGGACAGCCACGTGGAGGTGGTGCCGCTGACGAGTGCGTCGCCCGTCAAAACCGTCTGCAAGACTGCCAGCCTATATTACTCCACTGCTGAACATAGGCCTCTCACCAAGTCGCGCCACTGAACCCGATCTTCAGCTCTTCTCTTCCAATGACTGCCAGCCTATATTACTCCACTGCTGAACATAGGCCTCTCACAAGTCGCGCCACTGAACCCGATCTTCAGCTCTTCTCTTCCAATGACTGCCAGCCTATATTACTCCACTGCTGAACATAGGCCTCTCACAAGTCGCGCCACTGAACCCGATCTTCAGCTCTTCTCTTCCAATGACTGCTAGCCTATATTACTCCACTGCTGGATATAGGCCTCTCCCAAGTCGCGCCACTGAACCCGATCTTCAGCTCTTCTCTTCCAATGACTGCCAGCCTATATTACTCCACTGCTGAACATAGGCTTCTCACAAGTCGCGCCACTGAACCCGATCTTCAGCTCTTCTCTTCCAATGACTGCCAGCCTATATTACTCTACTGCTGGATATAGGCCTCTCCCAAGTCGCGCCACTGAACCCGATCTTCAGCTCTTCTCTTCCAATGACTGCCAGCCTATATTACTCCACTGCTGGATATAGGCCTCTCCCAAGTCGCGCCACTGAACCCGATCTTCAGCTCTTCTCTTCCCAGCCAGCTACCTTGAGCAGATCGTCGCCATCTAGCCGGATGGCGTCCTACACTTGTTTGCTGATTCGCGGTTTCCACTGTAGAACACGTCTAACCCAATGGTTATGGGTTCTACGACAAATGTGACCAGCCCATTGCATTACCTTAGCTCTCTGCCGAATCACCTCATTTCACCGATCTCTCAGAAAAACTCTGAGAATAGCTCCTTGCATAGCTCGCTGAGCGACCTTTTCTTTCACAGTCAGTGTCCAAGTTTCGACTCCGTATGTCATTATGGGTAGGACGCACTGGTTGAAAACTTTTGTCTTCAGGCATTGTAGAATAGGCGGCGAGAAGACTTGGACGTCAATTTCCAAAAGCTGCCTAGCGCAGCTGAATCCTCCTATTGGCTTCCATCTCAAAATTGTTCCTACCCAGTTTAACAATTTGTCCGAGGTAAATATGGTGTACAATTTCGAGAGGCATGCCATTGACTTCTATAGGTTCCAGTATAATATTGTCATTAATCATGATTTTTGTTTTATCGATGTTCATGCGGAGACCAATTCGTCGTGAGGCGTCAGCTAGGCTAGTCAGCATGTGTCACAGCTCTTGCAGCGATTCCGCCATAAGGACGATATCATCTGCGAATCCCAAGAGAGATATGTACTCACCGTTAATGTTGCTGCCCGCCCCTTTCCAGTGCAGTGTCCTAAACATATACTCCATCGCGATCGTAAACAGTTTCTGGAATATGACATCCCCCTGTCTTACACCTCTGAGCAATGGGATAGGCTGAGTACTCCGGTCCTGTACTTGGACTGTCATCATAGCAGCGTCATACTGATGTCTCAACATTTTGATATATCTCCAATCCATTTGGAGTCAAGAACAGGCCAGGTCTCGATTCAGTCAAAGGCCTTCTTGTAATCTACAAACGCTAAGCACGGTGGCCGATTATTCTCTTTGGTCTTCTGTATAATCTAGCGCACTGTGTGTATGTGGACTACGGTGCCATATACTCCTCGAAATCCAGCCTGCTCGGGAAACTGAAATTCGTCAAGTCTTCGCGCTAGACGGTTTGTGATGACACTCGAGAACAATAATTATTATTGACATGGTTCAGAAGTGAGATAGGTCTGTAATTTTTATTACCCTTCTTGAAAAATATTACCACCACACTCTTGTGACATGTCGCGGGAGTTCTCCCTCAGATGATCACAGAGTTTAATAAGACCTGAAGCTCCTTAAAGGGCAAGTTTACCTCCCGTCTTTAAGAGATCCGATGTAACTCCATTCGGAGGCTTTTGCATTTTTCAATTGCCATCTCCATCTCTTCTTAGCTGACGTCTGGCAGCTTATCAGTTTAGATAGTAGCGGGTTAACGAGGCTCTAAATCTACAATCATAAAATCTACAAACAGTTTCTGGTCGAGGAGCATGCGAAGTGTATAACTGTCGATAAAAATCATCAATCTCGTCAAGAATATCCGGTTTTGACATGACGGTTTGGCCACCAACTGTTTTCAGCTTTGTCAGGTGACTTCTACCAAGTTGCTGAACGGACAATTTAGACCCTCAGTTCTTCTCTATTGCTTTTTGTATAAGGCGTGTGTTGGAGGACCGAAGGTCTACTATTGTCAGCATCTTAATATTTTTGTAAAGAGCCACCTGTTCTGCCAACGGGGCTTGAGGTCTTTCCCGTATTTATGTAAGCTGGAGAGTCTCTTCTTAGAGCTTGTATTGTTTGCACTGACGCTGCAAACTGCAGAACTTTTGTCCCTCTTGGACTGTAATAAAGTCGATCTCATTTTTGGTAACAACATCCGGCTTCGCCACATCCACTTCCTTTGGGCTGCTTCTTAAACAAAGAATTCATTAAGAAGAGCCCCTCAAGAAAGTTGACAAGCATTTTCCCTGTGGCGTTTCTGCTACCGCCTTAGAATTGATGATCACCCCCTCGATAAGATGGCCCGAATTTAGGGTTGCGGTGTCCTACCCCATCTCTTCAGACTTCAGTAAACCCCAAAATGTGTCATCTTATGTTCTTCATTTCCACTTCCAGCTGTGTGCCATGTGCTCGTCAAATCTTACAGTGTGTCCATTATACATAGCAAGGGTTATTTGTTTGTAATGCCTATCCCCCGCCCTGCCGTTACCATGACCGGCAGCGTGGCCATGAACAGCAGTGCCGGTGGGAACTAGGGCCGTTTTTCTGTGGTAGTTATCATGGGAGGTTATGCCCATAATCGGCACGTTGGGCCGGGATTGCGATCGCATTACGCAACTCTACGCACCAGTGGCGCTGCTGCTCGTCACAGGTCTGCGCTTTTTAGCTCCGCAGTTTTTTAGGATGGATATACCGCCATTTGCCAGACGCCAGAGCCTCGTTCGTTTTTAATCAGGGTGCACCACGAGCAGGTGAGGTTGGCTTGAGGTATGGTAATTGTGCCCCCGAAACCTATAATATATTGCCGACAATGCATCGGATACACGTTGGGGGCTTGATTAGATAGGCAACGTACGCGATGTAACAGTACGTCTCTGCCGCAGGTGGTACAACTTTACAGTGCTGGCGGCTCAGCTGAACGAGCACGAGGACGGCGTGGCGCCGACGGACACGCGGCGGCGCCCCGACCAGCGGCTCATGGAGGAGGCGCTGTGGGACGAGGCCAACGCGGAGAAGCTGCGCCTGGAGGAGAAACAGCGCGCGGTGCGGCGCGCACTCGAGGCGGCTGCCGAGGAGGCGGCGGCGCGTGGGCTGCCCGCGCCGGCCCCCCCGCGCCCCGTGTGGTTCGCGCGTGAGGCGCAGCCCACGCACGCCGCGCACCCGCAGCTGCGGCACATGTACACGCACCGCTACTGGGACCACAAGCGCCGCCAGGACTGGGCCGGCTGCCCCGACATCTTCTAGCCGCCGCGTGCGGGCGCGGCCCCGGTCGGCAACCAACTGTGAAGGGACATGCCGCGATAACATGACAGTTCCGAATACGTTGTATTACAAAAATACTTGTTATACATCGAGCTTTTAAAAAGCTGCCTAAAAAGTATTCGCACTTATTTATTATACAGTTCATGGTAGAAACCTTAGAACCGAAGCCGATACCGATTGTTGAGGAGTTACTGCCGTTACTGCCGATAAAGCAGAGAGTGCTTCATCGGGTTATTAGTGTCAAAATTTGCATTGTTTTCGCACCTATATGTGTACATTATTTTAGTCGTATAAAATTAAAGGCGGCCATGTATACTTGTAAATGGCCGACTTTGATTTTATACGATTTATTTCAATTCGATAGGTCGACATTCGAGAGGAAGTCGACCATTATTGACTTTAAAGTTTTGACTTATCCATAATAACTAACAAGTTATATAAAAGCTTATAAAAAGCATCTATATAGCAACAGTATTCATAAACAACAAACCACATGCTTTTGTGTGTGCATTCTAAACAAAATGCTAAATCCTATCGTTGATTTTTGTTCTATTCGTAGTTTATTTGAAGTCATGGTATCGTGGTTCATTTATACCTTTTGTAGTTCGTCACTGTTGTAAATAAAATAAATTTGGACGTCGATCGAATGCGAGCGGTCGGCGACGATGCGAGTGTCGATCCTATTAAGAAAATGGCGCACGCGAGTGATTTTTCGAGTTTCCGAGTTTTCGATTTGTTACCGAGTTTGTAGACTCGTTTCCGAGTTTGTAGACTCGTTTCCGAGTTTTTAGATTCGTTTCCGAGTTTGAGACACGTTTCCGAGTTTGTAGACTCGATTCCGAGTTTGTAGACTCGTTTCCGAGTTTGTAGACTCGTTTCCGAGTTTGTAGACTCGTTTCCGAGTTTGTAGACTCGTTTCCGAGTTTGTAGATTTGTTTCCGAGTTTGTAGCCTTGTATCCGAGTTTGTTAACTCGATTCCGAGTTTTGTCGACGCGTATTTGAGTCTCACAGTCGGGTCGGCTCGCGGCTCGGACGGAGTCTCCGATAAGTTTGTTATTGCGTTTGAAATTTACTCATTCCATAATAACTGTGGTCGTTATATTTATTGTTATGATCCGAAATTAATTTGTTATACGGATAAATTAATATCTTGTACATAACTCGTAATTTATGGCGTTTTGCGGTGGAGTGACAAGGCCTAATAACTGTTCCATTTTATCATTGCATTGCTACAATTCATTGTTTGACTCGCGCGGTTTTATGTTGCACCTTACTAACAACGAATACATTTTCACTGATAAAACTTCAAATCGCAGGCTTCGTGAATACTGCTTCGGCTCACTGTTTAATTAATAAAAATCTTAAGTGCTTTTGTAGTAAAATAATAGACTTAAGTAAAATTGATCGGTTGCGGTTCGCTAAGACTGGGGGAAACGGAAGTTAGTTGTGTGTTTGACTGTTGGAATGCTTGTTCCACACGTATCAACCGATTTCTTGGCGAAGACGGTCCAACAGACCGAGAGATTAGATCTAGAGTAGCCAACGAGATGTCTAAATTCAGTCAGGTGCTTCTAATTAAAGTTTCAATGTGGATAAAATAAATCTCAACTCCTAATTATTATAGGAAATAATGACTATGTCTGTAGCGGACGTTTAGTAGCTACGTCCTATAGAAAATGACAGTTGTATATGTATCTTTTAATGCCTTAACGTAGGAGCAATAGTGCGTTATATAAGTGTTATTACAGCACAAGTTGATACTTAAGTATTGTGATCCCAACTTGTACCTCCCACATTGTAGCAGCTGGTGTCAACTTGTG
Source organism: Alsophila aescularia (assembly GCA_946251855.1). Classification (NCBI taxonomy): domain Eukaryota; kingdom Metazoa; phylum Arthropoda; class Insecta; order Lepidoptera; family Geometridae; genus Alsophila; species Alsophila aescularia. Next base: position 9,952,231 of record OX276385.1, read on the forward strand.
ATACTGTAAGAGTATTTTGTAAGGTCTATTACAAATAAAAAATTGTACATTTTCAAGTGGATGTAAGATAATTTTGTTAATATTTTTATTATAAATAGATATTTGAATACAAAGCCATAACATCTGTATCATGTTGTTTATAAAAATAAAATATAATTTCACGGATATTTTGATTTTTATTTGAGTAAACAAGAAATTTAGAAGTAAACCCAAATCACAATAAATAATAGGAATATGTACCCAAATTATTAAAACGTATCTATATATTGAAGATAAGAGGGTGTATAGTGTACATAAACCGTTTAGACGCCCAATTTTACAAAACACATGTACACCGTCTATTCCCCGTTGTCCGTGTGGGTTTATGTGCTTATTTCTTTCACTCTTTACACTTTACTTCTGGTCTTGTTAATAATCTTATTATTACAAATCCAAAAGAAGTAAAACTGCATCGTTCTGGTACATATTTTGTATACAAGGTAACATTTAAAATTTTTCTTATACAGGGTTCTAATTTATAGTCAGTACATTTTTAATACAATAAAAAAAAAAACTTACAGCTCCACACTGTTTCATTGTATTATTTTGTATACAGGTTTGTTCAGAAATACTGCATAATTGTAAATGTTCAATTTGATTTAAAAAAATAACGGAGATCTGCTTTTGGGTTTTTTTTTATTTAATCATGTTGCCTTCTGAGGTGGGCATTTATTTTTAAGAATTTATTTAGTCATGTTGCCTTCTCAGGTATATATTTAGTCATGTTGCCTTCTGAGGTGAGCATTTATATTTAAGAATTTATAAGCACAACATACTTTATGAATAAAAATTACGATGGCTTTTACAAAAGGCGGAGCTAGCATATGAAATAAGTATCTGAGGCGAAATTCCTGTAGATAGTGTTATGGAATTGCGCCGGCAAGTAACTAAACTTACCCAGAAGATTCCCAGAAGTATCCGTCTGAAGATGTTATAAAATCTTGTTTAGTGTTTATTGAGGATTATCAGGCCACAGTCGACGCAATAACGAAGGTTAGGCCTAACATTGAAAGTATAAAGGTTGATTTTGTGAAGTCCTTATTAGAAAGAACTTGTGTTCGATCATTCATTAGTAGTGCCCAAATATGGCCATTTGTTCTCACTTTACGAGATGTTTCAGTTCAAAGGGTGGTCTGCCAGGATGACGCTGCGTTCGCAGGATGTCGTCGAGCTGAATCCAGCGACCAGAATTAAATTAAACTTAGCGTTTAGTTCTCGAAATAATAAGCTAAACTGTCAGACACCAAACTAATCTATCCAATCAATCGAAGTAGTGGTTTATGAGGAAAACACCTTAAAAGGGTGGTCAGCCAGGATGACGCTTGTTTCAGCGCGCTAACTCCATAACAGCAAAACGAGTCTAACAAAATTCTTCAAATTAAGTGGAGCTGCAGTGCTACTATTTGTGCCCTTTGTGTCAAAAAATCGTTCATGTAAGTCCAGTACTTTTTGCTCGTTTGAGGCTGGAAAGGTGGCCAGCTGGGGTGGCGCTGGCTCTTAATAATTAATGATACACCAAAAAGTCGACAGATCCAGATACCTCAAAGATTAACTTCAGCTCACAATGAGCTTGCCACCATCGTCGGTCTACAGGTGAACTGTGGTGAGTCAACACTCTCAAAGCCTAAACTTAATCTCACAACTTTTCAGAAAAACCGTTCGCTAGATGGCGCCACAGGTAGTGGAAAGAAGAAGATTTTCATAGTTGGTGATGGCCAGGCCCGGGGCTTGGCTTCTCAATTGTGTTATGATTATGATCGTACCAATAAAGGTGATAATAACTACGATATTATTGGCATGATTAAACCGTGGGCAGAAAGCTGCGAGATGCTCAAATCTTGTGAAAGTATTGCCAATTCTTTAAAGCGCGAAGACATCGTAATTTTGACAATTGGTTCAAATGACAAGGATCCCTACAGAATGTTTTCAGATTTGAGTAACTCACTTTACCTTTTGCGTCACCAAAATGTGTTTGTTATCGATGTTCAATATAATCCATATTTAAATGAGCAGTTGTTAAATAAAAATATAACATTATTAGTAAAAAACTACACAAATTGCCAATTTATTGAAATGAACTGTAGAAAAATATCACAAATTGATCCGAGAAGGTTTATTAGAATGTTAAGTTTTAAGCTGCATGTAGAAATAGATTTTTTATCACTAAATACACAGCTTTTTAATTGTGTTTCGTATTTTCCAGTATCTAAGGTTGGTGAATTTTCACCCGCTGCTATGATCAGTGGTTTAATTCAAATTAATCAATCTCAATCTTGTTCCAACGACAAGTTGGAGAGCCCTACAGACAAATTTCTCATAAATGCCCCTAAAAAGGGAACCATACCTTACTACTTTTCAAAGAGTGTAGAACCAGCGACAAATGATCAACCGTCACAGCCTAAAATAAAAAGTAAAACGTTTTTTCGTTCCTAAAAGTGAATATAATTTTACCGTATTTCATCAGAATATAGCCGGGGCAATAAATAAAACAAAAGAAATTGTTTTTGCTCTTTCAGAATTTTCCCGAAATGATAGAGAAATAGACATTGCGTGCATGACTGAGACTTTCATAAAAAAAGGGTCAGAACAATTATGGAAGATACCAGGATATAAACTGGTTTCATCGTTTTCTCGTAACTCAACACGAGGAGGCTCTTGTATATTGACCAAAAATAACGTGGATTGCAGAGCCCTAAGTTATGCAAACGAATTAACTTGTAATTTTACTTTTGAATGTAGTGGTATTGAATTAACATCACAAAAAATACTCATTATTTGTATCTACAGAACCCCAAAAAGTAATCCTTATATTTTTCTAGAAAAACTAGAGCAACTATTGTTAAAAATATCGAATAGATCCAAAAAAATAATTTTATGCGGTGATTGGAATTTTGATACTTTACACCCTAGTAAGAGATGTCTTGATCTAATAAATCTGTTAAAAAATTTCAATATAGAAATGCATATTAAGTCGCCTACTAGACAATTGGCATGCCTTGACCATCTTGCTAGTAATATAAAACCAATTAGAGCTGAAGTTCACCATTTAGGTCTTTCAGACCACGAAACAGGTCAAACATTGACAATAAAAATTAATAAAAAACATCAGTTACTTAGTTGGTTCGAGAAAGTTAAAGATTTTAGTGTACAAAATATGGAACTTTATAGTTGCATTTCTGCTATGACATTTTCAGAAGTTTATGAAAAACCTAGTTTGAATGAAGCGTTTAACGAATTTCATGAACTATTTACTTTGTTTTTTAATTTATGTTTTCCAATATCTATTTTTAAAAAACTAACAAAAATAATAAAAATATATGGTTGACCAAAGGGTTAAGGAAGTGTTGCGTAAAAAAACGATATTTGTATTTAAAACATAAGCAAATTGGGTCTATTAAAAGGTATAATAATAATAATGCATACAAAAAATATTCAAGAATCCTGAAGCAATGCCTACATAAATCACAGCATTTACAAAATAAAAAATATATACTTAAAAATAAAAATAAATGCAAGGCCGTATGGGACGTTATTAATCAGAATATTGGTGACAATAACAAAAATAGAGAAATAGATACTATATTACACGATAATCAATTGTATACAAACTCAGTTGAGATTAGTAAATTATTTAATGATTTTTATATTAATTTGACGAATGACAATTATTTTAATTTAAAACTGACAATATAAATGAAAGCATAGACTGTAACAATTCTAATACAATATTTTTAAAACCGACAGATCCAATGGAAATATATAAATTGAGAAACAATCTTAACAATACTAACTCGGTAGGAGGTGACGAAATAAGTACAAGAATAATTAAATTATGTGCAAAATTTATCTGTCAACCTTTGAGTTTCCTAATTAATATGTCACTTGAGGAAGGCACATTTCCAGAGAGTTTGAAAAAATCTATTGTAAAGCCGTTATTCAAGAAAGGTGATAAGACAGACACGAACAATTATCGGCCAGTTACGTTGATACCAGTTCTTTCTAAGGTCTTCGAAAAAGTAATGCTGAAGAGGTTATATGATTTTGTCACGGGACAAGAGGTATTAAAAGAGGAACAATTTGGTTTCCGGAAAAATAGTAGCACTTCACTAGCATGTTTTAATTTAATAAAGATTATCACAGAAGCGATTAATGAAAGTACACCAGTAACGGCTATTTTTCTCGATATGAGTAAAGCTTTTGATTTTGTTCATCACAAATTACTTCTACATAAATTGGAAAAGTACGGCATTAGGGGAGTAGCAAATGATTGGATTAAAAGTTACTTAACTGATCGTTCTCAATGCGTAGAAATAGACAAAGTACAAAAAGATATGATAGTAACGAGCAGGTCAAACTTTAAACTAAATAAATTTGGAGTTCCACAAGGAAGTGTGCTAGGACCATTTCTATTTTTGATGTACATAAATGATCTTCCTAACATAACTCATCACAAAACGATATTATTTGCGGACGACATTACTCTAATTGTCAAATGTCAAAAATATAAACATATACGAGCAAGAAATAAATGATGCACTTAGTAAAATAATTAATTGGCTCAGTAACAATAATTTAAAAATCAATGTTAGTAAGACAAAATTTATAGAATTTCAAAACTATAGGAAACGGGATATGAACCTAAATGTAAATTACAAAAACAGTAAAATAGAGGAGGTTGACTCTACAAAGTTTTTAGGACTAATAATTGATAGACACTGCGACTGGAAGACTCAAATTGACTATCTCTGCGATAAGTTGGACAGGTTTGTGTTTGCTATAAAAAGGTTAAGGCAAACAGTATCTACTGAAGCACCACTAAGTGCATACCATGGATACGTGTCTTCGGTACTCTCTTACGGTCTCTTGTTATGGGGTAACTCGGTTGAGATTGAAAAAGCATTTAGAGTCCAGAAAAAATGCGTGAGAGCTATTTCTGGTGCCTGGTTTATGGACAGCTGGAAACCACTGTTTAAAAAATTTCGAATTTTAACATTGGTTTGCATGTATATTAGAGAGCTGTGTGTTTTTGCTAAGCAGCATCCACAATACTTCAATTTACATTCGGAAATAGTAAGGAGAAATGTCACTCCTAGAAATAAATTTAAACTTTATATCCCTCGATGCAGATTAAATATATTTAAAAGAAATGCCTACATTAATGCCATTAAGGTGTATAATAAATTACCATGCACATTTAAAGAACTGACGCTTAACATGTTTAAAAGAAGACTGACTGTGTGTGGCTTTCAGAAAAATGTTTTTATAATCTCAATGAGTACATGACATATAAGGAAAATAATTAAACATAATGTGATTAATTAATGTTAAAATTCTTGATTTAATGCTTGCTAATTGGCAAATATGACTTAATTTTTGATATAATTTGACATTAACTTTAATTTGTCATTTTGACATTAATTAAATAATAACCCCTATATTTTACTATTGAATCTTGTTTATTATCGTTGTATTTTTTTTGTATAGATATGTTTGCACACCATTGTTATGGTAGGATGTACTGAAATTTTATAATTGTTATTACCATCTACTAAATTACTACATTCTTGTGAATAAATAATTCTGATTCTGATTCCGATTCTGAAGATGGTGTTCTTGCCCGTGAATTGGACTTCTTCATAAAAAACTTTACGAGAACAAAAGCTATCATTACTTGTTATAATGGAAGCTTGGATTTACATTTTGGTCAGATAATACAAGGTGTACAATCACTTTTAAAAGTGATAAGTACCAAGTAAAAAAATATTAGTTAAAGTATTTGGAGGCGCCGAGGAATGTCTCCACGGGATGCAGTTTTGCGGAAATTGAGATCAGAGAAAATCCCAATGTTCCAGGAATATAATCTTGGCGCGGAAGGATCGAATTATAAAATTATGTGACCTTCGCGTTTTGTGGACTGTATTTTGTTATTCTTATGGCGAAATGCGTTGTGGTGACAGATTAGTGACAGGTTAGCAGCCAAGGGTAGATGGTGGAAAAGAACATGAAAGGAAAGAAATGCACGCGTACCTTTTGATGAACTCCTCCTCAGCCCAAGTCTCCGATGTTGTTGAGAAGGCCTAATCCAGGCCTGCAGCGCTGTGAAATCCTGTCCTTCAAGAGTGCAGCTGGCGTGCCGGTATGGCACGAAACACGTGTTCTAATAATGTCACTAAAACACTGTTTTATCACTATTATATTGTGCGTTCGTTTTATGGTCTTTTTGGTACCCGGATAACCGATTTACATACATATTTAGCGAAGCGGAGATATTATTAGGTCATTAGACCGTCAGACGTCTTTGATATATAAGTGGCAGGCTGCAGCGTGCAGCGTGAACTCGTCTTACTGGAGCTACTTACTCGCTCCAACCGTTGCAGCCTCACTGTTCTGCGGTTTCGTATGCACCTTCACGCGTCATATCGCGACGCGTGAAACACATATACATCGTAGGCGAAGGAAGTGGAATAAAAAGGTATATGGCTGTCAAACTGGACACCAAAATCACCAATCATTCTGCTCAGATTACAGCGCGTATTTTTGAATTAAACGGCAATAACAGCATTACTTGGTATAACTTTATTTGGTACTAGCCGTACCCGCGGCTTCGCACGCGTGGGCTTTTCTTTAGATTCAAAGTACCATAATGTGCTATTCCAGGACAAATATACCAACATTTGAACAACATTTCTTCAGAAATACTTTTATCAATTGCTCGGCTTCTAACTCACCGGATTGAGATACCAATTACACCAGATTTCAATCAAACCCTAAGCTATTTAACAATGAAAACTGCATTGCAATTGGTCCAGTAGTTTTTACGTGATGCGTGAACAAACAAACATACAAACAAACGAAACAAAAAGACACGAAACAAAAAAATAAACATATATTTAAACGGGACTTAATCGCGCTGAAAACTTTTTTTTTTTTGTTTTTTTTTTTGTTTTTGTTTTTTTTTTTCCTACATTGGACAAACCAAGCGTACTATAGCGGAAAGGGTCAAAGAACACATTGCAGCTGTAAAGAACCGCCAGATAAATAAATCTGCAATCGCTGAGCATTTGCTCGAATCGGGCCCTAATCACTGGATTGAACTCCATGACCCGAAGATCCTCTCCACGGAACGTCACTTGTACTACTCCAGGATTGTACGTGAAGCGGTTGAAATTAAAAAGTATCCCAATTTCAACCGAGAGGATGGTTTCAAGTTGGCTGCGTCCTGGAATCCCGTGATAAGCAAGTGTTCGCGTCGCGGTTTATGTCAGAAGATATTTGCACATGTCGTTAGTGTCGTGTGTCGTGACAATTCTGAATTTTTACAAAACCAAATGCGGGTAGTTGGAGACAACGCTTGCCCTTCTCGACGCTGACACCCGCTACTTCAGTCTTCTCGTGACCACGATCAATGCAACTTGATCGAAACGTCGAGGTAAATAAATATTAAGTTTTCAGCGCGATTAAGTCCCGTTTAAATATTTAACTATGTGTTCGAATCGCGAAAGTTTAAAAGTTACAAAAAAAAAATTGTTCAATACCCTTTTAAGCACTCAAGAGCATTTTTTTTATTTGAATTCATTTAGTAGTTTGGGTGCGATGCGCGGTCAAGATACGGACAAACAGACAGACAAAATAAAAAAATTAAACAGTTTGGCTTCAGTATCGAATATAGAGAACCATTCAAAAAATATTTTTTATTACTTTAATATTAACATAACTCTGGATCCATATCCCGCAGAAACCCTTTACTTTTTTGGGATAAAACGTGTCCTAAATTTTAATTCATCATATAACTTAAGACAGTGCCAAGTTGCATTAAAACCCGTCCATGAGTTTCAGCGTGGTATGTGTTCCTTTAAATAAGTTTCAACCCCTATCCTGCGAGAACCCATAAATTTTTCGAGATGTAAAGTATCCTATGTCCTACCTCGTAGTATGAACTCAAATCATACCAAGTTTCATTTGAATTCATCTAGTAGTTCCGGCGGCGTGATGCGCGGCTAAGATACAGACTGACAGACATACAGACAAAAATGAAAAAAACATACAGTTTAGGCTTCATTATCGAAAATAGAGTAACATAAAAAAAAAACACTATATCTTTAATGTACAGAATTTGGACCCATATCCCACAGGAACCCTTTAATTTTTCGGGACAAAATGTATCCATAATATTCACCCATGTTATAAACTATTTCTGTGCCAAGTTGCATCAACATCCGTCCAATAGTTTCAGCGTACTACGTGTTCTTTTAAATAATTTTCCACCCCTATCCTGCAGGAACACTCAATTTTTTCGGGATGAAAAGTATTCAATGTCCTACCTCGAAGTATGAACTCAAATCATACCAAATTTCATTTGAATTCATTGAGTATTTTCGGCGTGGTGCACTGCCAAGGTACAGACACACAGACGGACAGACAGACAGACAGACAAAAATAAAAAAAATACAGTGTTGGCTTTAGTATTGAATATAGAAAAGCCTCCAAAAAAAATTACATAATATCTTCAATTTACAGAATTTTGGGCATTATCCCGCAGGAAAACTTTATTTTTCGGGATAAAAATTATCCATAATATTCACCCATGTTATAAACTATTTCTGTGCCAAGTTGCATCAACATCCGTCCAATAGTTTCAGCGTACTACGTGTTCTTTTAAATAATTTTCCACCCCTATCCTGCAGAAACACTCAATTTTTTCGGGATGAAAAGTATTCAATGTCCTACCTCGAAGTATGAACTCAAATCATACCAAATTTCATTTGAATTCATTGAGTATTTTCGGCGTGGTGCACTGCCAAGGTACAGACACACAGACGGACAGACAGACAGACAGACAGACAAAAATAAAAAAAATACAGTGTTGGCTTTAGTATTGAATATAGAAAGGCCTCCAAAAAAAATTACATAATATCTTCAATTTACAGAATTTTGGGCATTATCCCGCAGGAAAACTTTATTTTTCGGGATAAAAATTATCCTCAGTTTTTCCCTACTATTATATAAACTATGTATGTGCCAAGTTTAAAAAAAAACCGTCCAGTAGTTTCAGAGTGGTAAGTGTTTTTTGAAATAACTTTAAACCTCAATCCTGAGGGAACCCTTTCAACTTTCGGGAAAAGTAGCCTATGTCCTACCTCGTAGTATGAACTCAAATCATACCAAGTTTCATATAAATTCATTCAGTAGTTTCGGCGTGATGCCTAGCCAAGATACAGACTTACAGACAGACAGACAGACAAAAATAAAAAAAAACAGTTTTGGCTTCAGTATCGAATCAAGAGTACGTTCCAAATAAAATTTCCAAAATATCATCAATGTACAGAATTGGACCCGTTACAGTTTTATTATAAGTATAGATCATATAAATATAACATAAAAAATAATATAGAAATAAGACATTGCCGCGCGCAGAGCATGGTGTAGCGTAATCAAACGGGTGGAGGTCGGGCATGTCATGTTGATAAAAAAAGAAGCGAATATGTGGACATCTTGTATTTGTTTACGTATTTGCCAGAGCTATTACGACCATGATAATTAGTATTGACAGTGAAGAGTAGATTTTACTTTAAATAACATGAAAGCACAGATAACCTTGGATACCGGTGTGAACTTGGCAGCCAAAATGTAGCAGCCTAAAATCCGACTAAATTAAGAAGGTTTTTTTTTATAATAGTGGTTAACTCTTATTTGTTAATTAATGATTATTGTTTAATAATAATAATAATATAAAAAACTTTTGATTAATAAGTTAACGCAAATTTTTATAAAAATATATCCCGAAGAACATGAACAAAATATATTCTTGAGATTTTTAAGGGAACACGCACCTAGTTAGAGCTCTTATCCCATGAAAAATGAAAGTTTGAATTACGAATTTTATTCTCTCATAATGTAGCTTCAAAACGAGTATACCGACAATGTGGCTAAATGACAGCTTAACCCTAAATTCTTTACTTGAATTATGGATGAACACTGAACCGTGTCTGAAATTTTTAGGCTGCTGATATATTTCGACTTGAAATACGCTAATATTGTTTAAAATCTGCACAATTGTATCATAAACGATATACAGGCTACCTTCTAATCACTATTGCAAAGTGTTTTTTTGAATATTTAACCCTGGAATAGTCAATCAAAATTGATACTGAGTTTTGATTTCACTACTCATGTTCCACGGTGTGTTTCGACCTTTGAGACCCTGAAATCAACTATTAATCTCATTCAAATATAACAAATGGTGCACAAGCTACTACAAAAATGCTAACAGATGGTGGCTAAATGCCAACCTGACCATAAAACATCCCAAAATACATGAACCAAAAAAAACCTAGACATTTTTCAGGAAACAAACCTCTAGTAAGACCTCTCATCCCCTGAAATCTGTATGTTTTAATATATCACACTATTGTCTAATAAAGTAGCTTCAAAACGTGCATAAAGAAAATGTGGCTAAATGACAGCTTAACCCTAAATTCTTTACTTGAATTATGGATGAACACTGAACCGTGTCTGAAATTTTTAGGCTGCTGATATATTTCGACTTGAAATACGCTAATATTGTTTAAAATCTGCACAATTGTATCATAAACGATATACAGGCTACCTTCTAATGACTATTGCAAAGTGTTTTTTGACTATTTAACCCTGGAATAGTCAATTAAAATTGATACTGAGTTTTGATTTCACTACTCATGTTCCACGGTGTGTTTCGACCTTTGAGACCCTGAAATCAACTATTAATCTCATTCAAATATAACAAATGGTGCACAAGCTACTACAAAAATGCTGACAGATGGTGGCTAAATGCCAACCTGACCATAAAACATCCCAAAGTACATGAACCAAAAAAAACCTAGATATTTTTCAGGAAACAACCCTCTGGTAAGACCTCTCATCCCCTGAAATCTGTAAGTTTTAATATATCACACTATTGTCTAATAAAGTAGCTTCAAAACGTGCATAAAGAAAATGTGGCTAAATGAGAGCTTAACCCTAAATTCTTTACTTGAATTATGGATGAACACTGAACCGTGTCTGAAATTTTTAGGCTGCTGATATATTTTGACTTGAAATACGCTAATATTGTTTAAAATCTGCACAATTGTATCATAAACGATGTACAGGCTACCTTCTAATCACTATTGCAAAGTGATTTTTTGACTATTTAACCCTGGAATAGTCAATCAAAATTGATACTGAGTTTTGATTTCACTACTCATGTTCCACGGTGTGTTTCGACCTTTGAGACCCTGAAATCAACTAATAATCTCGTTCAAATATAACAAATGGTGCACAAGCTACTATAAAAATGCTAACAAATGGTGGCTAAATGCCAACCTGACCATAAAACATCCCAAAGTACATGAACCAAAAAAAACCTAGACATTTTTCAGGAAACAAACCTCTGGTAAGACCTCTCATCCCCTGAAATCTGTAAATTTTAATATATCACACTATTGTCTAATAAAGTAGCTTCAAAACGTGTATAAAGAGAATGTGGCTAAATGACAGCTTAACCCTAAATTCTTTCATTGAATTATGGATAAACACTGAACCGTGTCTGAAATTTTTAGGCTGCTGATATATTTCGACTTGAAATACGCTAATATTGTTTAAAATCTGCACAATTGTATCATAAACGATATACAGGCTACCTTCTAATCACTATTGCAAAGTGATTTTTTGACTATTTAACCCTGGAATAGTCAATCAAAATTGATACTGAGTTTTGATTTCACTACTCATGTTCCACGGTGTGTTTCGACCTTTGAGACCCTGAAATCAACTATTAATCTCATTCAAATATAACAAATGGTGCACAAGATACTATAAAAATGCTAACAGATGGTGGCTAAATGCCAACCTGACCATAAAACATCCCAAAGTACATGAACAAAAAAAAACCTAGACATTTTTCAGGAAACAAACCTCTAGTAAGAACTCTCATCTCCTGAAATCTGTAAGTTTTGATATATCACACTATTGTCTAATAAAGTAGCTTTAAAACGTGTATAAAGAGAATGTGGCTAAATGACAGCTTAAATCTAAATTCTTTACTTGAATTATGGATGAACACTGAACCGTGTCTGAAATTTTTAGGCTGCTGATATATTTCGACTTGAAATACGCTAATATTGTTTAAAATCTGCACAATTGTATCATAAACGATATACAGGCTACCTTCTAATCACTATTGCAAAGTGATTTTTTGACTATTTAACCCTGGAATAGTCAATCAAAATTGATACTGAGTTTTGATTTCACTACTCATGTTCCACGGTGTGTTTCGACCTTTGAGACCCTGAAATAAACTATTAATCTCATTCAAATATAACAAATGGTGCACAAGCTACTACAAAAATGCTAACAGATGGTGGCTAAATGCCAACCTGACCATAAAACATCCCAAAGTACATGAACCAAAAAAAACCTAGATATTTTTCAGGAAACAAACCTCTGGTAAGACCTCTCATCCCCTGAAATCTGTAAGTTTTAATATATCACACTATTGTCTTATAAAGAAGCTTCAAAACGTGCATAAAGAAAATGTGGCTAAATGACAGCTTAACCCTAAATTCTTTACTTGAATTATGGATGAACACTGAACCGTGTCTGAAATTTTTAGGCTGCTGATATATTTCGACTTGAAATACACTAATATTGTTTAAAATCTGCACAATTGTATCATAAACGATATACAGGCTACCTTCTAATCACTATTGCAAAGTGATTTTTTGACTATTTAACCCTGGAATAGTCAATCAAAATTGATACTGAGTTTTGATTTCACTACTCATGTTCCACGGTGTGTTTCGACCTTTGAGACCCTGAAATCAACTATTAATCTCATTCAAATATAACAAATGGTGCACAAGCTACTACAACAATGCTAACAGATGGTGGCTAAATGCCAACCTGACCATAAAACATCCCAAAATACATGAACCAAAAAAAACCTAGACATTTTTCAGGAAACAAACCTCTAGTAAGACCTCTCTTCCCCTGAAATCTGTAAGTTTTAATATATCACACTATTGTCTTATAAAGTATCTTCAAAACGTGCATAAAGAAAATGTGGCTAAATGACAGCTTAACCCTAAATTCTTTACTTGAATTATGGATGAACACTGAACCGTGTCTGAAATTTTTAGGCTGCTGATATATTTCGACTTGAAATACGCTAATATTGTTTAAAATCTGCACAATTGTATCATAAACGATATACAGGCTACCTTCTAATTACTATTGCAAAGTGATTTTTTGACTATTTAACCCTGGAATAGTCAATCAAAATTGATACTGAGTTTTGATTTCACTACTCATGTTCCACGGTGTGTTTCGACCTTTGAGACCCTGAAATCAACTATTAATCTCATTCAAATATAACAAATGGTGCACAAGCTACTATAAAAATGCTAACAAATGGTGGCTAAATGCCAACCTGACCATAAAACATCCCAAAGTACATGAACCAAAAAAAACCTAGATATTTTTCAGGAAACAAACCTCTAGTAAGACCTCTCATCCCCTGAAATCTGTATGTTTTAATATATCACACTATTGTCTAATAAAGTAGCTTCAAAACGTGCATAAAGAAAATGTGGCTAAATGACAGCTTAACCCTAAATTCTTTACTTGAATTATGGATGAACCTTGAACCGTGTCTGAAATTTTTAGGCTGCTGATATATTTCGACTTGAAATACGCTAATATTGTTTAAAATCTGCACAATTGTATCATAAACGATATACAGGCTACCTTCTAATGACTATTGCAAAGTGTTTTTTTGACTATTTAACCCTGGAATAGTCAATTAAAATTGATACTGAGTTTTGATTTCACTACTCATGTTCCACGGTGTGTTTCGACCTTTGAGACCCTGAAATCAATTATTAATCTCATTCAAATGTAACAAATGGTGCACTAGCTACTATAAAAATGCTAACAGATGGTGGCTAAATGCCAACCAGACCATGAAACATCCCAAAGTACATGAACCAAAAAAAACCTAGACATTTTTCAGGATACAAACCTCTAGTAAGACCTCTCATCCCCTGAAATCTGTAAGTTTTGATATATCACACTATTGTCTAATAAAGTAGCTTCAAAACGTGCATAAAGAAAATGTGGCTAAATGACAGCTTAACCCTAAATTCTTTACTTGAATTATGGATGAACCTTGAACCGTGTCTGAAATTTTTAGGCTGCTGATATATTTCGACTTGAAATACGCTAATATTGTTTAAAATCTGCACAATTGTATCATAAACGATATACAGGCTACCTTCTAATGACTATTGCAAAGTGTTTTTTTGACTATTTAACCCTGGAATAGTCAATTAAAATTGATACTGAGTTTTGATTTCACTACTCATGTTCCACGGTGTGTTTCGACCTTTGAGACCCTGAAATCAATTATTAATCTCATTCAAATGTAACAAATGGTGCACTAGCTACTATAAAAATGCTAACAGATGGTGGCTAAATGCCAACCTGACCATGAAACATCCCAAAGTACATGAACCAAAAAAAACCTAGACATTTTGCAGGATACAAACCTCTAGTAAGACCTCTCATCCCCTGAAATCTGTAAGTTTTGATATATCACATTATTGTCTAATTAAGTAGCTTCAAAACGTGTATAAAGAGAATGTGGCTAAATGACAGCTTAACCCTAAATTCTTTACATGAATTATGGATGAACACTGAACCGTGTCTGAAATTTTTAGGCTGCTGATATATTTCGACTTGAAATACGCTAATATTGTTTAAAATCTGCACAATTAAATCATAAACGATATACAGGCTACCTTCTTATTACTACTGCAAAGTGATTTTTTGACTATTTAACCCTGAAATAGTCAATCAAAATTGATGTTAAGTTTTCATTTCACTACTTATGTTCCACGGTGTGTTTCGACCTTTGAGACACTGAAATCAACTATTAATCTGATTCAAATATAACAAATGGTGCAAAAACTTCTATAAAAATGCTAACAGAGTCTTGAGTAATGAGAGGTCTTACTAGAGGTTTGTTTCCTGAAAAATGTCTAGGTTTTTTTTGGTTCATGTACTTTGGGATGTTTTATGGTCAGGTCGGCATTTAGCCACCATCTGTTAGCATTTTTATAGTAGCTTGTGCACCATTTGTTATATTTGAATGAGATTAATAGTTGATTTCAGGGTCTCAAAGGTCGAAACACACCGTGGAACATGAGTAGTGAAATCAAAACTCAGTATCAATTTTGATTGACTATTCCAGGGTTAAATAGTCAAAAACACTTTGCAATAGTGATTAGAAGGTAGTCTGTATATCGTTTATAATACAATTGTGCAGATTTTAAACAATATTAGCGTATTTCAAGTCGAAATATATCAGCAGCCTAAAAATTTCAGACACGGTTCAGTGTTCATCCATAATTCAAGTAAAGAATTTAGGGTTAAGCTGTCATTTAGCCACATTTTCTTTATTCACGTTTTGAAGCTACTTTATTAGACAATAGTGTGATATATTAAAACTTACAGATTTCAGGGGATGAGAGGTCTTACCAGAGGTTTGTTTCCTGAAAAATATCTAGGTTTTTTTTGGTTCATGTACTTTGGGATGTTTTATGGTCAGGTTGGCATTTAGCCACCATTTGTTAGCATTTTTATAGAAGCTTGTGCACCATTTGTTGTATTTGAATGAGATTAATAGTTGATTTCAGAGTGTCAAAGGTCGAAACACACCGTGGAACATGAGTAGTGAAATCAAAACTCAGTATCAATTTTGATTGACTATTCCAGGGTTAAATAGTCAAAAAACACTTTGCAATAGTGATTAAAAAGTAGCCTGTATATCGTTTATGATACAGTTTTGCAGATTTTAAACAATATTAGCGTATTTCAAGTCGAAATATATCAGCAGCCTAAAAATTTCAGACACGGTTCAGTGTTCATCCATAATTCAAGTAAAGAATTTAGGGTTAAGCTGTCATTTAGCCACATTTTCTTTATGCACGTTTTGAAGCTATTTTATTAGACAATAGTGTGATATATCAAAACTTACAGATTTCAGGGGATGAGAGGTCTTACTAGAGGTTTGTTTCCTGAAAAATGTCTAGGTTTTTTTTGGTTCATGTACTTTGGGATGTTTTATGGTCAGGTTGGCATTTAGCCACCATTTGTTAGCATTTTTATAGTAGCTTGTGCACCATTTGTTATATTTGAATGAGATTAATAGTTGATTTCAGGGTCTCAAAGGTCGAAACACACCGTGGAACATGAGTAGTGAAATCAAAACTCAGTATCAATTTTGATTGACTATTCCAGGGTTAAATAGTCAAAAAATCACTTTGCAATAGTGATTATAAGGTAGCCTGTATATCGTCATGATACAATTGTGCAGATTTTAAACAATATTAGCGTATTTCAAGTCGAAATATATCAGCAGCCTAAAAATTTCAGACACGGTTCAGTGTTCATCCATAATTCAAGTAAAGAATTTAGGGTTAAGCTGTCATTTAGCCACATTTTCTTTATGCACGTTTTGAAGCTACTTTATTAGACAATAGTGTGATATATTAAAACTTACAGATTTCAGGGGATGAGAGGTCTTACCAGAGGTTTGTTTCCTGAAAAATATCTAGGTTTTTTTTGGTTCATGTACTTTGGGATGTTTTATGGTCAGGTTGGCATTTAGCCACCATCTGTTAGCATTTTTGTAGTAGCTTGTGCACCATTTGTTATATTTGAATGAGAATAATAGTTGATTTCAGGGTCTCAAAGGTCGAAACACACCGTGGAACATGAGTAGTGAAATCAAAACTCAGTATCAATTTTAATTGACTATTCCAGGGTTAAATAGTCAAAAAAACACTTTGCAATAGTGATTAGAAGGTAGCCTGTATATCGTTTATGATACAATTGTGCAGATTTTAAACAATATTAGCGTATTTCAAGTCGAAATATATCAGCAGCCTAAAAATTTCAGACACGGTTCAGTGTTCATCCATAATTCAAGTAAAGAATTTAGGGTTAAGCTGTCATTTAGCCACATTTTCTTTATGCACGTTTTGAAGCTACTTTATTAGACAATAGTGTGATATATTAAAATTTACAGATTTCAGGGGATGAGAGGTCTTACCAGAGGTTGGTTTCCTGAAAAATATCTAGGTTTTTTTTGGTTCATGTACTTTGGGATGTTTTATGGTCAGGTTGGCATTTAGCCACCATCTGTTAGCATTTTTGTAGTAGCTTGTGCACCATTTGTTATATTTGAATGAGATTTATAGTTGATTTCAGGGTCTCAAAGGTCGAAATACACCGTGGAACATGAGTAGTGAAATCAAAACTCAGTATCAATTTTGATTGACTATTCCAGGGTTAAATAGTCAAAAAATCACTTTGCAATAGTGATTAGAAGGTAGCCTGTATATCGTTTATGATACAATTGTGCAGATTTTAAACAATATTAGCGTATTTCAAGTCAAAATATATCAGCAGCCTAAAAATTTCAGACACGGTTCAGTGTTCATCCATAATTCAAGTAAAGAATTTAGGGTTAAGCTGTCATTTAGCCACATTCTCTTTATTTACGTTTTAAAGCTACTTTATTAGACAATAGTGTGATATATCAAAACTTACAGATTTCAAGAGATGAGAGTTCTTACTAGAGGTTTGTTTCCTGAAAAATGTCTAGGTTTTTTTTTGTTCATGTACTTTGGGATGTTTTATGGTCAGGTTGGCATTTAGCCACCATCTGTTAGCATTTTTATAGTATCTTGTGCACCATTTGTTATATTTGAATGAGATTTATAGTTTATTTCAGGGTCTCAAAGGTCGAAACACACCGTGGAACATGAGTAGTGAAATCAAAACTCAGTATCAATTTTGATTGACTATTCCAGGGTTAAATAGTCAAAAAATCACTTTGCAATAGTGATTAGAAGGTAGCCTGTACATCGTTTATGATACAATTGCGCAGATTTTAAACAATATTAGCGTATTTCAAGTCGAAATATATCAGCAGCCTAAAAATTTCAGACACGGTTCAGTGTTCATCCATAATTCAAGTAAAGAATTTAGGGTTAAGCTGTCATTTAGCCACATTCTCTTTATACACGGTTTGAAGCTACTTTATTAGACAATAATGTGATATATCAAAACTTACAGATTTCAGGGGATGAGAGATCTTACTAGAGGTTTGTTTCCTGAAAAATGTCTAGGTTTTTTTTGGTTCATGTACTTTGGGATGTTTTATGGTCAGGTCGGCATTTAGCCACCATCTGTTAGCATTTTTATAGTAGCTTGTGCACCATTTGTTATATTTGAATGAGATTAATAGTTGATTTCAGGGTCTCAAAGGTCGAAACACACCGTGGAACATGAGTAGTGAAATCAAAACTCAGTATCAATTTTGATTGACTATTCCAGGGTTAAATAGTCAAAAAATCACTTTGCAATAGTGATTAAAAGGTAGCCTGTATATCGTTTATGATACAATTGTGCAGATTTTAAACAATATTAGCGTATTTCAAGTCGAAATATATCAGCAGCCTAAAAATTTCAGACACGGTTCAGTGTTCATCCATAATTCAAGTAAAGAATTTAGGGTTAAGCTGTCATTTAGCCACATTTTCTTTATGCACGTTTTGAAGCTACTTTATTAGACAATAGTGTGATATATTAAAACTTACAGATTTCAGGGGATGAGAGGTCTTACCAGAGGTTTGTTTCCTGAAAAATATCTAGGTTTTTTTTGGTTCATGTACTTTGGGATGTTTTATGGTCAGGTTGGCATTTAGCCACCATTTGTTAGCATTTTTATAGAAGCTTGTGCACCATTTGTTGTATTTGAATGAGATTAATAGTTGATTTCAGGGTGTCAAAGGTCGAAACACACCGTGGAACATGAGTAGTGAAATCAAAACTCAGTATCAATTTTGATTGACTATTCCAGGGTTAAATAGTCAAAAAACACTTTGCAATAGTTATTAAAAAGTAGCCTGTATATCGTTTATGATACAGTTGTGCAGATTTTAAACAATATTAGCGTATTTCAAGTCGAAATATATCAGCAGCCTAAAAATTTCAGACACGGTTCAGTGTTCATCCATAATTCAAGTAAAGAATTTAGGGTTAAGCTGTCATTTAGCCACATTCTCTTTATACACGTTTTAAAGCTACTTTATTAGACAATAGTGTGATATATCAAAAATTACAGATTTCAGGGGATGAGAGGTCTTACTAGAGGTTTGTTTCCTGAAAAATGTCTAGGTTTTTTTTGGTTCATGTACTTTGGGATGTTTTATGGTCAGGTTGGCATTTAGCCACCATCTGTTAGCATTTTTATAGTAGCTTGTGCACCATTTGTTATATTTGAATGAGATTAATAGTTGATTTCAGGGTCTCAAAGGTCGAAACACACCGTGGAACATGAGTAGTGAAATCAAAACTCAGTATCAATTTTGATTGACTATTCCAGGGTTAAATAGTCAAAAAATCACTTTGCAATAGTGATTATAAGGTAGCCTGTATATCGTTCATGATACAATTGTGCAGATTTTAAACAATATTAGCGTATTTCAAGTCGAAATATATCAGCAGCCTAAAAATTTCAGACACGGTTCAGTGTTCATCCATAATTCAAGTAAAGAATTTAGGGTTAAGCTGTCATTTAGCCACATTGTCGGTATACTCGTTTTGAAGCTACATTATGAGAGAATAAAATTCGTAATTCAAACTTTCATTTTTCATGGGATAAGAGCTCTAACTAGGTGCGTGTTCCCTTAAAAATCTCAAGAATATATTTTGTTCATGTTCTGCGGGATATATTTTTATAAAAATTTTCGTTAACTTATTAATCAAAAGTTTTTTATATTATTATTATTATTAAACAATAATCATTAATTAACAAATAAGAGTTAACCACTATTATAAAAAAAAACCTTCTTAATATAGTCGGATTTTAGGCTGCTACATTTTGGCTGCCAAGTTCACACCGGTGTTGCATTAACGCTATTTTTTATAAAAAAAAAAATTACTATCGCACCTAACGTAACGTTACTTACAGATTAAACACTTAATTTTATTTGCTGGTCTCATATTAATAAAAATGGACCCTGCTCATCTTTATAAACCAGAATTGATCTATGAATTAAAATTTCGAAATGCTGAGGTCCATACAACAGATACTGTAGAAAATTTAATTGATATCTCGAATACTCAGGATTTTCAAAGCCCGTTTGCAAACATTTGAACAGGATATAGCTGAAATTCAAAAATGTCTAACCATTATTTCTGCACGTTTAATAGCATACCCGGTACGAAAGGAGATGAATGCGTCCTATATTCTGCATGTGAGAAATAGATTAAAAAAATAACATGCATATTACTACCAAACTTACGACAGTACAGTTAGAAACATTTAAAAATGTTTCAGAAAGTTTATTCGATTTACAAAAACGTTTCGAAATATTAGAAAATCCAAGCTGCTCTTCTACAGAAAATACACAAGATCATTTTCCAGAACTACAAACTCAATTACCATATTTTGACCTTCTTACACAAAAACTACAAAATATTTCGATCAACAGATCAAGCAACGAAATTAAACGGTTTATTTACAAGGAGGATAGTTGTCCAAAAGATTTTATTCATAAAGTTGAGTATTTCGCAATTGCTCGAAATATTTTACATACTGAACTATACAACCCCATATACGACATTCTTAAAGGAACTCCTTTGGATTAGTTTCGAGCTCACAAACAAACAATCCCAGACTGGGAATCTTTTAAAATAAAATTTTAAAGAAATTTGAAATTACAGATTATGATTATAAACTGCAGAAAATCATAGATGCACGCAAACAAAAAACAAATGAGCGTGTGATTTGTTATTTTACTGAATTAGAATCATTATTTGCAAAATTACGTGAGCCTATTTCAGAAAAAGCCAAGATTGATAAGTCCAAGGATTCGTCCAAGGAGTCTGCTGGATCAGCTTTCACCAAGGATTTGTTCAAAGAGTCTGCTGAACCTAAAAGATATAGAGGCAAAGTTACGGAAACCCTGCTTAAGAACAAGACCCCGCATCTAAACCGCATGATCAACCGGCATCGACCAAGGTAGCTGCTGGGCCCTCCGATTACAGAGGTAAGGACTTGAGTTCCAAGTACAGAACCAAACATGGTAACCTGTTCAATCGGCAGAAACTAGCTTGCATTGCGATCTCAAAGTCGGCGCAGGCCCCAGTTCATTCTGAGACTAGCAAACGTTTGAGGTTGGATGACACGGAACCAAGAGGAAATAATAAAAAAGCAAAAATTGATATTTCTCATCGTGCCCAGGTTAGCTATGCTGATATTGTCCAGAAGAAGCTCTGTGTATTAGTGTCTAGAGCTGATGGTATCCGACTCACAGAAGAACAAACCATCTTGATGAAGAAGTTCCTACAGCGCAGGATTCTTGAGGGTGTCAAAGACCCAGCCAACAACACTACGTGGAACACTATGCGGAACTACTACGCTTCTCCCCCACATTTAAAGGACGGCCCTCATTTTTGATGGAATCCTGAAGCTGTGGTGTGAACCCTCACACCACAGGTCTCGCTAAGGTGGCTTAACGAAGCCATTGACAGCTTACCATCAGCAACTTGCCCCAAGCTGATAGTTAAAAAACAAAATGAGATCGCCAGAAAGGTACGAGCGGGCCTTTTTATCCCGGACTGTGATAATTCCCTAGAGAACACAAACATGGTTCTGTATGGACAAAATAAGTGGGCGCTCATTAATACCTGGATCGTGTACTGGGACTCCTAGCAGGAAGCGGCTTTCAAAGAGTTTGGTCATACACTTTTCCTGTATCTGGGTATCCCAGAACATGTCGTCCCAACTATTTTGGAACGTGATCGTAGACTTGTCCATAATTTGGACAATGTCTACGTGCGCTTCTATATGAGGGACAGAACGCTAACGGATGCACCACTGAATCTAGACGAGGAACTGATCAGGAACACGGATCCTACATCTCAACCAGAAGGGTGCATTGTACAGTCCCTGCCACCCACGTCTCACACATTTAAGAATCTACGTGCATGTATTTTCATACCGCATAGTGTTCCAGCAGTGACCCTCACCGGGTTCTGTTCCAGGGACATGGTAAACATTAAGTTACCCTCTGGTATCACAGGGGAAGAAGAGGCGGTGATTGTTGCGTCAGTGTACATGCCCGCCGACGAGGATATCCCACTTCAGGAAGTTGCTGACCTCGTAAGACATTGTGAGCTTAACAATTTTAATTTAACCATACCAACAGACAGTAATGCACATTATTCGTTATGGACACAATGGTGCTGAGGCGGAAAGAGTTGACGAGCCACGAGCGCTCGCGTCACGGAACCGATCGATCGCCAACATCAAAACTTCACGATCCAAATTCAAAACTCATTACTGCCCTTTCTGAAAGTCTTGAACAGAAAAACCTACTTTGATCCGTCTATTCCCGTTGTCCCCCACTTTTTGTCCACCACTGGTGGACAACGGGAAAAAAAGTACAGCAGAAGTTTGACAGCTGTCATCCAAAATGAAGATATCGATGAGACCTATCACTTCTATAAAGAGTCTACTAGTCCAGGATCGTTAGTTTCAAAGTTATAGCCATTTTAAGTTTGACAGCTGTCATCCATAATGAAGATATTGATGAGACCTATCACTTCTGTAAAGAAACTAATCTAGGATCACTAGTTTCAGAGTTATAGCCCTTTTAAATTTGACAGCTGTCATACAAAACGAAAATATCGATGAGACCTATCACTTCTGTAAAAAAAAACTACTAGTCCAGGATCGTTAGTTTCAAAGTTATAGGCATTTTAACATTGACAGCTGTCATCCAAAATAAAGATTTCAGTGAGATCTATCACTTTTGTAAATAAACTATTAGTCTAGGATCACTAGTTTCAGAGTTATTAGTGTGAGTTATTTAGCTCTTTTAAGTTTGACAGCTGTCATCCAAAATGAAGATGATGAGACCTATCACTTCTGTAAATAAACTACTAGTCTAGGATCACTAGTTTCAGAGTTATAGCCCTTTAAATTTGACAGCTGTCATCCAAAACGAAGATATCGATTAAATCTTGTCAGGTGTTGACGTATGACTTTGAAGTTTGACATGTCACTTTGACATCTGTCACATCTGTCACTTTGGCATCTGCCACTTCCGACACCACCGACCGACTTCCTGCGATGGCTACAATGTCGTCGGTCCATCGTGTGGGGGTCTCCCCACACTTCGCTTGCTTGTTCTTGGTAGCCATTCAAGAACCTTTATTCCCCAGCGGTTGTCGGTTCTGCGAACTATATGGCCTGCCCATTGCCACTTCAACTTGCAAACTCTGAGAGCTACGTCGGTAACCTTCGTTCTTCTACGGATTTCCTCATTTCAGATTCTATCACGTAGTGAAACACCGAGCATAGCTCTCTCCATTGCACACTGCGAAACTCTGAGCTTGTGTATGAGACCAATAGTTAGCGACCACGTCTCAGTGCCGTATATTATCACTGGCAACACGCACTGATTATAAACTTTCGTCTTGAGGCTCTGCTGTATCCGCGACGAGAAGATATGGCGTAATTTCCCGAACGCTGCCCATCCGAGTTGGATCGTCTGACCCAAGTAGACATCAACAGCTTCGATAATATCGTTCCCGACATGAACCGGCATGGGTACGACATGGGCATTTGGCATGATGTTCGTCTTGCCCATGTTCATTTTAACCTGTTGGGAAACAATATTGAGGTCACTGAACGGTTGTCCACTGCTTGGTATCTAAATCAAGAAAATGCAACGGAACCTACAAAGCGCCAATATGAATCCGTTTTTAACACAGACTATAACTATTCTTTTTTAAAGCCAAAAAAAGATTTGTGTAACACTTGTTCTCTTTATGAACAAGCCGACAAAACACACAGAGAACACATAGAAAAAAAGGATAAGATTCGACAAATTAAAGCAGAAGAAAAAACTACAGTGGACAAAACAGAAACAACAATAGCTGTTTTTGATCTGGAAAAAGTTCTCGCTGTCCCCCAATCAGAAGTGGGTATTTTATATTACAAAATAAAATACCCCATCTATAACTTCACTGTCTGTGATGCACTACAAAAAATGGATTACTGCTATGTTTGGCACCTCTCAATTGCAAAGAGAGGGTCAATCGAAATAGGCAGTTGCTTATTACAGTTAATTAAACACGAAGCACAAAGAGGTATTAAAAATGTATCATTTTATTCTGATGGCTGTGCTGGTCAGAACAAAAATAGATACATTTTTGCACTGTATCCCCACGATTTGGGAGTTCATGAGTTAAAAAGCATTTTCACCGATTTTTTGAGACTGGTCATAGCCAGAACGAAGGTGATAGCATGCATTCATGTGTAGAGCGAGCAATGAAAAATAAGGTGTTATTTACTTCTGACCAAGTCTAAGGTGTCCATTATAAATGCCAAAGTAACCGATGAGAAATATAATGTGAAAGAGATGGAACAGACACACTTTTACAATATGAAAAGTCTTATTTCTCTGGCAAAAACTGGCTAAAAGATACCGAAGGCAGAAAAATTGCATGGACAAAGGTTATGGAAGTGAAATTATCCCATATACGACCTCACATTTTATCATATAAATATAATTTCGAGAAAGATAAGAACCTGAACATAGATGAAGTCATGAATAGATCTAAGCGAGGGTGACGACCAGCACCAGTGCCGGCAGCTGCTATATTAAGTCACGTCTACCATCAACCTATCGCAATAAGTAAGACCCTCCATGCAGATCTACTAAGTTTGTGTGCCAGCGAAGCCATACCTAAACACTACCACGGTTTTTATGAGTCGCTTACCAGCTGTGAAGAGAACCGAAACCTGGAATCAGATTCTGACCAAGATGATACTGAGGCGTAATGAGAAGTGTATGGAAATATTTTTGTTGATTTTTGCTGTGTGTAATAATATAATAAATATGAATACAGTTTACTTACTCGTATATAACCCACAGAATTAGAATAGTTACGTTAGTGAATAAATAAAAATTCTATTAATAAATCCTGTGAAGAAACCTAACTAACTATAATAAGATTTATTTTATCTTGTAATCAGATTCTGACCAAGATGATGCTGAGGCGTAATGAGAAGTGTATGGAAATATTTTTGTTGATTTTTGCTGTGTGTAATAATATAATAAATAGTAAGACAGTTTACTTACTCGTATATAATCCACAAAATTAGAATAGTTACGTTGGTGAATAAATAAAAATTATATTAATAAATCCTGTGAAAAAACCTAAGTATAATAAGATTTATTTTATCTTGTAATCAGATTCTGACCAAGATGATGCTGAGGCGTAATGAGAAGTGTATGGGAATATTTTTGTTGATTATTGATGTTTGTATTAATAAAATAAGTATTAAGATAGTTTACTTAAATATTCTACAAAATTACAGTAGTTACGTTAGTAAATAAATATTCTATTAATAAAATGATAATGATGATTCAGTTTCATTCTGTGTTTGATCCTTACCTTCCCTAAGTTAATTTAATTTTGCATGGAATATTACTGTACTTCAATGTTATCACCATCAACAGTGACAATTTTAGCAGCGAAAATAATCTCGTCATAACATTACCATAAAAGAAAACATAGCTACTTTTCAATGAATAAGATCGCTACGTGTTGTTACTGTGCATCTCTTTGGCAAAAAAATCCGCGAATAATATGGTATTGTTACGTCACGATTAAAATTTATGCCTTACAATCTGGGTAAAATTTCTTTTGTCTATAATTTAATTTTCAAATATATAAAAAAATATTGAATTATACTAAATTATTGTAGGAAAAAATAGCTTTCTTGTGATATATAAATGACACCGGTATGTTTGATAGTTAAAGATAGACAATTTGGATTTTACGATAACGATATTAGTCGTTGGGGACAGCGATTTAGGTGCAGCGAAAAGCAAACTGAGGGCTCGTGAGATAATGTTTTGGCCCAACATAAATAATATGAATTCGCATTGTCAGGCATACATGCGTGTGCGCGCGCGGTAAGCAACTGGATAGGAAAGAAAATAGGAAACAACTGCTTATATCGCACGAATTACCTACAAATGCATGGGCAAAGGTCGGAGCAGATATTTTTCACTTTAACAACCGAAGCTACCTATTAGTAATAGATTACTTTAGCAAGTATGTGGAAGTTGAGGAGGTAAATAACTTCACAGTGCGTGTTTAATAGGCTGAAAAGCATTTTCATACCTGAAATTTGTTTTTCAGATAACGGATCGGAATTTTCCTCATAATTGTTTCACCAGTTTTGCAAGAAATGGAAAGTGGAATATAAAACTTCTTCACCTAGGTATCCTCAGTCAAACAGTCAAGTAGAAAGAGCGATACAAACAATTAAATCGATGTTACGGAAGAAACTTTACGATAAATCCGAGTTTAGGTTGGCGTTGTTAGAATTTTTAAGTACTCCAATTAGTGATACGAGTAGTTTACCATCTCCATCAGAATTGTTGAATTTAACAGAAAACTGCTTAGTATACTCGTACTTCCGTGTTCCCCGCATTTATTAGAACCTAAACTGCATGACACAAGACAAGTGCATAGTGAATTACAGCAACAAAAGATAATTCAAAAGAAATACTTTGATAGAGGCAGTAAGAATCTTAGTACTTTAGCCGTAGGAAATAAG
This sequence comes from Alsophila aescularia, assembly GCA_946251855.1. Classification (NCBI taxonomy): domain Eukaryota; kingdom Metazoa; phylum Arthropoda; class Insecta; order Lepidoptera; family Geometridae; genus Alsophila; species Alsophila aescularia. The sequence goes on from OX276385.1 coordinate 9,979,001, forward strand.
GTTAAAGTTCGCATGGGCCCAAACTGAGTAAACGCGAAGGTAGCAGATATAATTGGACCAAGGTTATCCTTACCAATATATAAAAGTGAAACGTTGTCTGTTTGTTTGTTTTTTTGGGGAGTTTTAACGCGATAACTACTGGACGAATTTTGAAATTAGGTATGGAGATAGCTTATACCCTGGAATAAAACCAGGATACTTTCATCTCGGAAAATTGAAAGTTTCCACGGGAAAACTGGTAAATGTTGATTACTCGCTGTAAGAAATGGTTGCCATGGAAACGAAATAACAACTCTGTCAAAAAACATCAAGAGCGTTAGTGCTCCTCTACTATTGCATTGGTTTTTAAAATCCTAGAAGAACATAGGATGCATTATTTCGCGATAAACTGTAGTCCGCGCGGACGAAGTCACGGGCGCATGCTAGTGTTGAATAAAAATCCATGCAGTAGTCACCGCGTGGTGCGTGTGTTTTACCATAACTTTGAACCCCTATCCCGCGGAAATCCTATAATTTATTGGGATAAAAACTATTTTTAATGTTAATCAATAATAAGAACTAAAACAGTGCCAAGTTTCATCATTATCCGTCTGGTAGTTTCATGATTAGTGGTTTTGGTCTAGTCTCACCAAAGTTTATAATCAGTGCGTGTTGCCAGTGATGACATACGGCACTGAGACGTGGTCGCTAACTATTGGTCTCATACACAAGCTCAGAGTTGCGCAGCGCTCAATGGAGAGAGCTTTGCTCGGTGTTTCACTACGTGATAGAATCCGAAATGAGGAAAGCCGTAGACGAACGAATGTAACCGACATAGCTCTCAGAGTTTGCAAGTTGAAGTGGCAATGGGCAGGCCATATAGTTTGCAGAACCGACAACCGTTGCGGAATAAAAATAAAATAAAGGTTTTCGAATGGCGACCACGAACAAGCAAGCGAAGTGTGGGGATGGACGATCCCACACGATGGACCGACGACATTGTAGCCATCGCAGGAAGTCGGTGGATGGAGTTGGCACAAGATCCTCGTTGGTTGACCAAGAGACGCAGTGAACGGCATTTGCTGAACGAAGCGCAGAAACTGTGACTACTTGGTAACCGGCAAAATAAGTATACGAGAAGGAAAACCAGGTTAGTGGGACGTCCCGTGGTTCAAAGGTTGTTCTATCGAAATTGATTTTGTGTCGCCGCGACCATCTAAGGCGGGCACCGCGAGACACCATTTAAACACAGAGGAACGTGGGTTTCAGGAAATAGCCGAGCATCGTCGGACGACCTCTGCCATCATCACTGCAAGCTGCTGTTAAAAAAATCGTTCCATCCGTTTGGAAGCTACGAACTATCTTGTTTACCTCAGCATTGAAACATGAAAAACCACAGATAAATTGGTCCATTTGGTTTGGTTCCTTTTCATTTTGATAGTTGGCCATTATTCATTCTAAATACAAATATCCTGTCATTTTTTACATTGTTTTTTGGAGCAAAAGGGAAATATGATATAAAATAAATAAATAAGTTTATAACCAGTTGAATTACACTTGTAAATATATAAACGGTAATACCTACATAAGAGGTTATTTTAATCCGCATCGTCAAAGTACAAAAATCTGATCATCTCCTCCTGTTCCTGTGCTTCCAATAGTTCCTGTAATTCTGTGTCACTGAGGTTTGGGTCCTGGGCTAGTGGGAGCAACCCAAACCCTGGGACCGCCTCGTGACATAGCTAAAAATCATCTAAATCACATCAGTTTTCCGTTTGCTTTATCTGTGGTCAGCAAATCTGGAATTCCAAAGGTAGAGAACCAAACCTTCAAAGACTTAATAACTGTTGAACAATTTATGTTAGGGAGAAGATGAAAATCAAAGAACCCCGAGTATGCTTCGACAATGACAAGATAATCTTTCCCTTTATAATGGAATAAATCTGATGCTACAATACTCCATGCCCGATCAGGGGCCTCTTGCAGTACTATAGTTTACTTAGGTTTATCTTTTTGTGTCTTTAAACAGGATTTGCAACTTTTCATATATTCTGTGTGCTTGGCCAGTATACATTGTCTCTAGCAAGTCGAAGAGTATCAGTAATACCTTTATGACTCAGATGAGAATATTTAAGTACCAGTGGTACCATACTTTGAGGTACCATAACTCTGTTATTTTTAAAAATTAAGTTCTGATATATGTTTAACTGTTTTCTATAGTACCAGTATTTTTTTAGATCTTCGGGTACTTCTTTTATATTCTTAGGCCATCCATTTAGTATAATTTATTTTATTTTTTTCAACTCTGGGCATTTTTCAGTTTCTTCTTTTAGTTCTTGTTTTTTGCTCTTTGAAAATGGAACTATTGCACATATCTCAATCCGTTCTTTATTCATTTCTTCATCATCTAATCCTGTGCAGTCTCTGCTTAGTGTATCAGCCAAATACAATTCCTTACCAGATTTGTAGGTTATTTTTGCAATATATGGTAGAATCTGGTAAAGCATTCTCTGTAGTCTTGGTGGCGCTTCAGATAATGTATTCTTAAATATTGTCTCAAGTGGTTTATGGTCTGATTCTATTGTTAAATCATTACAGCATATACATATTTAAGTGTGGATTTTTTTGCATGCCATTAGGATAGCATTGGCTTCCTTTTCTAGTTGACTGTAGCCTTGTTCTGTCTTTGTAAATGCTTTGGCGCAGTAGGCTATTGGTTTGCCTTTCTGTAATAAAACTCCACCACATGCATAGCTGCTTGCATCTACAGATAATAATATTGGAGCTTTAGGATCATAATAACCAAGCAGTGGAGGGCTCTTCAACTTTTCTTTGAGCTGCAGGAAGGCTTCCTCTTGTGGACTGTCCCAGTACCACTTTTGTCTCAAGTGTCTCAACCACAGTGTCCTTTTGCAGTAAACATCTTAATGGATTGGTGACCTCGGATAAATTTTCGATGAACTTTGACATGTATGTGATAAGTCCTAAGAATCTCTGTAGTTCTTTAACATTCTCTGGCCGTTTGATTTTATTTATAGTATCTAGCTTCTCGGGGTCAGGTTTCAAACCCTCACTTGTTAATATGTGGCCCAAGAATTTGATTATTTGTTTATTAAATATGCATTTTTCTTGGTTCAATTTAAGTCCGGTTTCTTTGAGTTTATTAATTACTTTCTTTGTAGTTGCTTATAAGCCTTCCCTTGTAGAATGGTGTATGAGTATATCGTCCATCGAGATTTCTGTGTTTTTGATACCGGATAACAGCGAACTCATAGTTTGTTGAAAAACTTCTGGTACAGAGGCAAGTCCAAATGGCATATGCAAGCAATGCATATGCCAATATGCAATCTATAATGAATATCTCCCAAATGGTGTGCTGAATGTTAGGTACTTTGATGTCCTTGAAGTCACCTTCAGTTGCCAAAACCCTTTTTTACAGTCTAAAAGACTGAACCATTGAGATCTATTTATTCTGGTAGCTATTTTTTCAATGGTGTTTTTCGGGTAAAAATCTTCTTTTTACATTTTTATTAATTTCTGAAGGGTCAAGGCATAGTCTTATCTTATTATTCTTTCGCACCACTACCGTTGGTGAGACTGCTGGTGTTGGTTCTGTAACAGGGATAATAATTTTGTTTTTAATCATATACTCAAGTTCTTCTTTGACTTGTTTCCGAAGGATATGTGGGACTTTTCTGGCTGGACAGATTGGTAATTTTGGATCATCAATCAGATCAATATTGTTAGAACCATACAACGTCATTCAATTAATACCTCCAAAAAATGAACTAGATGGCATTAGTAGGTAAACGAGCGCCCGTCGCGGTACGCAAGAACTGTAGGTAGAACGAAGCACTTTTTATCACATGAGTGGAGTTTTTGTATTCTACCTATGTATTATCAATATATTAAGTTGTGTAAAGTAAGTGTGGTTTGATTTTGTGATCCCGTAAAAAGGCTTCGAATTCATTCAAATATCATATTCATATTGTTTAAGGCAACCTATGCCATCAAATATCTCATCAGTGGTATTAATTGTTTCGACTCTTTGTATCAAATTTAGCTTCACACACACGTATTACGGCCTAAGATAAGTGAGTGGTCTTGCTCTATGACATGGTACTTGATTCTATAATGTTGGTTCTTGACAACAGTCTCTATGTATGCTACTCCTACTACTGGCAATTTGTGCTCCGAGTATGATGTTAAGTATTTTGATGTAGATGGTTGTATTGCTGCCATTACTTTGTTTGCAATTTCTTTTGTTATCACATTGCATTGACTACCAGTATCAAGTTTAAATTTTACCTGTGTCTGGTTGGGAAGAAGTATGGCCTCTTCATACCAATCTTTGTCCTCTTCCTTGCTTCGAGACAGTATGGAGATAAAAAGTTCCTCATCCGATGATGTACCACTTTCTTCTAACGCTTCAACTTTCCTTGACTTGCAACATTTTGCATAATGACCCTTCTTTCTGCATTTAACACATTTCTTGTTGAAAGCCGGGCACGGTACAACAACGCGCACAACGCACAACGCACAACACAACGCATTAGAGGCGAAAAACGCCAAGTAGCGACGTTCCAACCTTTCCTGGAGTTTTACGCTGCACGCAGCAGCCTGCCGCTCATATATATCAAAGATGTCTGACGGTCTAATGACCAAATAATATCTCCGCTTCGCTAAATAAATATGTAAATCAGATATCCGGGTACCAAAAAAGAACTAAAAACAAACGCACAAAATAGTGGTGTTTAATAGTGCATAAAAATGTGTTTAAGTGACATTATTAGAACACGTGTATCGTTCCATACCGGCGCGACAGTTGCACTCTTGAAGAACAGGATTTCACATCGCTGCAGGCCTGGTTAGGCCTTCTCAACAACACCGGAGCCTGGGACAGAAAAGGAGTTCATCGAAAAGGTACCCACTCTTTCCTTTCACTTATTTCTACCATCTGCTTTTAGCTGCTAACCTATCACCAATCTATCACCACAACGCATTTCGCCCTATGAATAGCAAAATACAGTCCTCAAAACGCGAAGGTCACATAATTTTATAATTCGACCAGGAATATAATCCTGGTACATTGGGATATTTTTCTGATCCCAATTTTCGCAAAACCGCATCCCGTGGAGACGTTCCTCAGCGCCTCCAGGAGGATAAATACTGAGTTTTTATCCAAAAGTGACAGTTAATTCTTTTCTTATGTTCTTTTATATTTTCGTTTGGATTTTCGTGGAATAATCCATACCAATATATAAAAGTGAAAGGTTGTCTGTTTATTAGTTTATTTGGGGAGTTTTTACGCAATAACGGCTAGACAGTTTTCATGAAATTTGAAATGTAGACAGCTCATACCCTGAAATAAAACATAGGATACTTTATCCCGGAAAATGGTAAATTTCCACGGGAAAAATGAAAAATGTTGATTACTTGCTGTAAATAATGGTTGCCATGGAAACGAAAAAACAATAAGTCTGTCAAAAAACATCAAGCTTTTGCATTGTTGTTAATATCCTAGTAGGAAATGGATGCTTCTTTTTGCGATAAGGTGTAGTCTGCGTGGACGAAGTCGCAGGCGAAAGCTAATATTTTGTTAAAGAAGTATGTTGCTCAAATAAACATGTTTACATAGTTAAGTTGTAATTACGACAAAACATCCAGTTTATTCCCTATATATTTTTATTTTTCGGCATGAATGCATCTAAATTCTAGTGCAAATAGCTCGTAAACGAGTTATGACTGGAACTTAAAGCGAAAAAAGTTAGAGTGGCATCATTTTCTCACTCACGTGCAATACTTGCTACCTGGTTTATTTCGCTTTACTTCAGTATTTATGTTTTTGTGGCAGATGTTTAAGTTCTGCTAATCTTATTCTCGTGAAACTATGCACACTGATTCAGTCCCAATGACTATACAACATAATAATTATTTTAATCTTCAATCTTCACATGCTGATACTGCGGGGTGATAGTTCTAAACCGTGATTTAAAATATGCTTTAACTCACCTTCCTTTTTAATGCATATTAGCATCGAAAATAAAATATATTAATACGTGCAAACTAACTCACTCCTTTAAAATTTAAAAATTAATTTCATAAAACTTCTTATAGCCCTCTTTGGATTGACATGTGTAACCTTGACATCTGTCACTCTGACACCTATCATTCTGACACTTGTCACTCTTACACCTGTCACTCTGAAACCTGTCACTTTGACATCAAATTTGCAAAAAAAGACTATGTTTTTTGTCGACTTTTTTTTCCTCTTGAATCTAGATTTTTTTTACTGGCCATAAACCTAGCCTTCTGGGCATCATCAGTAAATACTACCCAAGTTTCATCACAATCTGTTCAACATTTAAGGAATGCATACAGGACAGACAAACATTCAAACATTATTTTATAAATATATACAGAATGTTCCGTAATGACGTAAATCTTGATATAAATGTCCACGAGTCCGTCGCCAAAAAAATATACCAGTTTTAAACCCCCTTGAAGTAGACATGTTTTTTAAAATTATTGGCCACCCAGGGTCAATACATATTTTTTTTACACCACAAATGCTCAAACTTAACATTCAAAAAGAAAATCCCAAAACTCTGAACAACTTCAAACGGCGTAAGTCCGGTAGCAGAATGGATCGAATGGTTGTAGGACATTATAGCATATGTCATTACGGACGCGGCGTCCGTGACCTTGCGTTCGTACTTTGCTATCCTCTATATCTCAATGAGAGTCGAATGAAATCTTTCGACTATTCCCATAGAGTTGGGATTGTGTGGGGTGCTAATGTGGACGTCAATCTTGTAAAATGACAGCATTTCTTTGATTAATGTGTTGTTGAATTCTACGCCGGGATCGTGTTGTTATACCATGGTGATTACCAGCTCATCTCAAATGTATAAAGTAAAAGGTTACTTACACACAACTATACACGAAACAAAAGGCCAACAACAGTCCAAGTCTTGGTTTGAGTGACGTTGGCCGCTGGCGTGGAGTAAGCATGAGATCCAGTAGGACTACAAAGAAGGCAGCAGTGTGCAAAGAGTGATGCATCCAGTAAGGCACAAAGTTTCATACACGAGGTGGCCCCAGCAGGGCAGGGTCCCAGGTGTACAATGACTAGAATGTGATGACGGAATACTGGAACAAATTAAATTATCTGATAAAATTAGATGAAAATGATGGTGTGCTTACTAATTAGGACCTATGGGGACAGATGCATCACAGTAGAAGACAATTTTAAAATGTAGATGCACTGTATATTCTCGCTTATACTTTTTTTACCTAAGGTCAGGTCAGTGGATCATGACGAAAATGACGAAAGAAAGTGTGTGTATGGAGTGTTGCACCCAGTTTGATAGGTACCTATAACAAGAGATGGAGTGGTGCTGTCCTTCCCCATTATCAGGGCAGAAGCCTAGGTGAATAAGGATCAGAACTATGATGTTGGACTAAATATGTTGTAATCAGATTGGATCCAGTTGTTTTTTTTTAGTGAAAATGCTTGCAGAACTTACTACATTATCCGTTCATTTTTTGTATGCGGATAAGGCGTTTTTTAAAATATTAATAATGTTGCACTTGCACAATCTCATCTTCTTCCCATACTAGATAACGCTGACGCCAGCTATCTTGATCTCACTGAGGAGCAATTAAAAAAATCTTGAGCGACTTCAAAACTTTTGTATCAGGTTCATATTTGGCTTAAGCAAGTATGACCATATGTTTCAATTTCGTGTTAAGCTCAAGTAGCTCCCTATTCGCCCACGCCGGAATACTCATATCCTTTCTTTTCTTTACAATATACTGTTTAATCCCTCTTCTCAAAGATATCTTCAGGAACGATTTGAATTTCTGCATTGCTCAAATCCCCGCTTCCTACGGTCATCAGAAAATCTCATCCTAAAGTTTCCTTTGCATAAAAGCTCTTACTATGATAAATCTTTCAGCGTAGAAGCAGTACGACTGTGGAACTCTTTACCGGTTCCTGTAAGAAAAGCGCAATCTGTAAGAAAAGGGACTGTGTTGCGTAAGTGGCAAAGGCCACATGATGCTGTGCCAATGAACCAAGTGAGTCGTTCAATGTTTATTGTGGTATCAAATATTATTAGAGTGATTTATAGTGGAAGTTTAATACCTTTTGTAAAAATTCAGTAGCAGATATTTCGTTAAGTCGTTGATTTTTCAGGTTATAAATTCTTAACTAAAATTATGGGTCCTGATAAATTCTTAACTAAAATATGATTTGGCTTAATTTGGCAATTACAATTGCCAATTGCCAACTTCTTTGTGACGCGAAAATTTGTTTGGCGTATATTGTGAGTACATTGTGGTCTTGCGGTGGTTTTCGGCGCAGTGCGCAATTATTTGAATCCTATGTTTTATGATTTCCTATTTCTTATTCCTTTCCTATTTTTCTTGACGTATTTGGATCCTCTTTCATACACGTGCTCCACACCCACTACATAGACAGTTCTGAGCACAAAATGCTTGTGGATTGCATTGAGTCTGTTTTGAGCGTCCTGTGTCACCACGGATTACTACGGATAGGAATTGAGACAATGACATTTACGAGTACTTATAGACGGGGTTTGTCGAATAGAATTGCGTTTCAATGTTCACTGCTGATCTTAACCCTGTTGGTAACAGAGACTTCATTGAATATACTGGTCATAAAAATGAAATCTATCTCGTGCTTATGACCGCTGGAGTGCAGCCACGTCCGATGAGATCTACTCTTCGCCCAAGTCCTGCCCAAATCCAAAACCCCTAGAGCTTTCAGTTGGAGGTCCAAAATCGCTTCCAAGTTCTTACCAAATGCGATACAGTGGACGAGCTAAATAACGGGCTGGTGGAAATTGTCCACGCGGTCGGGTCGGAGTTCTTTAAGACTAAAAAGAACACAGAAACTCTCTGAGCATACACTCAAACTTATGGCAGAACGAGGCGAGAAGAAATGGTTTGTACCATTTTTTCTTACAAGCTTGAAACATACTCACAATAAATTATACATATACAGGTTGAGTTTTTAATTGACATCTCTTTGGCAGCTATGACACAGAATAAATAATAGTAATACGTAGCTATGATTACCGTTAAAGATAGGTAGATGTGTTTTTAGAAATCCGTCTATGGGTTTTCATTTTTACAGCTGCATTTAAGGATATTTGAAACAGTTTTTTTCTAACTTGTCCAGCCTGAATGCTTTACCGACGCAAAGCGCACCTCGCTCGCGTTGTCGCTCTGCATTCGCCTTGCCAATATATCTCGTAATTCTTGATGAATTATGTAGGTACATATACGTAAGGTGTAACTTATCTACCAGCAAGTTTAACATTTTTTGATATTTCAATAATGTTGACTATGATAATAAGTACCTAATTAACTCTTTTCAGTGTCAACATGCCTTTTAAGCGACAGAGCAAGAAACTGCAAAAAGTTTCGTCATACTGAGCAGTTGGGGGTGGAAGGGACAACTCCGTTAATCTATAAAACTGCCGACTATAAACTGGCTAAACTGGCTGATTCCAAGCACCGGACAAAATGGCCTGTTAATGCCATTCAAAGTAAAGCGGGGATCGCTAGTTCGACGGGTTGCAAACATGTGTCGGAACTGCGACAGAGACTTCTGTGATCCTGAAGAACCTAGAGTTGAAGAAGGTTCAGCTCGTTTTCTCGACTACTATAATATGGTAGAACATTTGGTTATTAAGTACCTACCAAAGCGTAGGAGTGAAGACGCATATGCGCTGGGATCGAGGAGTTAACGTATTTTTTCTATGTTCGATTGTTAAGGAGTCAGCGGAGGATGAATTTCCATACAAAAGTAATACCAAAATCATTTATAATTGGAACATATTTCCACAGTCCATATTGCATTTTCCATATTTTCAGGAAAAACATACAATTTGCTTAAATTACGTTTCAAGGTTTCAGGTAAGTATTTTGAAAACAAAATACAGTTGGGGACATATACACTATCCGAATCCGTATAATATCTTAGCACTCTGGAAATATTCTCCAATTACAAATTATTTTAGTATTACGTTTTTATGGAAAGAAAATTCATCCTCCGCCAGACTCGAAGTAAATAAAATATTTTTGAATATATTGTATTTTGTTTAACTTTTGATAGTAAATTATTATTATTAATTATTATTCTATACAATGTGGAAAAGTGGACGTAGCAGGTACTTTTGATTTAATAATCACATTTAGGTTTTTCTTTGTAACTATTTATTTCTTTAGTAACTTCTGCCTCTTCACTGAGTCTCTTTGCTTCTTGTTCCAATGGATTTTTGCCATATCTCAGAATTCTTTTGATCAATTATTGCTTATTTTTGAACGGATAGAAGTTAAATAGACCATTTCTTTATTTTGTCCCGAAATGGCAAATTTTTCATAAATTCTATGATGCATATATATTCTTTTATAACATTTTCTGAAGAGCTGCAATCCGATTCAAAATGTTCTTCCTGAGTAAGCCGAGACAGTTCTAATTCGTAATGGTAATTATTATATTAGAAACTAGTTCATTTTGTCCATTTATATGTATAATAAATAACATGCGGAACCCTCTAGACTACAAGGTAACAACACTTGCCGCTGTTCTGTTTTTTCCACGGTGTTTGATTAAAGACAAAACAATGAAAAGCTGATTTGAGGCATAATTTATGGTCTTATTGCAGCTGTTAGCTTATTACAATTATTCTTAATACTAACTGTACAGCTAATATCTGTACAAACTATTGTGAAAATGCTTCTAAGCAGCTAGCATCAAAAGAGCACTGACCTAGATCCCTAAATAGCTTAAACTCTTTAAAACGTTTCTATATAGCTTGAAGCTGTAAAATAGATTTTAGAAATGCTATATAGAAGCTTTTACCGTATTAAATTCAATTAAAATACCAAAGCTCTTGATGAATATTTAAAGCTGTATAAGAAGCTGTACAGGGGATTGTATTACATATTAAAGTAGTGGATTATATAAATTTAGGAATTATAAAGTCAATCAAATTCTATTTACCAGAAGCTAGACATTGCGAAGTTTGTTAAAATTATTTAATCAAACTTGAAGATGTATATTAGTTTCCTCATTAACTCAACAGCTTGTGTGCTACTTGGGATATAAAGAACAATGGCGAACTCCCATACATACTTTTATGCCAGTCAAATTCACGGCGTGTTTAGACAAAAAATATCGCTAGTAATTCAGCATCATTTCCTGAAATTGTTAGTCTAAGTTTTTTTTTTGGGGAGGCCTGGTATAATTGTTAATAGGCTTCAAAGTTTTGTAGGTTATGTTACTGTTAATGACCTTTGAAACAAGTCAAGATATTTTAATTATTTTATCCGGTTAATTAGGTAGGCAAGTAAGTACTTATGCGTGATAAATATAATGTTTCAAGATATTGTAGGTACCTATTCAATTACCTACCTAGTGTAACAGACTAGGCTTGTGAATAAGAATTATTTTCAATCTGTTACTGCCTGGCGAGATTACAAAACAATATATTTAGACATGTTGCTGCTGTTTCACAGGGAAACAGTTGTCCCATATTAGCACAAATATTTAGCAACAATTCCTTACACTAAATATTGTATTTACACAAACCTTTGTTTCTTTCGTATTTATATTGTTCAATACGTTAACCAACACGCCCTATGTACTATTATTCCTTTACGACCTGGATGACTGGTAGATATCTAATGCTGTTTAGCATTAAGTCCTTCCTTGTACCTACACAGTTTTTGTGCAAAACAATTAAATAAATTTACATACCCTATCTTCCTCCATAAACTACTATGCATTGCTACGGTATAATGTTTTGCATAGAGGTTTTATATTGACGTACCATTTTGTCTATAGCACAGTCTATATTATTATTCTGTTTATCGCAAGAAGGTTGAATTACGCTTACTGTTAAAAGATTTAACGCCAGTAAGCTTAATTCAACCTCCTTTGGTTTAAAAAACCGGGTGGGAAGAAAGCGTAATACAACCTCCTTTGGTTTAAAAACTGGGTGGGAAGTATACTGTGTTGACAATTTTGATGTCCAAACCGGAAACGTCATTGTATTATATATATATATATTCACCAGTTGGGCCAAAGAGTATACAAATACTACGTCGTTGGGCAGGCAACAAGGCCGGTTAAACATTGTAGGAAGGAAATGAAGTTACAATTTCATGATTGTTTAAATTGATTTGTTAACCTGGGTTTTTCTAGCTTACATGCTATGTTGAAAAAACGTAGAAAAATAATTACTTAAGTTCTGTAGAAATTATATGTCAACAAGATTTATCGCATAAAATTCCGCCTATGTTCTTTTGTAAAGCTATCAAATGATATTCACAGGGTCGCTACACTATCCTTTTATTAGTATAACACAACAAAAAAGCTTCAAATAATAACAATATTTAATAAAACTAAAAATAACATCAAAAGAATAAAAAACTCTAAATCGTTTCCGTAGTTACAGCGAGTATCTATCTACCCGTGCGAGGCCGGGGCGTGTCACTTGTTGTAAAAAAGCAGAAACGTTGCAGGCATACATCAGATGTTTAATGGCCTAGCTGATTCGTCTCAACGCATCGATCTCCGGATGTAGTTGGACAAAGCCAAGATTATATTCAATGATTGTCTTTCCGGAACAGATCAATGATCATAGATTTCCTCTCGAAGTTAATCATGCGTATGTTTTCCTTAGGCAAACGCTGCAGTTAGATAAAAAGCAACTTGAGAGAGAACCCCTAGAAGAATAAAGCTTAGCTGGGTAGCATTTTGTAAACTTCGCCGTATTTTGGCGTCACAAATTCCCCAAAGCCTGAAGACGATAGTACTCAACCAAGTGTATCATACCTATTATGACATACTGAGCTGAGCTGAAACGTCAACTCTCACGACTAGTTCACCAATTCAAAGTCATTCAGTGTGCTATGGAAAGCACTAAGCAAAAGATTATCTGAAAGACCAAACCAGAACCAAGTGATACGACTTCGACATAGAACTTAAGTTACTGATATAAGCTCATAGGATAAGCAAGCTGAAGTCATAGTGGCCAGATGATATCAACCAATAGACTGATAACAGTTGAGGTAGACGTATTCTTGTGTGAAGACCGTAACTCAGCAAACGTAGAGAAAGACGCCCTCCTGCTAGGTAAAACGATATACACAAGATGGCTGGCGGCAGTTGCAAAGAAAGAATCGACGATTGCGATCAGTGCCGTGCTTTGGGAGAGGCCTATGTGCAGTGGACTGATACAGGCTAATGATGATGATGAAAAATAGTGCTGTAAAACTCTCTTGAATGTATTACTTTTCATCTCTAAATTGTGCTTTCTCTTACTTTCTGTGTATCTAGGCTGCCTAAAATGTATTAACAAGGAATAGTAGGAGTGAAAAGATAGCAATAAAATGATGTAATTTATCGGTCTCGTGGATTAACAAACCGCAAGAATGTTGCAAGTAAACTTAACATACAATTTCATACCATAAGAACGCTGTAGGTCAGTAATATAAGCTACGTAAATCAAAACCACGCGGCCACGTAAGAAATAAATATCCCCTGCTCTATTTTTGCTGTAAGTTAATTAACAACAAAAACATATTTTTTTACTAAATTTACTACAAATTCAACGTCAAAATGTTTCTAGATCTTGCGTTTTTTTTTCACATCCTTGAGAAACTTTGCTAATTACAATGGACTAAAACCTTGAACTTATCTGACCTCGCATTGATGCATTCACAAGAGATCAAGGGTTACTTCTGTATTACCAAGGATTACCTCGCCTGTCACGCAATTCTATTACCACTTAAATATAAACACAATAGATTTGCGTAAACAACACATTTTGACAGGATGTTAATGAATATTCAGTCTGTATGGGGTTACTACGCTACTTCGAAACACGTTTCACCTAATTTCATTTAATCAACGATGACTCATCGAAAACTTATTTTATTTATACATCAATTAGCACAACGTTTGATACATCGAAGTACGTTTGTTACATGAATAAATGAAGCATTCATTGCACATAAGGGTGATTTTTCGGGGCCACGATTTTCGATTTCCAGGGGCTTATTTCAATGAATTCTTTAGTTTTTTTTTCAGAGTTAGCTTATATTCGTATTTAACTGGAATAAATTGCAGTTTTTGTACCGATTTTAATTATTCACAAAAAATAATGAAGCCCGTGATGACTGCTCTTTCGTGTCCATTCTCCTTTTTCATGAAAACATATGATAATATCTTAAAATCAGTCAATTTTATCAATATGTTGAGTGACCACATCAAAAGAGAATTAGTTGTTACATGAAAAAAAATAGGTAAATATTTTTAACCCACAATATTATTCTTATAGCTGAAGAAATAAGATGTCATCATCATCATCAGCCTATATCTGTCCACTGCTGGACGTAGGTCTCTCCTAATGCATGCCACTGAGCTCGGTCTTCAGCTCTCCTCATTTTCTTCCAGCCGCATTTCACAGGTCGTCACTCCACCTGGCCACAGGGCATCCTACACTACGTTTGCCTAAACGTGGTCTCCACTCGAGAATTATACTACTCCAACGGTTAGCGGTTTATCGGGAAATGTGACCAGGCCATTGCCACTTTAGCTTGCTTATCCATTGAGCTACGTCGGTTACCTTGATTCTCCGTCGGATATCTTCATTAAGATAATCTTGTCCTTCAGAGAAACTCCAAGCATAGCTCTCTCCATAGCTCGCTCAGCGTTCTTAAATTTGTGGACTAGTTTGACCGTGAGTGTCTACGTTTCGGCTCTGTAGGTCATGACTGGTAGGACGCACTGATTGGAGACTTTTGTCTTCAGGCACTGCGGTATGAACGACGAGAAGACTTGACGAAGCTTATAGAATGCCGCCAAAGCAAGCTGAATTCTTCTGTTGGCTTCCTTCTCAAAGCTATACTTACCTAATTGCAATATTTGCCCAAGGTAAATATATTTTAGGACAACTTCAAGAGGTGCACCATTGACTGCAATCGGTTCTGGGTCAATAAGATCGTTAAACATGATCTTGGTCTTATCTATGTTCATTCCGAGACCGATGCATCGAGAAGCATCAACTAGGTTGGTCAGCTTACTTTGCAATTCTTGCAGCGACTCCGCCATTAGGACTATGTCATCGGAAAATCTTAAGTGTGATATGTTCTCGCCATTGATATTAATGCCCATTCCCTTCCAATCTAGCGTATAAAATGTGTCTAAGCTTCTAATAAGATGTGTCCGCCATAAAATTCTTATTACTCTGGAGCTCACTTCAATCAGTTGTATCATAATAAAACATAAGGAACTGGCGATAAACTCCCACGTGCGTGGTTTTTAGTCGCACTTCGAACGTTTCAGGCAGTAGACGTGTCGGCTGGTGCAATTCGCTCCGGAGTTATGAAGGTAAATATTTGATTTCTCTGTCCTTGGTTTAGGCACAGAATAAATAATAGTACAAGTAGAGAAGGATATCTGAGTGAAGTCATATAAATACATAGCGACTTTCACAACAACGCAATAAAGTGAAATTTAACTTGCATAGCGCTGCAAGCTTTCAATTATATTTACCTGCAAGGCGCTCGCCCATCGCGGGAAGGCTAGAATGTATCGTATCAAAACGCGTGAGAGCTTCCATTGCTCTAACCGTTTCTGAATCGCTGTGTCGCTTTATCGCTCGGTAGGGTTGTATTAAGATAAGACTAGGTACTTTGTACTATTAATTATTCTGTGGTATGTTATGACTTGCGCGCGACTCATCGAGCGTACGCTTGACTTGACACTCTACTGAATTAATATTGTGGCCTCGAAGTGTAGGTACAATATTGGTACTTGTTGCAGAGTGCAACCGGCCTGTTTTGGTAACTATCTTATTACTATATCGGGTTTTTTAACGCTCGTATAGCCTTTACATTTTTGAAATTACGCTTGACTCAGTTAGTCTTTAAGTACTTACTACTTTTCTGTAGTATTAACCTTCCAGTATGTACGTATTATGAACCATCAGCACTTTTTTTGTTCATATTGCGCTGTTCTTCATTCCTATGGATAAATGGACTGAGGAATCAAAAAATTTACAGTTTTCATAGTTTTTCGATGTCATGTATTTTTTACCGTCAAAATTAGAAGCAATTAATTAGTGACCCATACATTATTTTTTAACAGACTTCTTTAAAGTAGGATAAAAAAAAGTCTTCAATTTATGATTCTTCTGGACACAAAAACTAAAAAGTTAATTATTTTCTGAATGAGTTCATAAAAAATAGTTCCAAAACAATGTTTATGTTGCAGAACAAATCTACTTTCATGGGAACATAGAACTGTTTTGTCAAATAAGTAAAAAAAAACGACAGAGGAATAAGAAGAAAATTTCGACCTCGAAGAATCACCCATAAACACCAAAAACTTTTCACCCAACAAGGATTCATCTCAATATCATACTCTGAAGTTACTATTCATCCAGTGCAAGTTTAAACCTATCTACATACGACTATGAAGTTTGAGGCTTCGTGTATTATGTGAATAATTATCTATATCTATCTATTCATATATAACTGTAACCAAAGTGAAATCTGTACATGGAAGATAATTTAAACAAGTATTTTTTTTGTAAAAATACAAAAAACCCGACTGCGAACACTATTATTGAATACGAGCTGACCGCCCGCAAATATAATCACACACTGTGTGTGTGTGTGTGTGTGTGTGTGTGTGTGAGTGTGTGTGTGAGAGTGTGTGTGTGTGTGAGAGTGTGTGTGTGTGTGTGTGTGTGTGTGTGTGTGTAAATATAACCTGGATTAAAACATAGGTTACTTTTTATCCCGGAAAAATGTGTGTTTCCTTACGGACTCGGGTGAAACTTCAACTACAAAATATGTTTCTTTTATACTAGTGTATTTTATAGTAACAATTGGAACATTATTTACATTAACATAAATACTCAAAAATTTAAAATTTTGTAAGAAGCTTAATAGAAAATTGCTACTAATTAGTTATAAGAATTATATATTTTTGAAATGGTATTTTAAAGACTTGTATTTTGATAGCTCACTCGATAGGTTTTGGTAATTTTTTGTTCTCTCGAAAATATAATATGGCAGCTGAAAGCCACCATATTGGTTTTCTTGACACTTCATATATTCTATAACACTCTCGTGATCAAGACAAATCCAATGATACCAAATTTATCAAAATCCATCAAGCCGTTTAGGTTGAAGGACGTGCCTAAGAAACTTACAAATATACAAACATACATAGGTACAACCCAAACACATACCCTCAGTCGAATAAAATAAAACATTTTTATTTGAGTACCTATATGAAAGTAGTAGAATCCAAAAATATACTTTATTGAAATTTTGTCTGTCCGCCTGTCTGCCTGTCTGTAAGTGACTTCAATACGTTAAACCACTGGATGGATTACCATGCCTTGTGCTGTATCCCTTGGAGTCTTGCGCAGGTTTCTAGCTCTGTTTCATTAAAATGGGTTCATCCATAAAGCAATTACAATCATTTTTATATTTTGTTGCGCCACATTATAATGTTTTAAGTATACCAAAATGAAACTAGATGGGGTTTGCAATCCCTAAAACATGCAAGCATTTATTGCATTTGGGATTATTACTCGATCGTCAATAAGTATTCTATACTTTCTTACTTTTTTTTGTAATCCATACCAATATACAAAAGTGAGTGTTTGTTTGTTTGTATGTTTTGTTTCTTTGTTTTTTTGGGGAGCTGTCACGCAATAACGGCTGGACAGATTTTAATATAATTTGGAATGGAGATAGCTTATACCCTGGAATTTAACATCGAAAACTTTTCATCCCAGAAAATTGTAAGTTTCCAGTGGAAAACTGGAAAATGTTGATTGCTCGCTGTAAGGAACGGTTGCCATGGAAACGAAATAATAATAATTATGACAAAAAACATAATCATCTACTTTTGCATTGGTATTTAATATCCTAGAAGAACATTAGATGCTTTTTTTGCAATAAATTGTAGTCCACGCGGACGAAGTCGCGGGCGGGAAAGCTAGTATGATATCAAAGTGAATCGTTGTCTGTTTTTGTTTGTTAGGGGCGTTTTCACTCGTATAAGGCTTTTGAAAAATATGTACATGTAGATAGGCAGATATCAATAAGTTTATAGGAAAGACCTGGCACAGACTGTCCCAAGACAGAGATGATTGGCGTAAGAGGGAGGAGGCTTATGCCCGCTGTGGGTGGATTGAGCTGTCAATGATGATGATGATGATAGATACAATTCAGAGATCAACATAAGATATATTTATCCCGGAAAATGGAAAGTTCACACGGGAAATTGAGTAAATTTTGGTAGATTAGTTTTACTCGCTTTCACATCAAAACGGCTAAACTGATGACCGTTACAGAATGACACTTGCTACTAATCCCCGTCACAAATCCATGCCTAGATATAAAAGTGAAACGTCCGTTTGCTTGTTTGTTTTTTGTTTTTTTTTTGTCACTACCTAGGCAATCGTTTGACCAGATCTCACATGATGGAAAGCGATGATGTGGTCGAAGGTATAGCACGCTTGCCTAGTTGATACCTATTCACTCTTGACTTGAACACACCAGGGTTATATTTTACCGGAAACACTGATGAGGGTAGGGCATTCCAGTCCTTAGAAGTTCTTATAATAAATGAAGAAGCGTAACCGGGCTTCGTTTTTGTGCGAGGTATTTCAACCACAAAAAGATGGCGCTTTGCCGATCGTCTAGTCGTACGGTAATAGAAAGGTGATAGGGGAATTAGATTGTGCAGTACTTGTGCACACTCTCCATAGTGCAATCTGTAGAATACCGACAGGTTTGCGACCTCACGTCGATGCACCAGACTTTAAAGCTTACTCTTTACCAGAGTGTCATCTCCAATGAGCCTCATAGCACGTCTCTCAATTGAATCCAAAACCTCGAGCTGATACTTGGCAGAACCGTCCCAGAGGTGGCAGCAGTACTCCATATAAGATTGGACCTGTGCTTGGTAAAGATTTTACAGCTACTTTGGCTTTGGATTCTATGTAAGACCCAAAATTTAGGTTCGATGTGAGTTCGACACCCAAAAGCTCCAGATGGTCGCCTAATGGTATTGTTACACTACGGAAAGACGAAGATCGGTTAAGAGGACTCTTTTTAGCAGAGAACAAACACGCCTTCGTTTAGTAGCATTAAACTTAACCAGGTTAGCATCGCCCCAATCGAACACAGCTTCTAAGACTAAACTCAAATGGTCCACCATAGTCTCTCTCTGAAGCTCTCTCAAAACTGTTTTTACAGATTGAAAGTGTTGTATAAAATTAGAAATTACCTTACTACAGAACTTCGAATAATGCTCGTAGACTCACTCGTGCTCTCTCCATTTAACTATGTCGATTGTGTTTATGGTCCCCGTTTACTCGCCAAAACATCTCACCGTATTCAAAGAGTTCAGAATGCGTGTGCTCGTTTTTGTTTCGATGAAGGGAGTAATATGACTACGCGGTGGTAGCGTAGTCATATTACTCCCTTTCTCAATCAACACAACATATTGAAAATGAAGAACCGCAGGGATTCGCAACTCTAATGTTTGGGGTTGTCAAGAATCAAAAGCCGTCCTATCTTTTTTCAAGTTTGTTTGGGCTCGAGACCATAATCAATAAGTAACTCGAGCGTCCTTATATTTATTGCGTACCCCGCGACACGGCACTGCTGCATTTCGTGGTAGTTTCCGATTCTTTGCCACGAAGTGCTGGAATTCACTGCCTCCTCCTTTGCGTAAGCTTCAAAGTAAAAGTAATTTCAGATTTGAACATAAAAATCACCTTTTAGAAATTCAAAAAACTGGTCTGTGAGGGACGCTCAAATATCTTCTAATTATTATTTCATATATCTTCACGTAGCTACACTTCTATAAAAACCCTCACTTTCTAGCCTAGTTTTATGAAATTATACTTTGGCACAGGTAATTAATGTAGGAATTTTGCCGTTTGGCCGTGCCGCACTTATGTAGTCTTTTCTTTTTTTTGCCTACCCTCTAAGCAAAATACAAGGATTTCGTGTGATTTGGCTACCAATAATCATTACATATTATAAATTCAACTATAATTACAAATATATTAAATCTTATATACTTTAATATTATTTATACTGTGCGTGAATTATTGCGATATTTACTTGTATAGTTATATTTATTTATAGTTAAATATTTAAACGGGACTTAATCGCGCTGAAAACTTAATATTTATTTACCTCGACGTTTCGATCAAGTTGCATTGATCGTGGTCACGAGAAGACTGAAGTAGCGGGTGTCAGCGTCGAGAAGGGCGAGCGTTGTCTCCAACTACCCGCATTTGGTTTTGTAAAAATTCAGAATTGTCACGACACACTACACTAACGACATCTGCAGATATCTTCTGACATAAACCGCGACGATATATTTATTTTCTATATATTTCCACTTACTTTATATTTATTAATTTAAAAAAAAAGCCCGTACGTCACCAATAGCCTTAGCTGAAAATCAGCGCTGTGGATTTTCATTCACAGCTTTTTTGCTGAGCTCAGACCTTTTCTGGCAGCACTGTACATGGCAGCGATCTTTGTACACAGGCGCTTAGTTGCTGGTTTTTTGGATAAGTTTCTCTGTTGATTTGATAGATAGATAGATAACTCTTTATTGTACACCACATAGAACAAAAAAATACAAAAAATAACTAAAACATTTATACAAAATAAATGGGACAATGGGCGGTCTTATCGCTAAAAAGCGATCTCTTCCAGACAACCTTTGGATGGAAAGGAATTAATATACGGCGGAATTTATATAAATTTGTGTTGCTGTGTACAGTTTGTGAGAATAAATTGTTTCTAATCTTATCTTTTTAAAGTGGACAGCGTCGCAACATTGGAACTGTATCTCTCAACCACAGTAGTATCATCTGCATACCCAAAGGTACTGGGCTTCAAAAGCTCACTAATGTGCAGTAAAAACAGTGTAGCCGAGAGAACTGATCCTTGAGGTACACCAGCATAGATGGCCATTTGATCAGACGAGCAGCCCTCTAAGACTACTCGAATAGATCGTTCCCTCAAAAAATAAGCTATCCAATTGCAAAAGCCAACAAGTATTCCATACGAGGGAAGCTTGTTTAAAAGGCCATCGTGCCAGACCCAATCAAAAGCCTTAGATATATCAAGGGAGACAGCAAGCGCCTCACCATGCAGCTCGATGGCTTCGCTCAATACGTGAGTGGCATAAGCAAGATCTCCAGTAGACTGGTTTCGGCGAAATCCGTGTTGCCGTCACTGAGGTTTGTTTGATTGGGGAGCTTTTACGCGATAACGGCTGGACGGATTATGATTAAACTTCAAATGGATATAGCTTATACATTGGAATAAAATATAGAATACTTTTATCCCGGAAAATTGTAAGTTTCCATGGTAAAAATGGAAAAACTGAAATAATGTTGATTACTCGCTGTAAGAAACGGTTGCCATGGAAACGAAATAACAAGTATGTCAAAAAACATCAAGAGTGGTACTATACCTACATTTGGATTGGTTTTAATGTCCTAGAAGAACATAGTATGTTCTTTTTCGCGATAAACAGTAGTCCGCGCGGACGAAGTCGCGGACGGGAAAACTAGTTCATACCAATAAATAATAAAAATAATAATAAATTTATTCAGAAATACAAGTGCATACATACAAAGTTAAAATAAAAAGTAGGTACAAAGTGAAAGTTAGTCAATTCAGAAGTACTACTATATAAGTAGGAACCTTCTATAAGTCTATAAGTTTGATTATGTAATTGTATGTAATTTACATGGTGCCTTAGAACCCGGACAAGAAAGTCTGTATCCCAGGTACAAACCAATATATAAAAGTGAAACATTGTCTGTTTATTTGTTTATTTTGGGAGCTTTCACGCGATAAAGGCTGGACGGATTTTAATGAAACTTGGAATGGAGATAGCTTATACTCTGAAATCAACATAGGATACATTTTATCACGGAAAATTGTAAGTTTCCACGGGAAAACTGGAAGTTTATTTTGTCCGTTTATTGTAGAAGTAAAGTTACGAAGAATAGTTACGTTTTTTTTTGTTTAATTTGTGTTAAGTAGAAATTTGAGGCATTATATTTAAATCTATCAGAGTAATATAAACCAATCGAAAGACCGTTTGTTTTATTCATACTGTAAATTTAAGTCATATTTGTCATTTTTTTTTAAAAAAAAATCCTACTTTTTTTCCTTACGTTAATTAATATTTCCAGTGACGTTATGTTCGATTGATCACGAAAAAACTATGGAGGCTCCTACTAAAACAGAATTTATCCATTAGGTACATCAAGTGACCCTGCAACCATCACATATATGGTATTCAACCATCGATATTCAACATACCAAAGTAACAGGGAACAGTATGCCCGTCATGACCACGTCGCTAGCCTGGTATAGAAGTGTCACCAGGACTCCGTCTCCTACGCCCTGCTTCGTCTGCCAATCACAGTACAAACGTAGCGGCAGATACCCCAGCATTAACAACTGTAATAAATTATAATGTAATTTATGGATTTTATACATAAGAAACTATAAAATAAAATACACCAAATTGAAAAACGGAAAGGCAAGTGGAGTTTGGAAGGTAAGTATCCTTTTTCATCGGCATAACATGTAAGTTACAAACGAAATAAATGGTCACAATCCACCACGCTGCCTGGTTTAATGTGGTTTGGTGGATGCCATATTGCATTTGGACGGGCCCGCTTCCACACAATGCATTCTTCATCTTATTTATCGGGGCAAGAAAATATTCATAGACTACTCACATTGAACCAACAGGTAATCAGCTTCCATTTAACATAATAAAATGCTTTCACTTGAGGGTCTTCATCCAACGAAGTGTCTATTCTGAGAGCCGCCGTTAGGGTCACCGTCAAATGCATTAACGCACTCAATAAGAACACTATTCTTATGTTCAAGAAGGTTTTATTAGATGTCACGTTTTGTTTTTTCATGACGATTTAAATAATAAATTTTTCAATGTTTAATTGAAAATGTCGCGAAATAAGTATCTAAGTATATTTTATCACACAAGCCAACGTGTTCGTGATCTCTTCTGGAAATATAATGACTATTAGCAAAGATTACTATTGTTATATCGAAGATTCGACGGCTAGCTTACCATTAGCGGAGACTGGGCACTGCAGTAGCGGATGCAGGAGGGGGGCACCCCCCCCCGTGGCTTAGGGCTTAGGTCCCCCCCAATAACATCTGGACCTACACATGACAAATCTTAGTACCTATTGCACACTACCTACAGTAAAATTTTCAATAATCTTTGAAATATAGTATAATTTCCCTATAAGGTGTAGGCAGGACAACGTGACGAGTTTTTAAATCCGCGTGCCACTTTTTCAAGATGCAGACAACATACACACCTCTCTATCATCGCCACCCGCCTGCCCGCGCCGTGGCACAGATTAAATGCCACGGGCCCCCCAAACCATAAGTAACAGAAATTAAGAGTTTTTAAATAAACCTCGTTTACGGGTTCAGGTTTACTTTACGACTTCATTGATATTTTTTTCTGTTTCTTTACGCGACGTATTTTAAATGTCGGTGCGCCGCGCCTCATGCTGTCTACACCAACTAGTCCGGCACCACAACTCGTGAGCGTGGGCAATTTAGGAATATTTTGCTGAGTGTTGCTGTTTAATGCAGCTTCAACATTTTGGCGCTCGCTAAATATGTCACGCAATCACTAATTTAGTAAGGCCTTTTCCGCAAAACTGGTATATATAGCCTATTTTCTGAAATAGCTCGTCAAAACTGATATAACTCCAGACAACGCCGTTTAAGTACTATTATTACACATCTGCCCCAGGGCGTTGCCAAGGGCACCCTCCTGCCCCCTAGAGATTCAAAAAAAAAATGCCATATACAAAGAATCCTATGTCTTAAGAAAGTCATTTGACCGATTATTTTCCATTTGACTGTCATTCCATTCCAAGTGCCATCCGCGCTGCTACAGTCTATTGTTAAAACTTCGCAAGTTCAAGCCTACGCGCGCATAACGTGTAATGGGTTAGCGGTTATAACCTACAGTTATCCGGGCTGAGCCGGGTTCCCATGCTGTAATATTGACACAACACAATAAGATAGAATGTATTACCAACACACATGTATTAATTGCAATTTAATAAATATATTAATATCTTGCACCAGAATGACACGATTGATTTAACTTTGCGTATACTTACCTTAAAACATAACTTCCAGTTATGTTAAATAAAAAATATTAAAAGTGTACATTTGCTTAAATATAATTTTACCAATCTATAAAAAAATGCTTAGAAAGTAATGGTCCTTGACAGGTGCTACTGATACTGAAGGTACTGAATTGATAATTTGAATGGAGTCGATTATGATCACCTAGGTGATTATATTCACGGGTGATCAAGGACACTAACTAATGAGTCGTCTATGATTACCCAGGTGATCATAGTGGAATAGACCGTATTTACGTTTCTACCTGCTGCATGCTTACGATTATAAGCCATTTAAATTATCAATAAGATTAGGTGAAAATAATATCACATCAATAATTATTTTATTTAAATAATTATTGATGTGATATTACTAATTTTTTTTTTTTTTTTTTAATTTTGCTGCTTGATTAAAAAAAACTTGAAAAATAGTGTTATTTAAGGAAATAAATGACTTTTACATAAATAATACCCATGTTTTTTCAAATTCGTTTTTATATCCTCTGTTTTTCTATAAGGTTTCCTTTCTAAAATAAGTAAAATATATATATTTATAATATCAGCATCCAAACATGAAGAATGGCGGGAACTCGCCGAATACAACTTATTTTTTGTGAATAGCATAACACAAAAAATAATACGTTATGATTTATGCCATGATAGCTAAAACAATAAAGAATCTCGAAAAAATACTAAACATTAATAAAACTATGAAAAAATAAACTCACGAACGAAAACATCTTTCCGCCAAAACGGCTCCACACATTTTTTTTACAAATTTCAGGGACCGTATTCTCTATTGCCACTCGGCCACGTAACGCACCGCGTTAAGATATCTGCGTGGAATTGTTTGTGCATGTTCGAGAATTGCCGTACTTTTCCGAAGATTCCACAGCGAGACGCGTTACGCGTGTGACTGTTCATAGAGAATAATGGCCCTGTTGTCAAGAGCTGTAACTGGAAACTTTTAATTATTTTACAGTACCCTTACGAGTACGAGTTTTTATACTTTTCGAAAACGAAATGTAGTTTCGTTTAGTTCCATACATTTACTACCAGCGCCTCTAGCAGAAACTTGCTGAAAATGGTAGTATTTATTCGATTCGATAAAAGTTTTCGAGTATTCACTGCACCCCATTTCGGCAGTACAAGTTGCCATTTTGACAAGTTCGTGGTAGTAAACTTTGACGTATTCGATGACTTTCAAAGGATTGTTACTCGTTAGATGAAATTTCGTGAGAGATTCATAAGAACTTGCGATATATTATTTTATTGTGTTAACGAGACTATCTTGCGTGGAGGTTAGCCTCGGAGATGCTGGCCGTCATGAAGAAAAGTGACAGGAGCTTATAAGTAGGTGGATTCTTTTCACCCAGCCGCATCTCTGCACGCAATTTGTACAAAGGCATCGGCTCAATAAAGAAGGGTTTCTGTTTGTCTGCAATAGGTACTCTGTTGATTAAGGTATTCCTATTACAATCGACTCTGCGAATATGGCGGGGATGGAAAACTACAACCTGTATATATATATATATATATTTAAGTTTAAAACAGTTTCTTTATTTAAAAAGACGTTTTTGAAAATCCATATAACATTTTGGTGGCAGCGATGGGATCCGGAAATCTCCAGTTCCAGGCACCGCTCCGTTGACTCGCTCCGGATCCTCGTCCTAAAACAAAATTAATAAAAACAAATAAGTGTTTTAAAACTTACCTTGTGTTAGTGAATATAACATAAGTGCTTTATACTCACCGTGTTATCCTTGACGTATCGTCACGGAAATCCTGTCAGGTCCTGGAAAGGATCTGCTCCTATTCGTCCTGAAATACTCCGGCCGAGTGAAGATCGCTCTAAGCTCCAATTGCAAGAGAAAATACCCAGAAGTATTCTCCGTGCTTCCATCCAGCTTCGCAGTCCTTCATCGT
This sequence comes from Alsophila aescularia, assembly GCA_946251855.1. Classification (NCBI taxonomy): domain Eukaryota; kingdom Metazoa; phylum Arthropoda; class Insecta; order Lepidoptera; family Geometridae; genus Alsophila; species Alsophila aescularia. Next base: position 10,005,205 of record OX276385.1, read on the forward strand.
GGTATCCTGCATCTAAAACGAAAACCAGAATCCAACATCCAAAATCATACAAGAATCGATGACCAGAAAGTCGTACGCTGCGACGCACCTTATCTCGTCGAAATGTTCCCAGAAGCCGCCGTCTGCTTATCGGTCGCCCACGCATTGCTCGTACTGTGAGTCCTTTGGTCATTGTTTTGACTAGGTTGAGAAATTAGGGTTCCGTTAATTATTTTATTGTGTTTTTAAATCTTGTTCTTATTTTTGTGACTTGTACTTACAGTTTTGGAAAATTATCGGGGGTGGGCCTTTGAGGCCCAACGAGCAGTACGGCCTGGTCATAAGGCCCAAATTGCTCTCTAACTAGCACATTATCCAGGCAACCCTTCCCTACAGCAAATCGTGTCGTCCGTCGGTGGCAAACCGAACTTCTACCATCTGCTGCGACGCTGCGGGTGGTGACCCTCGCCGTGATTCTGCCACCCCTGGTTCGCCCAGCTGCCACTCGATGGACACACAACCCATAGAGATAACTTTATAAATAAATTACCACGACACATACCAAAAAACTGACCACGCTGGTAGAGAGACGCGTAAGCTTGCTCTGGCGTTAGATCTCTCTCAGCTGGTGCAGAAGCCGACACGGCTACCTGACCGTGACGGTGAAATTGCCAACTGTCTCGACCTGTTGATGACGACTGAACCAAACCGATACTACGTATCAGTATCCCCACCTATTGGTAGCTCTGATCACTGCCTGGTTAAGTCCGTCTCAGTGTATTCCCCACCTGATCCTAGCCTTAAGGGTAATAGGTGCATGTGGAGATACAGCTCAGCAGATTGGGACGAGATGCGGCAATTCCTTGCATCGTACCCTTCGCGGCAAACATGTTTCACCTCCCAGGACCCATCGACTTGCGTCTCTGCTGTTACAGAGGTAATATGTCAGGCAATGGAATATTTCATTCCATTCAGTGACAAGACTCTTTCCAGCAAAGCTCAGCCTTGGTTTGGATCCAGCTGTGGTCGTGCTGTGGCCCTAAAACGTGCGGCATATCTAGACTGGGCTGATGCTCGAAAGCGCAAATCTTCTGATATTCGGGCTAAGAAAAGAAAATTTAACGTTGCCGCTAAGACCTGCAAGAAGATACTTAGGAAGGCTCATTTTGATCACGTAAGTTGAATTGGGGTCAAACTGGTTTCATCATACCCCGCGGGTAGCAAAGCTTTTTGGTCCCTGGCCAAGTCGGTCGAAGTGAACTTCTGCCGCCCCTCACTGCCACCATTGCTGAAACCTGATGGATCACTGGCTCACACTGCTGGAGACAAAGCAAATTTATTTGCTTCTCTTATTGCAGAAGCCTCGCATCTAGATGCTTCTGGCAAGATACCTTCCTGCCATCCTCATTGCGGGGTTTTTATGCCCGAAATTCGCATTCGCAGGAAGGAGTTTCTCAGAACGCTTCGAGCTCTAGATGTGAACAAGGCCAGTGGTCCTGATGGCATTCAAGCGATTGTGTTGAAAAACTGTGCGCCCGAATTATCTCCCATCTTGACGCGTTTGTACCGCCTCTCTCTTCACTCAGGTAATGTTCCGAATAGCTGGAAGCTTGCCAAAGTACAACCAGTACCAAAAAAGGGTAGTCGTGCTGATCCGGCCAATTATCGTCCCATCTCGATATCCTGCTTACTCTGTAAGTGTATGGAGCGTGTCATAAACATTAGGCTCTTGGCATACCTTGAGGACAATGATCTTCTCAGTGACCGGCAATACGGATTTCGCCGAAACCGGTCTACTGTAGATCTTCTTGCGTATGCCAGTCACGTACTGAGCAAAGCCATAAAGATGCATGGTGAGACGTTTGCCGTCTCCTTTGACATATCGAAGGCATTTGCAATTGGATAGTTGATTTCTTGAGGGAATGATCTATTCGAGTAGTCCTAGAGGCCTGCTCTTCTGATCAAATGGCTATCAATGCTAGTGTACCTCAGGGATCGGTTCTCTCGGCTGCACTGCTTTTACTGCACTTTCTGAAGCCCGATACCTTTGGGTATGCTGATGACAGTACTGTATTTGAGAGATACACTTCCAATGCTCAAGCCAGCTGTGACGCTGTCCAGATTCAGAGAGAGGCTATGGTAGACCGTTTAAATTTAGCCTTAGAAGCCGTGTCCGATTGGGGCGATGCTAAACTGTTTAAGTTTAATGTTACTAAAACGCAGGCGTGTTTGTTTTTTACTAAAAAGAGTCCTCTAAACCGATCTCCGTCTTTCCAAAGTGTAACAATACCAATAGGCGACCATCTGGAGCTTTTGGGTGTCGAACTCACATCAAACCTGAATTTTGGGTCTTATATTGAATCCAAAGCCAAGGTTGGCCGCGCATCACGCCTAAGCTACTGAATGAATTCAAATGAAACTTGGCATGATTTGATTTCATACTACGAGGTAGGGCATAGGATACTTTTTATCCCGAAAAATTAAAGGGCTCCCGCAGGATAGGTGTTCAAATTTATTTAAAAGAACACGTACCACGCTGAAACTACTGGATGGATTTTGATGCAATTTGGCACTGTCATAGTTTATATGATGGGTAAAAATTGAGGATACTTTAATATCCGGATAAAAATAAAGGTTTCCTGCGGAATAGGGGTCCAAAATTATGTTAATTTTGAAATAATAAATAAATTTACTTATAATAAAGCAATAAGTACGAAAAAGTCAACAAAGGCAAAAGAAATGGTCTAGTGTACTTAAAATAAGCTACTTAACAAAAATATAACAGGTTTTTAAATCATGTCTGCCTGTTTGTCTGTATGTTTGTTTATTAGCACATCAGGTCACCTACTGAAACGATTGCGATGCTATTTTCACTATAGGATAGTTTTTGGTTTGACAGTTGTTAAACTGGGGTACTTGATATTTTAATCCGATGATTAAATGCTGAGCAAAAGAAAAAAATACTTTTTGACGGCCGATGAAATTTTATCAAATGTTGGTATATTGGTATTTTAGGTCTTGGAATAGCATAAACAGTATTTTTATCCTGGAGAAATTACCACGCGTGCGAAGCCGCGGGCACAGCTAAATTCAAATAAATGCAAAATGTAAAATTTGGTGCTGTTCCAGACTTTTTTTTTGTTTTATGTTGGTTCTACAATAATATACCGAAAAAATATAACAATACTACTTTAGTTCCGGTCAAAACCTAACTTTCCCGGGCTACGAGTACTAGGTAATTGGTGTGAATTGTCTTGATGGATATATATATACATTATTTTTTTTAAAACTACACGGAACATATATAAATATTAACATATTAAGTTTAGCCCAAACATTTTTTTTGGGGAATTAAGTACCTATACCAAAATAAGTTTAGCCGTAAAATAGTTTTTTTAACGATTTAACGGCTCCTACTCGGATTGAGAACACCAGATAGACACTATTTTAAAATGTTATATTCTTGTTCAGTAGTTTATTATAAGCAACACAGACTTTTTGTTTGTAAAACCGTTTTAATATATGTAAAGATATTTTAATTTTTACCAACGGACAGAATTGTGTAGAATTGGTTTATTTGGTAATGGCTTAAATTCCACTCGCGCTCAGCAAAAGTACGCACTATGCGTAAAACCGGTTTTCTAGCAGAGGATTTCTGCGCGCGAGTATTTAAATAAATGCTTTTTCGTATTCTAGAACTTTCTCGTGATATATTGAAAATACAAATGTTGGTGACCACAATTGGCATTATTATGAATATGCATGTTCATGAAGCATGTAATTTATATCTAGCTTTTTAATTAATTTATCATTCTTAATGATTAATATTTTTCATGCTGTAATTACACAGAACAAAGGCAGGTAAATAATTCAACAAGCATGTGAAAAACAATAGGATTTACGAGTTTGACTGTCACATTAATTACCACCAGTAAATTTTTATCTTTGAGACTTATTGAAGAGATTGACATCAAATTAATTTTGATAGGGTGGTCTTTTCCTGGCCGGATTTGTATATATATTTGAATTATCATCATCACCGCGCTATAGTTGTTCACTGCTGGACGTAGGCCTCTCCTAATGTACGCCACTGAGCTCGGTCTTCAAAAGCAAGTTAAAGTGGCAGAGAGCTGGTCACATTTCCCGAAGAACCGATAACCGTTGGGGTAGACGAGTTCTCGAGTGGAGACTACGTTTAGGAAAACGTAGTGTAGGACGTCATTTGGCCAGGTTGAGTGATGACCTGCCAAAAGCAGCGAGAAGAAAATGGATGAAGATAGCTGAAGACCGAGCTCAGTAGCATGCATAAGGAGAGGCCTACGTCCAGGAGTGGACAGATATACGCTATAGATGATGATGCTGATGATGATGTATCTACAAGACATAAGTTCAAAAACTAAAAGACGACATTTAATTGTTTTTCTGATATCCATTTATTTTTCTGACATTAATTTGTTTTTCTATTCAAATATTTATCTTTACATTCATACCCATATATAAAAGTGAAACTTTGCCTGTTTGTTTGTTTGTTTGGGGAGCTTTCACGCAATAACGACTGGACTGATTTTGATGAAATTTAGAATGGAGATAGCTTATACCCTGGAATAAAACATAGGATGATTTTATCCCGGAAAATTGTAAGTTTCCAAGGGAAAACTGGAAAATGATGATTACTCACTGTAAGGAACGGTTGCCATCGCAGAATGGTCTGTGGTTGCTATGGAAACGAAATAACAAATTTGTGAAAAAACACCAAGAGCATTAGTGCTATACCTACTTTTGCATTGGTTTTTAATATCCTAGAAGAAAATAGGATGTTTTTTTTCGCGATAAACTGTAGTCCGCGCGTACGAAGTCGTGGGCGGGAAAATTAGTATACTTACAATAATTGCTACTAAAGAGTATACCTACAATACTTCAGTGCCTTGTACCAACCGGACTATTGCCACTGAAAGGTTGCACTAGTTTGGTCACCGGACTATCAACCGAACTACTGCACTAAAGGGTCGTTTTAGGTCATGCTTACCATAAAGATGCATTGTCATCAGAACTGAACTAATATGTATAAATTCAACTCCCAAAAAAATAAAAAGAGGAAGTTATTATAATTCAGCATGCAAGATTTGACCCACACAACACTCAAAAGCAAACAAAATAAAAGCTTTTATCAAGAAATAAGTTCAAAAACTAAAATCCGGAGTTACCAGATATTACGCCAGTTAATCAATATAAACAACCTTAGGAGCACCACTCTGCTCAAGAATTGGCTTGATATCTGGGTAATTTTGTTGTGCAAGCTGCAAGGCTTTTGTCCACTCATTACTGAGGTCCTTTCTCAATATTCTAACAGGTACCACTTCTATGGCCTCTTGCCTCTCAGAATGCTTACCGTTGTCCGGACAAGGTGCCCTGGACAGTGCGTCACTGTGAGATTTTCCATCTTTCATGTTCAGGTTTTTTCATGTGAGGTCAAAACTCTGGTGTTATTTTCAATACTCGACTGCACCCACCCCACGGTTCTGTCATCTATTCGTTTCCCTAGGTCTTGTTCAGTAACAGTGCTAACCACCCGCCAGTTCTGTGATCGATCTTCCCTGCCAACAACTCGCTTCGGGCAGCTGGGCCTCAGGTGACCCTTCTCTCCACACTTGTAACATATAGGAATAAACCTAGTGCTAGTGTCACGAGTAGATGATGCCACAATTTTCTTGAGGCGATGGGCTCGATGATCATAACGTGCAGTCTCCACTTCCAAAGCATGAGCTAAAGCAACCTTAAGAGACTCGTGATGCACAAGTCTCACAGAAGCACTTACTTCCAAGACGCGTATTCCATCGACGAACGCTTTGACCAAATTCCCGTTGATAAGAGCAGGTGAGGACTTTTTGAGCAGTTTTTCATTTTCCTTAGCCCACTGCTGTAGGTTCTCAGTATTCTGCTGCACCTTGTCCTTTAATCGAGCATGAAATACGTGCTCCAGGGTTGCGTTTCCGTAGCAAGATTCCAGTGCTTCAAGCAGCATTTCATAGGTGACATCCTTTCCAAGGGCGTCCAGAATAGTTAGGGCCTGGTCACGAAGGCCCAGTGTAAGTGCAGTCATGGCCTGCACTTTACTTCATCCGTTCGCCTTGACAATGGTCTCTAACTGGATCTTGTAGGCCGACCACGAAAAGCTGCCATCAAACAGCGGCACTTTGAAACCTCGTGCCGAAGACGTTGCAACAACCAAAGCTGGTATTTCGTTCCCAGATTTCAGGAGACCCAAAGTTTTCATAAAGTTCGCGATCTGGGTTTCAGTTTCGGAGAGGCGGCTTTCAGTTTCGGAGAAGCGTTTCTCATGAAGATGTACCTGCTCCTTTACATCTTTGAGTTCGTCCCCAAAAGTTGCATGCAGGACCTATGAAGACACTCTGTTCCTCCTGCTGGTAAGCTAGCTCCTCTCTGTCACGTGTCAATTGCTCCTCTAGCCGACCAACTTGCTCCTCTAGTTGGCGAATCTGCTCCTCTTGTCAGCGAGCCTGCTCCTCCTTGTCACGCTGCAGATGTTCTTCCAGCCAACGAGCCTGTTCATATCTGTCACTAAGCTGGAAGTACAGTTACTTCCAGCTGACGAGACTGCTCTTGAAGCATTGCCATTAAACCTGAAAGGTTAAATGAGGATGGGGCTACAGAAGACTGCAAATATGCAGATGGACCAGCGAATGGACCGGTGGCTGTGGTGGAGTCCAGCTCAGTGGTTTTTTGATTGTCACCACTACCAGGCGCTCGTAATGGCGACCCGGACCGCCTTTCATCCAAATCCTTCTCCCGTCGGCTTCTCGTTCTCATGCGGTCTGTGTCCTTCTTTGGTATAACAAGCATTATTTTATTTCGCTTCTGACACCAAATTGTTACGAGCTGGTGTTCGGAGCTGGTGTTCAAAAAGGTATGATTATGATGAAAGAGGTTTGACATCGTCACAATACGACAAACAATCAATCATTTAGTTTTAACTAAGATGCTATTACCTACATTAGTTTAGGTCCCGGCCGGGACCTAAACCTTTTTGATAGTTTGTCTATATTAATTCTAAATTCAAATAACCTGTCCTTCCCATATTGTCATTGGATTAGCAAAAACTGGAATTTTACGAAATAATATGTTATAAAATATGTACCTAAATAAGTTTATTACATCTGGATTCCTTTAAATATATATGATAGTACTTTCGTTCGTTATTGTTTCGATCCATATTGTTGAAGCACGAAAAGTTTGTGATAATAACAATACTAGAGCCCCAAGGGTACACTCTTACCAAATATATTAAATTGGGAGAAGACTGAATAGAATAGTCGAGTGCAAGATTTCTGTTTATGAACATCTCCGAGTGCTCCTAATTGTACATGTACTTTTATGTTGTCCACTGAGGTTTGGTCCCTGGGCTAGTGGAACAAACCCAAGGACCGCCTCGTGAAACTGGCGCCCTCAACGTGTCCTTAACCAGCCCTGCTCTACCTGACCGACCAGTCATCATGCCTACAAGTTCCTGATTCCTCCAAGTTTTCTTAATCTCTGTGTTTTATTTTGTGAATCAGTGTTCAATTTTTAAGTCGTCCCACAAAATTCTAAAAGGCTAGAAGGCCATCTTGATTTAATTTTGGAAATATTTGGAACAGTTTTTTATACTAAAGTGTATTTTATATTTGCATCCCAGTCATTCATGTAAGACATTTTCATTAGTACGTATTTTGTTCCGAATTTCACTATCAGCCTACCTAGTTCCCAATTACGCTAAACTTTGACGCGTTATTATGCGTGATGCATTAACGCGTAGTTGCATTAACCGGTGTGAACTTGGCAGCCAAAATGTAGCAGCCTAAAATCCGACTAAATTAAGAAGGTTTTTTTTTATAATAGTGGTTAACTCTTATTTGTTAATTAATGATTATTGTTTAATAATAATAATTATAATAATAATATAAAAAACTTTTGATTAATAAGTTAACGCAAATTTTTATAAAAATATATCCCGAAGAACATGAACAAAATATATTCTTGAGATTTTTAAGGGAACACGCACCTAGTTAGAGCTCTTATCCCATGAAAAATGAAAGTTTGAATTACGAATTTTATTCTCTCATAATGTAGCTTCAAAACGAGTATACCGACAATGTGGCTAAATGACAGCTTAACCCTAAATTCTTTACTTGAATTATGGATGAACACTGAACCGTGTCTGAAATTTTTAGGCTGCTGATATATTTCGACTTGAAATACGCTAATATTGTTTAAAATCTGCACAATTGTATCATAAACGATATACAGGCTACCTTCTAATCACTATTGCAAAGTGTTTTTTTGAATATTTAACCCTGGAATAGTCAATCAAAATTGATACTGAGTTTTGATTTCACTACTCATGTTCCACGGTGTGTTTCGACCTTTGAGACCCTGAAATCAACTATTAATCTCATTCAAATATAACAAATGGTGCACAAGCTACTACAAAAATGCTAACAGATGGTGGCTAAATGCCAACCTGACCATAAAACATCCCAAAATACATGAACCAAAAAAAACCTAGACATTTTTCAGGAAACAAACCTCTAGTAAGACCTCTCATCCCCTGAAATCTGTATGTTTTAATATATCACACTATTGTCTAATAAAGTAGCTTCAAAACGTGCATAAAGAAAATGTGGCTAAATGACAGCTTAACCCTAAATTCTTTACTTGAATTATGGATGAACACTGAACCGTGTCTGAAATTTTTAGGCTGCTGATATATTTCGACTTGAAATACGCTAATATTGTTTAAAATCTGCACAATTGTATTATAAACGATATACAGACTACCTTCTAATCACTATTGCAAAGTGTTTTTGACTATTTAACCCTGGAATAGTCAATCAAAATTGATACTGAGTTTTGATTTCACTACTCATGTTCCACGGTGTGTTTCGACCTTTGAGACCCTGAAATCAACTATTAATCTCATTCAAATATAACAAATGGTGCACAAGCTACTATAAAAATGCTAACAGATGGTGGCTAAATGCCGACCTGACCATAAAACATCCCAAAGTACATGAACCAAAAAAAACCTAGACATTTTTCAGGAAACAAACCTCTAGTAAGACCTCTCATTACTCAAGACTCTGTTAGCATTTTTATAGAAGTTTTTGCACCATTTGTTATATTTGAATCAGATTAATAGTTGATTTCAGTGTCTCAAAGGTCGAAACACACCGTGGAACATAAGTAGTGAAATGAAAACTTAACATCAATTTTGATTGACTATTTCAGGGTTAAATAGTCAAAAAATCACTTTGCAGTAGTAATAAGAAGGTAGCCTGTATATCGTTTATGATTTAATTGTGCAGATTTTAAACAATATTAGCGTATTTCAAGTCGAAATATATCAGCAGCCTAAAAATTTCAGACACGGTTCAGTGTTCATCCATAATTCATGTAAAGAATTTAGGGTTAAGCTGTCATTTAGCCACATTCTCTTTATACACGTTTTGAAGCTACTTAATTAGACAATAATGTGATATATCAAAACTTACAGATTTCAGGAGATGAGAGGTCTTACTAGAGGTTTGTATCCTGCAAAATGTCTAGGTTTTTTTTGGTTCATGTACTTTGGGATGTTTCATGGTCAGGTTGGCATTTAGCCACCATCTGTTAGCATTTTTATAGTAGCTAGTGCACCATTTGTTACATTTGAATGAGATTAATAATTGATTTCAGGGTCTCAAAGGTCGAAACACACCGTGGAACATGAGTAGTGAAATCAAAACTCAGTATCAATTTTAATTGACTATTCCAGGGTTAAATAGTCAAAAAAACACTTTGCAATAGTCATTAGAAGGTAGCCTGTATATCGTTTATGATACAATTGTGCAGATTTTAAACAATATTAGCGTATTTCAAGTCGAAATATATCAGCAGCCTAAAAATTTCAGACACGGTTCAAGGTTCATCCATAATTCAAGTAAAGAATTTAGGGTTAAGCTGTCATTTAGCCACATTTTCTTTATGCACGTTTTGAAGCTACTTTATTAGACAATAGTGTGATATATCAAAACTTACAGATTTCAGGGGATGAGAGGTCTTACTAGAGGTTTGTATCCTGAAAAATGTCTAGGTTTTTTTTGGTTCATGTACTTTGGGATGTTTCATGGTCTGGTTGGCATTTAGCCACCATCTGTTAGCATTTTTATAGTAGCTAGTGCACCATTTGTTACATTTGAATGAGATTAATAATTGATTTCAGGGTCTCAAAGGTCGAAACACACCGTGGAACATGAGTAGTGAAATCAAAACTCAGTATCAATTTTAATTGACTATTCCAGGGTTAAATAGTCAAAAAAACACTTTGCAATAGTCATTAGAAGGTAGCCTGTATATCGTTTATGATACAATTGTGCAGATTTTAAACAATATTAGCGTATTTCAAGTCGAAATATATCAGCAGCCTAAAAATTTCAGACACGGTTCAAGGTTCATCCATAATTCAAGTAAAGAATTTAGGGTTAAGCTGTCATTTAGCCACATTTTCTTTATGCACGTTTTGAAGCTACTTTATTAGACAATAGTGTGATATATTAAAACATACAGATTTCAGGGGATGAGAGGTCTTACTAGAGGTTTGTTTCCTGAAAAATATCTAGGTTTTTTTTGGTTCATGTACTTTGGGATGTTTTATGGTCAGGTTGGCATTTAGCCACCATTTGTTAGCATTTTTATAGTAGCTTGTGCACCATTTGTTATATGTGAATGAGATTAATAGTTGATTTCAGGGTCTCAAAGGTCGAAACACACCGTGGAACATGAGTAGTGAAATCAAAACTCAGTATCAATTTTGATTGACTATTCCAGGGTTAAATAGTCAAAAAATCACTTTGCAATAGTAATTAGAAGGTAGCCTGTATATCGTTTATGATACAATTGTGCAGATTTTAAACAATATTAGCGTATTTCAAGTCGAAATATATCAGCAGCCTAAAAATTTCAGACACGGTTCAGTGTTCATCCATAATTCAAGTAAAGAATTTAGGGTTAAGCTGTCATTTAGCCACATTTTCTTTATGCACGTTTTGAAGATACTTTATAAGACAATAGTGTGATATATTAAAACTTACAGATTTCAGGGGAAGAGAGGTCTTACTAGAGGTTTGTTTCCTGAAAAATGTCTAGGTTTTTTTTGGTTCATGTATTTTGGGATGTTTTATGGTCAGGTTGGCATTTAGCCACCATCTGTTAGCATTTTTGTAGTAGCTTGTGCACCATTTGTTATATTTGAATGAGATTAATAGTTGATTTCAGGGTCTCAAAGGTCGAAACACACCGTGGAACATGAGTAGTGAAATCAAAACTCAGTATCAATTTTGATTGACTATTCCAGGGTTAAATAGTCAAAAAATCACTTTGCAATAGTGATTAGAAGGTAGCCTGTATATCGTTTATGATACAATTGTGCAGATTTTAAACAATATTAGTGTATTTCAAGTCGAAATATATCAGCAGCCTAAAAATTTCAGACACGGTTCAGTGTTCATCCATAATTCAAGTAAAGAATTTAGGGTTAAGCTGTCATTTAGCCACATTTTCTTTATGCACGTTTTGAAGCTTCTTTATAAGACAATAGTGTGATATATTAAAACTTACAGATTTCAGGGGATGAGAGGTCTTACCAGAGGTTTGTTTCCTGAAAAATATCTAGGTTTTTTTTGGTTCATGTACTTTGGGATGTTTTATGGTCAGGTTGGCATTTAGCCACCATCTGTTAGCATTTTTGTAGTAGCTTGTGCACCATTTGTTATATTTGAATGAGATTAATAGTTGATTTCAGGGTCTCAAAGGTCGAAACACACCGTGGAACATGAGTAGTGAAATCAAAACTCAGTATCAATTTTGATTGACTATTCCAGGGTTAAATAGTCAAAAAATCACTTTGCAATAGTGATTAGAAGGTAGCCTGTATATCGTTTATGATACAATTGTGCAGATTTTAAACAATATTAGCGTATTTCAAGTCGAAATATATCAGCAGCCTAAAAATTTCAGACACGGTTCAGTGTTCATCCATAATTCAAGTAAAGAATTTAGATTTAAGCTGTCATTTAGCCACATTCTCTTTATACACGTTTTAAAGCTACTTTATTAGACAATAGTGTGATATATCAAAACTTACAGATTTCAGGAGATGAGAGTTCTTACTAGAGGTTTGTTTCCTGAAAAATGTCTAGGTTTTTTTTTGTTCATGTACTTTGGGATGTTTTATGGTCAGGTTGGCATTTAGCCACCATCTGTTAGCATTTTTATAGTATCTTGTGCACCATTTGTTATATTTGAATGAGATTAATAGTTGATTTCAGGGTCTCAAAGGTCGAAACACACCGTGGAACATGAGTAGTGAAATCAAAACTCAGTATCAATTTTGATTGACTATTCCAGGGTTAAATAGTCAAAAAATCACTTTGCAATAGTGATAAGAAGGTAGCCTGTATATCGTTTATGATACAATTGTGCAGATTTTAAACAATATTAGCGTATTTCAAGTCGAAATATATCAGCAGCCTAAAAATTTCAGACACGGTTCAGTGTTTATCCATAATTCAATGAAAGAATTTAGGGTTAAGCTGTCATTTAGCCACATTCTCTTTATACACGTTTTGAAGCTACTTTATTAGACAATAGTGTGATATATTAAAATTTACAGATTTCAGGGGATGAGAGGTCTTACCAGAGGTTTGTTTCCTGAAAAATGTCTAGGTTTTTTTTGGTTCATGTACTTTGGGATGTTTTATGGTCAGGTTGGCATTTAGCCACCATTTGTTAGCATTTTTATAGTAGCTTGTGCACCATTTGTTATATTTAAACGAGATTATTAGTTGATTTCAGGGTCTCAAAGGTCGAAACACACCGTGGAACATGAGTAGTGAAATCAAAACTCAGTATCAATTTTGATTGACTATTCCAGGGTTAAATAGTCAAAAAATCACTTTGCAATAGTGATTAGAAGGTAGCCTGTACATCGTTTATGATACAATTGTGCAGATTTTAAACAATATTAGCGTATTTCAAGTCAAAATATATCAGCAGCCTAAAAATTTCAGACACGGTTCAGTGTTCATCCATAATTCAAGTAAAGAATTTAGGGTTAAGCTCTCATTTAGCCACATTTTCTTTATGCACGTTTTGAAGCTACTTTATTAGACAATAGTGTGATATATTAAAACTTACAGATTTCAGGGGATGAGAGGTCTTACCAGAGGGTTGTTTCCTGAAAAATATCTAGGTTTTTTTTGGTTCATGTACTTTGGGATGTTTTATGGTCAGGTTGGCATTTAGCCACCATCTGTTAGCATTTTTGTAGTAGCTTGTGCACCATTTGTTATATTTTAATGAGATTAATAGTTGATTTCAGGGTCTCAAAGGTCGAAACACACCGTGGAACATGAGTAGTGAAATCAAAACTCAGTATCAATTTTAATTGACTATTCCAGGGTTAAATAGTCAAAAAAACACTTTGCAATAGTCATTAGAAGGTAGCCTGTATATCGTTTATGATACAATTGTGCAGATTTTAAACAATATTAGCGTATTTCAAGTCGAAATATATCAGCAGCCTAAAAATTTCAGACACGGTTCAGTGTTCATCCATAATTCAAGTAAAGAATTTAGGGTTAAGCTGTCATTTAGCCACATTTTCTTTATGCACGTTTTGAAGCTACTTTATTAGACAATAGTGTGATATATTAAAACATACAGATTTCAGGGGATGAGAGGTCTTACTAGAGGTTTGTTTCCTGAAAAATGTCTAGGTTTTTTTTGGTTCATGTATTTTGGGATGTTTTATGGTCAGGTTGGCATTTAGCCACCATCTGTTAGCATTTTTGTAGTAGCTTGTGCACCATTTGTTATATTTGAATGAGATTAATAGTTGATTTCAGGGTCTCAAAGGTCGAAACACACCGTGGAACATGAGTAGTGAAATCAAAACTCAGTATCAATTTTGATTGACTATTCCAGGGTTAAATATTCAAAAAAACACTTTGCAATAGTGATTAGAAGGTAGCCTGTATATCGTTTATGATACAATTGTGCAGATTTTAAACAATATTAGCGTATTTCAAGTCGAAATATATCAGCAGCCTAAAAATTTCAGACACGGTTCAGTGTTCATCCATAATTCAAGTAAAGAATTTAGGGTTAAGCTGTCATTTAGCCACATTGTCGGTATACTCGTTTTGAAGCTACATTATGAGAGAATAAAATTCGTAATTCAAACTTTCATTTTTCATGGGATAAGAGCTCTAACTAGGTGCGTGTTCCCTTAAAAATCTCAAGAATATATTTTGTTCATGTTCTTCGGGATATATTTTTATAAAAATTTGCGTTAACTTATTAATCAAAAGTTTTTTATATTATTATTATTATTAAACAATAATCATTAATTAACAAATAAGAGTTAACCACTATTATAAAAAAAAACCTTCTTAATTTAGTCGGATTTTAGGCTGCTACATTTTGGCTGCCAAGTTCACACCGGTTAATGCAACTACGCGTTAATGCATCACGCATAATAACGCGTCAAAGTTTAGCGTAATTGGGAACTAGGTAGGCTGATAGTGAAATTCGGAACAAAATACGTACTAATGAAAATGTCTTACATGAATGACTGGGATGCAAATATAAAATACACTTTAGTATAAAAAACTGTTCCAAATATTTCCAAAATTAAATCAAGATGGCCTTCTAGCCTTTTAGAATTTTGTGGGACGACTTAAAAATTGAACACTGATTCACAAAATAAAACACAGAGATTAAGAAAACTTGGAGGAATCAGGAACTTGTAGGCATGATGACTGGTCGGTCAGGTAGAGCAGGGCTGGTTAAGGACACGTTGAGGGCGCCAGTTTCACGAGGCGGTCCTTGGGTTTGTTCCACTAGCCCAGGGACCAAACCTCAGTGGACAACATAAAAGTACATGTACAATTAGGAGCACTCGGAGATGTTCATAAACAGAAATCTTGCACTCGACTATTCTATTCAGTCTTCTCCCAATTTAATATATTTGGTAAGAGTGTACCCTTGGGGCTCTAGTATTGTTATTATCACAAACTTTTCGTGCTTCAACAATATGGATCGAAACAATAACGAACGAAAGTACTATCATATATATTTAAAGGAATCCAGATGTAATAAACTTATTTAGGTACATATTTTATAACATATTATTTCGTAAAATTCCAGTTTTTGCTAATCCAATGACAATATGGGAAGGACAGGTTATTTGAATTTAGAATTAATATAGACAAACTATCAAAAAGGTTTAGGTCCCGGCCGGGACCTAAACTAATGTAGGTAATAGCATCTTAGTTAAAACTAAATGATTGATTGTTTGTCGTATTGTGACGATGTCAAACCTCTTTCATCATAATCATACCTTTTTGAACACCAGCTCCGAACACCAGCTCGTAACAATTTGGTGTCAGAAGCGAAATAAAATAATGCTTGTTATACCAAAGAAGGACACAGACCGCATGAGAACGAGAAGCCGACGGGAGAAGGATTTGGATGAAAGGCGGTCCGGGTCGCCATTACGAGCGCCTGGTAGTGGTGACAATCAAAAAACCACTGAGCTGGACTCCACCACAGCCACCGGTCCATTCGCTGGTCCATCTGCATATTTGCAGTCTTCTGTAGCCCCATCCTCATTTAACCTTTCAGGTTTAATGGCAATGCTTCAAGAGCAGTCTCGTCAGCTGGAAGTAACTGTACTTCCAGCTTAGTGACAGATATGAACAGGCTCGTTGGCTGGAAGAACATCTGCAGCGTGACAAGGAGGAGCAGGCTCGCTGACAAGAGGAGCAGATTCGCCAACTAGAGGAGCAAGTTGGTCGGCTAGAGGAGCAATTGACACGTGACAGAGAGGAGCTAGCTTACCAGCAGGAGGAACAGAGTGTCTTCATAGGTCCTGCATGCAACTTTTGGGGACGAACTCAAAGATGTAAAGGAGCAGGTACATCTTCATGAGAAACGCTTCTCCGAAACTGAAAGCCGCCTCTCCGAAACTGAAACCCAGATCGCGAACTTTATGAAAACTTTGGGTCTCCTGAAATCTGGGAACGAAATACCAGCTTTGGTTGTTGCAACGTCTTCGGCACGAGGTTTCAAAGTGCCGCTGTTTGATGGCAGCTTTTCGTGGTCGGCCTACAAGATCCAGTTAGAGACCATTGTCAAGGCGAACGGATGAAGTAAAGTGCAGGCCATGACTGCACTTACACTGGGCCTTCGTGACCAGGCCCTAACTATTCTGGACGCCCTTGGAAAGGATGTCACCTATGAAATGCTGCTTGAAGCACTGGAATCTTGCTACGGAAACGCAACCCTGGAGCACGTATTTCATGCTCGATTAAAGGACAAGGTGCAGCAGAATACTGAGAACCTACAGCAGTGGGCTAAGGAAAATGAAAAACTGCTCAAAAAGTCCTCACCTGCTCTTATCAACGGGAATTTGGTCAAAGCGTTCGTCGATGGAATACGCGTCTTGGAAGTAAGTGCTTCTGTGAGACTTGTGCATCACGAGTCTCTTAAGGTTGCTTTAGCTCATGCTTTGGAAGTGGAGACTGCACGTTATGATCATCGAGCCCATCGCCTCAAGAAAATTGTGGCATCATCTACTCGTGACACTAGCACTAGGTTTATTCCTATATGTTACAAGTGTGGAGAGAAGGGTCACCTGAGGCCCAGCTGCCCGAAGCGAGTTGTTGGCAGGGAAGATCGATCACAGAACTGGCGGGTGGTTAGCACTGTTACTGAACAAGACCTAGGGAAACGAATAGATGACAGAACCGTGGGGTGGGTGCAGTCGAGTATTGAAAATAACACCAGAGTTTTGACCTCACATGAAAAAACCTGAACATGAAAGATGGAAAATCTCACAGTGACGCACTGTCCAGGGCACCTTGTCCGGACAACGGTAAGCATTCTGAGAGGCAAGAGGCCATAGAAGTGGTACCTGTTAGAATATTGAGAAAGGACCTCAGTAATGAGTGGACAAAAGCCTTGCAGCTTGCACAACAAAATTACCCAGATATCAAGCCAATTCTTGAGCAGAGTGGTGCTCCTAAGGTTGTTTATATTGATTAACTGGCGTAATATCTGGTAACTCCGGATTTTAGTTTTTGAACTTATTTCTTGATAAAAGCTTTTATTTTGTTTGCTTTTGAGTGTTGTGTGGGTCAAATCTTGCATGCTGAATTATAATAACTTCCTCTTTTTATTTTTTTGGGAGTTGAATTTATACATATTAGTTCAGTTCTGATGACAATGCATCTTTATGGTAAGCATGACCTAAAACGACCCTTTAGTGCAGTAGTTCGGTTGATAGTCCGGTGACCAAACTAGTGCAACCTTTCAGTGGCAATAGTCCGGTTGGTACAAGGCACTGAAGTATTGTAGGTATACTCTTTAGTAGCAATTATTGTAAGTATACTAATTTTCCCGCCCACGACTTCGTACGCGCGGACTACAGTTTATCGCGAAAAAAAACATCCTATTTTCTTCTAGGATATTAAAAACCAATGCAAAAGTAGGTATAGCACTAATGCTCTTGGTGTTTTTTCACAAATTTGTTATTTCGTTTCCATAGCAACCACAGACCATTCTGCGATGGCAACCGTTCCTTACAGTGAGTAATCATCATTTTCCAGTTTTCCCTTGGAAACTTACAATTTTCCGGGATAAAATCATCCTATGTTTTATTCCAGGGTATAAGCTATCTCCATTCTAAATTTCATCAAAATCAGTCCAGTCGTTATTGCGTGAAAGCTCCCCAAACAAACAAACAAACAGGCAAAGTTT